>RJWH01002145.1:0-260181 GCA_004363575.1 Solenodon paradoxus
AGGTGAATGGAAAGGAATGTGTGTGTGCTGTGCCTTTGTGTTAGTGCAATTGCATATAAAGAGTTTGGAGGTAGAGATCCATTGGAACTCATGTAATGTCAGAGTTCATTGTTCTTAATGCAGATGCATAATTTTGGAAATACTGAAGTTTCCACTTGAAACAGTTTTTGCCTCTCCCTTCAGTTTGATACAAAGCTTCACTCTTCTGTCAGCTGACCAACTCTAAAGGTGTTAAACTTCACCCCTGTTCCATTGTGCTGATAGCATTGTTTACCTACACACCCCAAACAAATTAAAAATGTGAGGGAAGGATGTTGAGTAGGTGCAACTTGAGTGTAAGAACAAAATGGCAGTCCATGTACTGATTCAACTAAAGAGAAAGACAGGACCCCGTTTCTGAGGAAGCTCTAATTCTGTGCATTAAATATGGCAGAAACAAGCAGATGTAAAACTTTTTTTCACCGTATTTTGTTTGCTTGCAGGGCAGGTTAATGAAACAGAAGTGCAAAAGGAAAGAACCTAAGAGTCTCTCTCTCTCTCTCTCTCGCTCTCTCTCTCTCTCTCTCTCTCTCCCTCTCCTTCACTTTCAGCCATTTAAAAATGACACATCACAATGAGAGAGGAGCCAGTTTTCAAATTTGGATCCTCATTCAGCCCTCCATACACAACACAGCAGTCCCTACTCGCCAGCTTTAAAGGATTTAGTTTGCTAATGAAAGCTTTCCAAATGGACAGATGTACAAATACGGTTTCATGGGCCAGATACTAAAATCAAAACCATTTGCGGATTCGAGAGCAATGAAATTGTGTTGCAAATGCTGATTGGACTGAGTGGAGAGTATGCAGCCATGGAGGCTGAAAGAGAACTGGCACCATTCACTCAGGTTCCCTGCAAATGCAGAAACATCTGCTTTGTCCTCAGAACCTTATGGATCTGTATGGCTTTATGTTGAACACTAGCTCATCTAATATCTGTTTAATAATAAATTTGCTACTAGACAGTATAGTCTAGAGTACTCAACAAATTGACTAGAGAAGAATCAATCCCAGTACAGTCATATAGGCACTGGGGTCAAAACCTCAAACTTACTATTTCAAAAGGGTAGGAGAAATAAAGAAAGGATTCATGACAAAGCAAGCAAAATTACAGAATTAGAATTAGCAGGAGAGTTTTCAAAGTCATATATTGAAGTAGGTGAATGTAAAATTTCAAAACACATTATTACCTTTAAAACCACCTTTTTTTAAAGCTCGATGTGTTTACCCATTAAATAACCTACTGTGTGGTCATCATGGTGTTAAGTTATGTGTGTGTGTGTGTCTGTGTGATTACACTTAATGTTATGATAGAGGATTTTTTATACCTACTATCAAAAAAATTCAATATCTGAATGTTTCAGTATCTCATATCTTAATCAGTCACAATTTATCTAAATATAACCACAACTAGGTATATACATGCAGAAAAAAGGATGCTCACATGCAGTATATGAGAGTATGCATAGCAGTATTACTCCTTATAGGTCAAACTGACATTAGAATGGTAAATAAATGACAACAAATTCAAGCAGTAAAACACTGCACAACACAATAAAAGCAAGTGCATGCAAAATTTTTGCATTCAGCAAAAGAAGCTAAACACAAAGATATATGCTCTTTCATACTCTATGATTCCATTTATACAAAATTCAAATGCAGGCAAAATTACTCAAAAGAGCAAGAGGTAAGGATAGTATTTACTTTGAGGGGCTGCATGGTGCCTGGAAGGGAGAGGAGCTCTGGAGTGTAAATCATCCTCCGATTCTTGATGTAGAAAACGTTTCCTGGGTGTTATCTTTGTGAAAACCTCAGTAACTTGGTCTGTGCATTTTATACTTCAACAAAGTTTGTGAACATGAAAATCAGCAATTCCAAACATAATAATAATGGTGAGATGAGTTTTCTTAAAATATTCAGCTCAAAATCTGAAAAATTCACTGTATAAATATACTTTGACAAGTATATCACTGTGCACTGGATAAAAAATAAAAATTGTGTTAAGATGTTGGGATTATTATTAGAATTTCTTTTTTAACTTCCCTTGACATTGGCATAACATTAGGTAAGTACCTTCACAGAGGTAAAGTTAATAGGCTGTGAATAAGAGTACTCTAATCTTGTCCTCTGCAAAGCTTCCCCAAGTTCAAGATGCCTTTAGCTGAAACGTGCATGCTGAAAAGACTTAATTGTTTTATAAATCAGATTTCCATTATATCTGCAGATACATACATATATATCAATGCTATTTCTAAAACATATAGCAATGTCCTCTGATTGGCTCTGTCACATGGCAGTGTTGTCTCAAGAACAAGAGCTGGGACTGATCACGTCTCTGGTATTAAGTATGAAAAATAATGGTCACACGCATTTACACACAATAGAACAGTTTACACTACTCATGGAATAATGTAGGACTTGCCAGGAAAACAAACCGTATAATATGTATAAAAGTCTTTGCCCTCTAACTTTTCCAGAGAGGTAAATCATCGCTATTTTAAATCCTAAACTGTAAATGCAAGCTAGTGGTCTTTTAAGTTCTAGATATGAACACAAAGCAGTCATCTGAACACCAAGTGGCAATATGACATCATAAAAGAACATGAAGAAAGGGTAAGGGGATGCTCCAGTTACCATCGAAAGTGAATATTTGGCACCCCTCGTGGAGTAGTGGTTAGGTTAGTCACCTCCAGGCAAGACTGCAGTCCAATATCTCTCAAGGATGTTGAGTTCACATCCCAGGGGTGCATTGAACAACCGAGATGAACAACTAAATAAAATTAAGTGCTTCTTCCTCCTCTCTTCCTACCTACCTCAGCTCACCTTCATTCCTGCATGCACCTTTCCTAGAAAAAGAATATTCATGGGCCTATAAGAGCCTGGTAGAGAGAAGATCTGGCTTTTCATCTCTAGTTTAACTTCAGAGAAAGGAGAGTTCAGGCAGACTGTGAAATTGAGCAGGACATTGGCCTAAATATAAGGACCTGCTGTGCCATAGTATTTCTTTCCTTTTAATTCCCTTTATTCAAAATGCACCAAGCTCTACATTTTATGCATCCAATCTTCTCTGGTAAATAAGTGCACCTCCATCCTAGTCTGCTTCCATCATGCTCCACCTTAGGGTTTTGTTGTTTTTCCCCATTAGGATAGTAAGTAAAAGAAACCTACTAAACTAGTTTAAGGAAAACTTCAAAGTTGACTAATGACCTAACAAGAGCTCCAAGGAAAGCAAAAGCAGAGTGTCTGTCTCCTTTTTAAGGAAAAGTGGAGCCCCTTACTTAACTGTTTGGGTCTTCATTATGCTATATTTTTGCTTTGGCCAATATTTGCCATATTGGCCTTCTTTCTTTCTCTTCCATTCTCTTTCTGTTCCTCTTCCTTCATCTTTCAGTCTCTTTTTCATCTTGGAAATGGGGTCAGGTCACCATCATCTCGCCATCATATTTGCAACTAGTTGGATGTAAGCCCTGAATTTCAAGTTCATGTTAGAATAATCCAATTGGTCCTAGTTGCTGCTAGTATCTTGGAATTGCAGAAGATGTCTTCTTGCAGAACATAAGGAGCTCTGAGATCATGAGCCTTAAATGTTTTAAAATATTAGACCAGGAATACCACCTGAAAATGCTGATTTACAATGATGCACACCTTAAAGCTATCTCATGTTAGGATGCAATGTTCAAACAATAAAATTAATTAAATTACATTATATTTTAAAACAGGATAGGGAATTTGAGAAAAACAATCAACAGCATTAAGTTCAGATTAATTTTCAGTCTCATACTGATCCTGTAGGGAATTCCAGAGCATAAATTGTAGCTCTGAGTTTGAATCAAGGGAGCTGGGTTTTCATCCTGCTACAATAGTCTGTCCTTGGCTACAGGGCCACCTATCAACACTCAGAAATTTCTGGGTCTCTTTTGTACTGAAGCAGGTCCTATAGCCAAAGAGACACCCTTGACATATCAGAGTGCCAGCCACTGGAAGTAGATCTGGGAGCTGGGAGAAGGACACATTGAGTAAGCTAAAGGGAGACAAGGACATGGGGTGATAAGAGAGATCCACTGACAGTATCAGCTACACTTGGTCCAGTGAAATGCTATAAAATTATTTTGTCATTTTAGACATAGAAGACACCAGCAACACAGAGTTATAGATGAAAAGCATGTTACCAAGCATCATATAACATTATAACTATTTAAATTTTCATATATAGACATATATGTCTATATATGCATAGGAAGATATTTGAAAATATTTTCCATCGCATTACTATATTTTTAAGTTTGATTTGTGACAATTGACTACCATTTCTTATTTGATCTTTTTCATAGTGTCTGTTTTATGTAGCAGAAAAACAATTAGAGCTATTGAATTCTTTAAGCGGAAGTGACAAGGAAAAGCTACAATCTCAAATGATAAAGTATGAAATACTCCTCTATGTTTCAAGGAAAAGAAGAGAGAAAAGCCAAACCAAGCCCTGAGATAGTCTTCAATGAATACATTGGACAGCATGGCCATTATAAACCTGGCTAGCATCAGAACAGAATCCTAGTAGAAGCAGGGCTGAAAACACGTATCATATTGTAATGTTATCAGGTTACTATCCTCTCTTAACCTTCTGAGTCCCCTAAAAAGACTATCAAACTCCTGCCCCATCCTGAAATTGCCAGGTTATATAGATACTTATACACCTCTCTAATTCTTCTTGTGGCTCTCCTGACTTACTCAGTATGACTCCATCCCCTGCCTTTCATGTGCCTCAAGCATACCAAGATATTTCCTACCTTAAACATGGTGCTTTGGTTGTTCTTTATGTTTTAAAATATCCTCCCATCACCTTTTCTTTATGAGGCGGACTCCCTCTCATTTCTCAAGGCTTATTTCAATGTACTTCACATAGGGTTTCAGTAGTCAACCTATAAATACTAGTTTTTCACTGTTACTCTATTTTATCATACTCTCTAGTATAAGTTATCCAGTCCTCAAATTATTTTTCTTTCTTTTATTAAGTCATAGGCAGGAATGAAGGTGAGGAGGCAGGAAGGAAGAAAAAGGAGGAAGAGAATGTTTACATATTTGCTCGTCTTGTTTCCACCCTCATCTAGCACCACCCTTTCCCAGGAAATCAAACCTGGGTCTTAGGATAGTGATGACACCTGGGGTACTAAACTTGCAAGCCCCCAGGGAACACTCTAAAATTGTTTTACTTTTTTTAAATTTATGTTTCTTATACTGAACTATAAGTTGCATGATTACAGGAATTTTTCTCATTTTGTTCAGTTTTGTCCTCATTGCTGTAGAGTGTCTATTAGAGAAGGCAGAGAACAAATATGTCAAATGAATACATGCTGTGAAATTCCAGTCAAAACTGTTGTATTCCTAAATAAAAAATTAAAGCAAATTTAATATGAAATAGCAACTTCAAAACATTCATTAATTTAAAAATGGCGGATTCTAAATAGGTCATTGTTTTCAACTTTCTTTGTAAACTAGATCTGAGACATGGAAGAACAGATATGAAGAGGGAGGACTTCAGACACATGATCTTAGTATGCTTCTTTGTGTCTGCACTGACAGGTCAGCAGAATAGAGGAGAAGACATTATACCACTTGCAAATGAATAGATAAAAATGAAATCACCAGCTTCTGTGGAAAGCAATTTGGCAGATTCTCAGAAGTTAAACATCAGATTATCATGACTCAGTCATTCTACCAAGTATATGGCCAAAATAATTGAAAAGAGGATTCAAACAGTGAATTGCACATTTAATTAAATGCTTACTATTCCCAATAGCCAAAAAGTGGCAACGGATTAAGTGTCCATCCATAGACAAATGGATAGCAAATAATTATGTGTACATACAGTGAAATATTAGCCATGAAAAGGCTATGATATTATGATGCATACTTCAACACATATGAAGAGTAATTATAGGGGAATTTATCCAGATAGGCTATATATGTTTCCAAGCAAATGAAATATCTAAAATAAGAAAATTAATAGAAACAAAATAGATGAAAGACAATCAGGAGCTGGCAACTTTTTGATTACACAGTCTCTGAGGTGAAGCAGATACTTTGTGCCCCAAACTCAATCTGAAAACAACACATGTGATAAAGAACTGGTCTCCAGATATACAAAGAACTCTTAAAACTCTACAATTAGAAAATAAACAACCCATTAAGAATGAACAAAGGATGAATAAGCTATACAAATTGTAGATAAGTACAGGAAAAAGTTGAATATGTTTTGAGACAATTGAAAATGAAAACAACCAAAAACTCTAGACACTGATGATATAAAATGCCGGCAAGGAGGTGGGGCAACAGGAACTGCCCTGGCATAAGAAATGGTAGCCACTTTGAAAGGCAGTTTAATCAGTTTCTTATAAGTAGCCTTGCCATATTACCCTGCAATTTCACTCACTGGTATTTATCCAAATAGGTTACAAACTTATGTCCATAGAAAAACCTGCACATGAATATTTATTCATTTAGCCTTAGTCATAATTGCCCAAACTTAGAAGCAATGTGATGTCCTTCAGTGAGGGAATGGATAAATAAACCATGCTATATCCATATAATGGAATATTATTCTATGCTAAAAAGAAATGAAAGACATAGAGGAAGCTCAAATGCATAATACTAAGTTAAAAATGTCAATCTTAAAAGGTTACATACTATATGATTCAAACTCTCTGATATTTTAGAAAAGGAAAAGCTATGGAAATAGTCAAGAGAGCAGTGGATGCCAAAGATTTGAGGGGAGGAAGGGATGACTATGTGGTTCACAAAATATTTTAGGGCAGTGAAATTACTCTGTATGAGACTATAATGAGGGACTCAAATCATTATATACATTTTTCAGACTCATGGACTACACACCGAAAGTGAGACCTAATATAAGTTATGGACTTGGGTGGCAATTATGTGTCACTGTTGGTTTATAAGATGTAATAAATGTACCACTCTGACGTGGAATGCTAATGATATAGGTATGTGGGTGGGGGGTGCGACACATAAGAATTTTCTGTACTTCTGATTCAATTTTGCTATGAACCTAGAAGGCTCTAAAAAATAATGTCTAGTGAAATTAATTCATGGGCTTAAATAAAGATGTTTTGAAAATGGTGGTGGAGTTTCAGAAATCATGAATGCAATTAATTCCCCTAAATTGTACACTTCCTAATATTTAAAACGCCATAATACACCATTGATTGGGTTTGCAGCATTTAGAGTTTGAAATTCAGCACCTTGGAGAGGGATGTCCTCCAGGGAGGCTAGTGGTCTAGACCACAGAAGGGCTGTTTAACAAAGGCATGAGAAGACCTCATGAATGCCCAGACGCAGCTAGAGAATACTTTAGGGGTGGGCTGGTGTGGCAGTTATGCAATTGCAACTACTATATGACTTAATTGATTCCCATATGCAGAGGAGTCATGCAGAAATTTTACAGAAACACATCAGAAGGCATAAACCATAGAACATCTTTCTTCCTAATTTTAAACACAGTTTTACTTGACTCCCTTATTTTTGTTAAAGGTTTCCCATTTTCACAAACCTTCAAATTCAAAATGTTGGAGAAAACCTGGATTCACCCTTTCCTGGCCACTCCTCTCTCATATGTAATGAATTCCCAGGGTCTACAGATTCTTCTTTCTCAGTATCTTTCACATTCATCTTTATTTTTCCCTTCGCGCATTGTTCTGGGACTTCACTGCACTCTTTTTGTTTGTAGTGAATTTTTTCACTTTCTCTTTCTCTCCAGACCCTTCCCCTATAATTCCTTCTACACATACTCTTGTCACATTTGTTTTCGTAAAACACATTCCCAAGCATGTCGCTTGACCTCAAGACATACTTCAGTTATACCTGACTCTCTACAGAACTAAGTATGAATAAAAATTCACTCTCACAAATTCTTGATCAACTTAGCAGGGAATTCTCAAGAGAATATTGACAATCAGTGTCCCTCATCAAGATAAAATGGCCTTGCTTTTATATCCCTCCTCCCATCCATCTAGGTTATGGGTATGACCTTAGGTAAGGTGATTCTCTACCATTGAGGCATCCTTTGAGGGCACTGAGAAGTGGATGCTGTCTTTAGTAGTTGGAGAATTCCATTGTTGACCACTACAAACTTCCCAGTCTACTTTATCACTTTTCTTTAATGAATACACTGGGATTACATAAATTATTCTCCAAAAATCACTCCGGTTATATGCCATGTTTTCGACTTTGGTTAATACAATTTTTTTTGATCATTACAAATCTCATTAACTTGTTTTATTCCAACTACCATGAATCAAAGTCTATCTCAAATATTGTCTCTTATAAATAACTTTTCTTTAACTAAGCAATCAACTGTTATCTCACACACACTCTTGTGGAGAATTCTTGACTCCTACCAATAGCACCACTTTTGAACACTGTTATTTCTATTCTTATTCTCTTCATTGAACTAAAATAATTGTTTTGCACATACTGTATAAAGATCACCTTTGTAAATCTTGAAAAATCTAGTATATTGCCTTGGCAAGATATTACTTCAATAAACTATGAATTGAATATATGCATTCACTCAAATTTGAATGAGTAATATAGGATATTGGAAAGGAAAGAAAAAAAATCCTGAAAATTTGTTTCCTGATTTGTCATTAAAATTTCATCTAAAACTTGCAAAATGCCAGGTTCAAGGTTCAAGGGGCAGCTTCTTATATAAATTAAATCTTTCATTCTATTTCAGCTCTAAAGTTAAATGGAGACCAAAGTAACAGGTTTATCAAAGTCAAAGTTG
This sequence comes from Solenodon paradoxus, assembly GCA_004363575.1. Lineage (NCBI taxonomy): Eukaryota > Metazoa > Chordata > Mammalia > Eulipotyphla > Solenodontidae > Solenodon > Solenodon paradoxus. The sequence goes on from RJWH01002145.1 coordinate 8,834, forward strand.
GATTTCAGTATGTTAACAGAGCCCAAATGGGCTTCCCTTTTCTCTTCTGCTTTAATTAAAAATTCGACCTGATAGTTTCAAGCTGAGATGCTGGAAATTGACAGGAAGTCAAGAACCTGAGTTGATTTAACAGAAGAGTAAGTGATAATAGTGGATAGTGGGCAGTAATATCAGAAATTTGTATTTCAATAGTACTTCCTATCCACATAGGAATACAAGGAGAAGGAAGACAAAGCAGGGAACAGTGTATGACTTTTAAATAAGGGGAATAGCTTTCTTGTAAGACTGATGAACTGACCATTAAGGTAATTCCAAATAGGAAATTTTTCAGATTTTTTGTTGAGCATGGCTTCATTATTGGATGAAGGACATAGTTTTAGAGGCATTAATTTTATTTTCAAATATGACAGTTATTTGAAAAACAGTTTCATTACTTTAGGACAATGTTTCTCAAGGTGTGGTACCTGAACTAAAAACATCAGAATCAGTTGGGTGATTTCTAAATCTGTTGATTATTAGGCCTAAACTTATACCTACTGAATTAGAAACTATCCTAAGAAATCTTCTAGCTGATTCTGAGGCAGGCTTAGGTTGAAAATTACTGCTTTAGAACCACATGTTTTTTCTGCAGGATATTCCTGGATTGTATAATTATCTTATCTATATCTAATATGCTTTGGTAGAGCTGTATTAAATTTAGGAAATAGCATGAATCTATGTGCTAATCTTTTGTTTTTAAGTATGCTAAGCATTCTTTTTTAATTAGGGAAAAACACATTAATTACCATCCTGTAGAAACAGCTGTCTATTGCCCAGAGAGCCTTCTGTTTTGAAAAGTAAAATTGCATAAGAAAACAAGTGCATTGTCTATGCAGGGATGAACACAGGAGTCATTTACTGGTATATTTCTACATAAATTAAATTTTTTTACAATATTAATCAATCAATGGCATTAAACATTTCATTTTCTCTGAAACACTAGAGAAAACCACTCCATCAAAGGAAAAAGTTAGGTCAGGATAGAAAGTTGGAAAATTACACATAGTACTCCAACTGAAGAAATTTATAAATATTTTAACATGGAAAGAAGTATTAGTCGATATGGTAGACACTCAGAGACCTACTGTACTAAGCTACATTTCACCTAAACCTTGGATATTATTAGGTTTCATAAACTAAGTAGATTAGAATTTGTAAAATACTCACATTTCTCTTTCCATTGTGACCTAGTTCATCCTTATTTTTCCTCTTTCATTTTAAAAACTTAACTGTTGGAGGAGGCCATCGAGCAGATGTAATCATCAGTTGACTCATGAGCTAGACTTGAGCAATTGAAGACTCCTCCCCTCCTCCTGTGTCCTTGGAATGTGAGTTCTACTTGCTTTTCCCATTTCAGGAGCTGTCCAAGGACAAAGCCGTAAGATAGTAATGTGATAATGAGATCATTTGAACTGTCTAAGTTGTTGTATCCAGTTAAGATGTCTATATAAATGTTTAAGATTTGGCTGGCAGGTGCAGAAAACTACTCATCTGTTGTCACCCAAGACAAGTTCCTAAATTACCTTGCTCATTATAATCTCCACCCTGCCATTCTGGAGTAATCTGACATTTTCTTGGATTTCTCCTTGACCTCGGAGTATGCAGGCTAGTTTCCAATGTCACCTGGGAAGCTCTAGAGGTTGCAAACCATCATAACTATTCTTTATGTTTAAGGAGCTATGTATTAATGGTTAAAATTGAAGTCTTCTAAATTTCCATTGAAGTTTAGAGTCTGTTTCATGGATTAATCACATGACTAATCCACTCTTAAAGTTAAAAAACCAAAGAAGGACTCAGCAGCAAAATGGACAAAGAACAAGTTTAAAGATTTCAAAGTAAATGCAGTAGGTTACACTTTCACTTCAAGATGGTGACATAGTAAGATCTTGAATTCACCTCCTTTCATGGATGTACCAAATCTAAACTTGCATATGGAACAATTTAATCTGGAATTAACCCTAAAAACTGACTGAGCAACTGTACATTGAGAAAGCAACAATAAACAACATTGAAGAGAGTAGGGGAGGCTAAATAAGACACACTCTTATTAGCCATCACTCCTGGCCCCACACAGAAAGCTGCAACCCACAATTGGAAGGAAAACTAAAATTTGGAGCATTCCTCAGGACTGAAAAGTTGGAAACCCACATCGGGCATCCCAATGTTTAAGACCTACACCTGAGAGACAAGCCTTCAAAATTTCTAGCATTAAAAAGCAATATAAAAAAAGCTTCTGTACACTGAATAATCCCAGCTTTAAAATGAAAGGCCATCTTACTGAATGGAAAAAGATATTTGCGAACATCATCTGACAAAGGATTAATATCCAAAATACATGAACAACTCATACAACTCAACAAACTCAATTAAAAATGAGCAGATAATCTAAATAGACATTTCATCAAAGAAGACATACAGATAACCAACAAATATATATAATATTTTCTTCATCACTTATCATTAGGAAAATGCAAATCGAAATCACAATGAGATGTCACCTCACATCTGCCAAAATGGTTATTATCAAAGATACAATAAATAATTAGTTTGGTGAGGATATGATATTAAGGGAACTCATAACATAGTTGATGAAAATGTAAGTTGGTACAGCCACCATGAAAAACAGTGTGTAATTGCTCAATAATTCAAAAATAGAACTACCATACAATTTAGTAATTTTACTTCTGAGTATTTATCCAAAGAATATGAAAACACTATTTCAAAAAGACATGTGCACTCCTATGTTTGTTGCAGCACTATTCACAAGAGGCAAGATACAGAAAAAACTAAAGTGCCTATCAACAGATATATGGACAAAGCACATGTGATATTTATGAATAGAGCATGCATATATACACACCACACACACCACAACTGAATACTACTTAGTGTTAAAATACATAAAATCTTGCCATTTGTGATGAAATGGATGGAACTTGAGGGAATTATGCTAGGCGAAGTAAGTCAGAGAAAGACAAATACCATGAGTCTCTCATGTAGACGATAAAGAATCCCAGCAAATGAGAAAAATAAAAGATAAAAACAAGCCCAGAGTTTCTGACAACAGAAGGGTGGTTACCTGAAACTAATACAATGTTGTAAACCTGCGTTATCTCAATGAAAAAAATAATATATTTTCCATCATTTTTACATTAAAAAGACCAGAAATAACCTGAATATTCAACCATAGTAGATTGTTGAAAGAAGTCATGACTTTGAGTACCCTGGAATACTCTAGACATAAAGAAGGAAGATATGCAGAAATGGACTACTCTCTAAGTTAAATGCATATCAAAATGATGTTTAAAATATATTTAAAAATCTATATTAAATTTTATGACCTCAATACATAACATCAGTAAATCTATATCATGTACCTCTGGCATGATACAGACAGACACAATATTCTTGACAAAAATAAAAAAAACTAAAATCTAATCATGAGATACAACAGATGAACTTAAACAGTGAATCATTCTTCAAAATAATAAACAAGGACTCATCAAATATATCAAAGTAATAAAAGAAAAGTGTGAGAAACTCTCCTTTATTGGAGAAAAGTAAGGAGAAGTAACAACTGAAAATAATATGGGATCCAAATCTGAACACAAAACTTAAAAAAAGACATTGAGTCCAGAGGACTGCTGAAATTTAAATGTTAAAAGGTCATTTACATATAATTGACCCAATATTAATTTTCTTGTGATCATTGTACCATTTTTGCAAGCGATTAGAATGAAAGGTAACTAGAAAAAGATACACATTAACTTTACGTACTCTTTCTGCAAAATTTCAGTAAATTAAAAATTATTTTAAAGTAAAAACTTTAAAAGGGCATTTCACATATTGTATATGCATTTACATGCAAAGTATATTTCTGGAGGCACAATAAACTATGGTTCGTGATGTCTCTGGACTTGAGGATTCTGGAGAAAAACGAATATCTCCTTTACATTTATATATTTTCCTTCCTAATTTTTTATCATGTGCATATTATTTCTTTTCAATAAAACGTAGTTAATCAAAAGTAAACAAGCAATGGTTTAGTATATATCAAATTACTTTAAAATTATTTAAAATTGTTAAAAATCTGCTTTAGATTATTTGAAATTTGATCATCAATGATTATTGCAATGTCTTTGGGAAAAAAAATCAAATGAAAATGCATGTGAACTATTACTCTCCATGTTTGTGTTTGTGAAAACAAGACATCATTTCGATTAAAAAAAAAAAGCTGTATTCTGAAAAAACTTAAAAATGACATTGGTTTGATACGATTTTTAAATATGAAGAAAAATATAAGCCTATGTCATTCTTCCTATCATTTTAATTAAAACCTAACAGCCAATTTGATAAGTGGTAATGTGAGAATGTTGTGAGCTCTACCTATTTGAGCAGAAGATACCTTTAATCCTAGTTCTCTAAGAGCATGAAATCAGTAGACAGAACAGTAACTCATGCTCTATTGAGACTCTGATCTACATTAATAAGTTTTTCATATTTGACTTGTTTTCCATATGTAGTTTAATATAATCACCTGTTACATGTTTGTTAACTGAATACATTAATTCTCTGTGCATTTTAAATATTTGCCTACTTTTTAATCACCCCATTTCAACATAGTCACTCTGTGCATTCAGAGATACAAATTTACACAGCAGAGAAAACCAGACAAAGACAATTTCTATAATTGAAACGTTTAGTAGAAAGTATAAAACAAAGCAGAGATTTTCATTTCACTGCATACTTTCCTGTACTCATTAAGATGTTTTGGGCAGAATTGCTGAATACAATGGGAAATACTAAATGTTTTTGTCTATACTGGCATATAGAATGCTTCAAGTTACTGAAAATGTGATTAATCTGCATTGCACTGTCTTCTTTCAGAAAGACAATGGTGTTTTATCTAGTGAATCAAAACTAGGTATAACAAATCTGGTTGTTCAAGTTAGAGATTGATTTTCTAAAACATAAGCTTTTAAGAGTGCTTTGTTTTGTGCGTTAGACATAATCTGGGTGTTATCATATTGGGATCACTTGATGGATGGGGTTACAGAATTCATAATAATAAAGGAATAAATGACAAAGAGAGGATAACACTATAGTTGCTCAAGTCAATTATCTATTTTCCCCAGCAATCACTTAAAGAACATGCTTTCTCATCCTGAGAAATAAAATCTAACTAGCTCTTGCCATTGCATAAGAATCCCTAAAGTTTATTATGAGGTTTCTGTAAGATGGGTGTTAGGGAATCACAGAGTGAACAATATGCATTCAATTAAACAGCTTCCTATTCATAAAGTCGTCTGCAAAAATCAATTTCACCTGAAGCTTTCTCCATGCCTTCCTTTTTCCAGGCTTACTTTTTATTGCATTGTGTGAGGGTATGAAATAGAGGTCGTTTATTTGTCAGGAATTTGTTTTTGCTAACAAACATGCCCATGTCATATGTGAAACATGAATTTTTGTTCATTTCTGAAGGTCTCTGGAACCAAAATTCCATTTGTAGTTGCAACATGCTATAATTTAGTGAGACTAGACACCAGTGAGAATAATAAGATAAACCACCTTATCCACTCTTGGAAACTGTTCTTTCAATACATGTGTTTCTTCTATATTTCCTGTAAAGTTTTAAGGAAACATTGACTTTGGGTTCCTTTGCTAATATCTCAGGGAAAATTGTTATTTTGATGATTTCATATAATGTGTTTCAGTTGTGCACAGTGAATTAGAGGTGAGAATCAGTTCAAGCAACCTGACTCTTTGATTTGTTTTTCTATAAACTTGAAGACACCTTTTGTTTCTTGACTCAAGGACTCTGTCTAAAAATCCATCATATATGACCTCATTCATATTTATGAATTCAAATATCATCTAGATGCTAATGACACCCAAATTGTATTTATACACCAAACTAAGCTCCTACTCTCCAAGCTCTCATATCAAATTTTTCACTATATATACGTCTTTACCTGAGCACAACTTATTCAAAGGGAATTAACATTTATTTTGTTTTGACCTTACTCTGTACCAGGAGTTATGCCAGTTTCTCTATAGTTTTACATATTATATTAGTCAATTTGGTTGCTACAACAAAGTTCCATAGACTGAGCAGTTATAAACAATGGAAATGTATTTCTCACAGTACTGAGGGAGATTGGAAGTCTTCCTGATTCGGATTTGGTGAGGGCCCTCTTCCATCTTGCAGACTGTCAACTTTTCACTATACCCTTACATAACAGAAAGAGGCTGAGAGAGCATTCTGAGATCCTTTATAAGGACAAGAATCACATTCATAAGATCTCTCCCTCACGACATCATTGCCTCCCAAAGGCACCACCTCCTAATACCATCACATTGAGGGTAAGTATACTGGCATATGAACGTGGAGTAGAGGGGTAAATACCCAGTCATTTACACACACCTGACCTCATTTGGTCTTGGGTTTATGCTCCTTTAGGTCAGAAGCTGCATATCTTTCCATGCTTTATCTCCAGTGTCATATATGATGTCTATTTACATAGATTGTGCAAATATTTATAGAATAAATTAACCTCACAAGTCCATGAGACCTGGAGTTAAGCCAACTGTGAGGTCAAGGGTATAGCTTTCCAGACACATTCAAAGGAAAATATAATTAGGATAATTCTAAATCTGAAACTTCAATTGTCCTTAGGACACCTTATTCTCCTGCCATTCATATATGACAATGTGTACAGAGTATCACCAGTCTGGGAAGGTCACTTGAATGTCTATGTGAAGAGTTCTTATAGGCTTCATTATGTAGGCATGGTGACTGACAAACCATATAGTCCAAGGAAGCTACCATGAGTCACCTCCTCATCATAATCAAGTATGTCCTGAGGAACACACAATAAATAACAAAGACATTTCTATTACTTGGGAAAATCTGAAGGTTTATAAATTACCTCCCAGGAGTCAGGGTCAAAAGGCATACTGCTCTTGGACAAAGCAATTCTTTACTACACAGTGAATATGTCCATTTCATGGATGAAATTAAAACACAATAAATAATAAGTAGTTCGAAGAACTTGAAGTGGGATACCCGTTTGTTTTAGAGTCCAAATTTTACTGAAAATGGAAATTCTCTGCATTAGAATTTGGTAATCAGTTTTACTACATGCATTTTTTAATCTTGGTTAATGGGGCCTCCATTTCTCTAATTTCTCAATATAAAATTCTTCGTGACATACTATCTTTAGCTCATTCCTGTAATCCAAATAGTTACACATCAAGTCTATTTGTTCCAGAAATGCCTGTCAAATCTACTCTTTTGCTTCACTCTTTATTGTTAATATGTCATCCTCATTTTTCAACACTTCTGACTTAAAATCATATCATATTGCTTTAACTAGTTTCAGTCTGCATTTTCCACCCACATTAATTAGTTTCTGTTTGGTTATAGATTAACCTATCAAAAAAGTAGAGGTGTTCACAACCCTACCATTAAAAATTTTGCATTGCATCTCTAATAATTATGCGTAAAAGTCAGACTCCTTAGTAGGACTTCCTTAACCTGGAATAATCTAAACCCAAAATATATTTCAATCTCATCTCCTAATACTCTCCTTTATGTAAGCTCTAATTCTGCCCCTACGGACTTTAATCATTTTGCGAACATAGTAAGACATCATAATTCCAAGTTTCAGTCCTTTGTTTTTGTAAGAATTGTCCCTGTCTCCTTTACCCATCACAACTGTTTTCATGAAAACCTAGTCCATATGTGACCTATTGGTGATATTTCATTCACTTCTCCAAGCTGGATCAATTGCCCCCATTTTCAGAGCCACCATAATTTATTGCTCCTATATCTGTAATAGTATCACTTATACTATAATTTAATTTATTACTTATTTCTTCAAATACATTATATGTACTTTATCATGGAAAGGATTCCATCTGGCAAAGAATGTGAGAACTCTGTATACATAGTAGTTAATCATAATGTAGTTTTTGAATGAATGTAGCCTTTTGGATGATGCACTTGCATCTTCTTCTCCAATTACATTTGCATGATTACTACATTATAAGTGCTAAATAAATCTATGTTTAACAATTAAACTTAATGAGCAATTCCATGTATAGATATTTATCTAAAAATATAAAAACACCAATTCAAAAATACATAGGCACACTTATGTTCATTGCAGTACTATTTATAGTAGCCCCAAATGGAAACAAATTGAGTGTAAATTACTGGGCAAATGGATAAAGAAGATATAGTATATGCACACATTGGAATACTATTCAGCTATATAAAAAGATGAAATTTTGCCACTTGTGACAATATAGATGAAACTAGAGATTATTCTATGTGAAATAAATCTGGAGAAAAACCAATAACAGATGATCTGACTCAGATGTGGAGTATAAGAAACAAAGCAAATAAACAGACAAAACAAAACAAAAACTAACCCTTGGCACTGACAACAGTACTGTATTGAGCTACCAAAGGGAGACGGGGTGGGATGGGTACAAAGAGTAGTGGTATTAAATGCACAGAGATGGAAGACCATTAGAAATTTAGTGGGAGATGTGTTTTATTAGCACACATTTGATGAGGCATGTTTATCTAACATATTGTATTTTCAATCAATTAATTCCATTAAAAATTAAATTAATGAATAAATTCATGTTATTATGAATACATAGTCCCTTGTAAAATCAGCAAAGTTGGCACTGAATCACTTAGGTCAATGAGTTTAAAAGTCTTAATTCTATTTTTCAGGTAAGTGATAAAAATAGATATCTTAAAACAAAAACAGATTTGTAAAATTAATCTAATTGTCTGGAGAGAAGTTCATGAGTTTTAATGAAATCATAGTAATTGATTCCAATGTAATAAATATTTATTGGGCACATATAAGACATCCAGAACCTTTTCTCAGACACCGAGTAGTTTTTGAAGACAAACATCACCAGGAGCCTACCTTTAGAAAGCTGAGTGTGTAATAGTGACAGCACAATTAGAGACTTAGCAGCATGGAATTAAACCATAAGAGATGTACACACAGAGTCACGACTCAGACTGGAAAAGACCAAATCCATTATGAGGGTCAATGGATTCTGTCTTTAGGAGGATAAGACCACATGAGGAAGGCAGAGAGGAGAGAAAAGAGCATCCTTAATAAGGACATTACTAAGTGTGGCAGTGAGGAGTATAGAAACAAGTAGCCAGTTTGATATCAGAATGAATAACTATATAATGTGACGCATTCTTCTCTAGGAGTAGCCTGTGACACCTCTTGAAGTCTCCAAGACTCCCTCTTCTGGAGAACTCATGAGGTGAAACCATTTACCTTTTGCCTTGTATTGGCATTTTAATTAAAGATACAAACGCTATGGTGAATAAAACCTGTTGGTTCCTTAGCAGAAATTAAGGTTGAGTTATCAAACTGCATTAGCTAGTAATTGTATTTATTTTACAATGCTATAAACATTCAGTAAGGGGGGAAAGGAGCCAGTTTCATTAAAGAATGCCTACAGAAGTAGTTTAAAAAATTTTAATTTTATTAAATCCTAATCTTAATAGTCAAGTTGTTTTAATATTCCATTTGACAAAATGAGAAATGTATAGAATGTACTTTTTCTGTCTTCCCAGGTAAAAGAGTAATCTCCAGAAAAAGTACTGTGTTGCTGCTTGAGTTGTGAGCTGAAGTAGCTGTATTTTATGTTTTATCATAAAACAAATTTTTACTCAAAAAATAAACAAATGACAAGCTATTATGAATTCAAACTCTTTATTACCTACCAGTTGTAATCTCAAAATGAATAAAGTGAGACTGTTACTTCAAAGGAACCGACTGAAAATGATGTTGCCAAGGATAAAATTTGAGCTTTCAAATGAAAATTAGATTTTTGAAACATGTGCATTACACTGTAAGCTTCAAAGCTTCCCAATATTTTCAAATGAAATTTGTTGTTATATTAATGTATGTTTTCCTACTGTACAGTGAAATCTGTCAATATATAGAAGATCTTCATAATTTAATGAAGTGATATTTTCCAAATGACCAATGTAAAATTTTCAAAAAATCATGCATGGATAAATGATCCAGTCAAACTGCAAAACAGATGCATAAATTTAAAAATATTAGCATATGAAAAAGTTATTGATATGGTTTCTAATAGTATATTCTAATTTTTAATTGTATAGTGCATTAAAATACTATTTGTCAAGTTTTGGTGTCATGTCAAAGAATAATAAGTATCTATCATTTTCTGGAAAGGCTGCTAGAAGATTTTTTCTGTTTTCCAACTATTTTTTTAATTGAATTTTTTTATAAAGGAAAGGTGCAGGCAGAAATGAAGGTGTGCAGAGGCAAGCAGGTAGAAGGGAGAGGAAAAAGAAACATTTCATTTTACCTAGTTGTTGATCTTGTTTGCTCACCCTGGTGTCAGGATGTGAACCCAGGTCCTTGGGATGTATGTGGACATGTCAGCCAGACAGTGGACCAAACATCTACTTAACCAGGGCACACCAATAACTGAATTTTTTTAAATGTTAACTTCAACCAAAATAACACACTGCAATAGATTGGTTGCATTAGTAGGTATACCAATCCAATGGACTTCTAGTGCAATACATTAAAAAAATTTTCAAAAAAGTTAAGCAATACTATTATTCTCATTATTTTTTTAAAAAGTAGCTATTTTCCTAAAAAAGGTGAGTTATGTAGACATATAATATGCTTATTTGAAAAAAATTAATAAAGTTTAATTGTATTTGTTTGAATATCTAACAAGATCTTCATTGGTAAATATGACTGCCTATGTCCTTTGAAATTCTCATTGATTTTCAATAGTGTTAGGGGAGCTGAGACCCAAAAGTTGGGGAACCGCTGGCATAAAGGAATGGCACAAATATTTTCAAATAAAATCATTCTCGATATAGAATACTTGCTAAATGCTGGGGCTGTGGCAGATGCTATGCTTATAGCGAGAACATAAAAAACAAATCTGAGTTCTACCCTCATAAAGTTCATGGTCTAGTTAGATATGAAGATGGTATTCATTAGAAAATGGAATCTACAATTAACACTGGCTGTCATCATACAAAAAGACTTAGAATAACATGCCTAGGTAAGAGGGGAAAGAAAAACACACTGTGATAAATGCTTTTAGAAAATAATAGGAAATGACTGAAATTGTTGTTTTTTATAAGAATATATATTTTATAAGAAACATTCAACATTATTTAATTATAAATATTTTTTGCATTTAAACATTTATTAATTTTCATGTATATATTGTGTCACAAGCATGATTATGTCATCCAGAAAAAATCATTCTAAAATTATTTAATAATAATATCAACATAATATTAATTATATTAATGTTATATAATATAATAATGGTAATATTTAATACAATTACTGATAGACCTGACTTTAATTGAGCATTATCTAATTTACTTTTTTCTTGTTCCAACTCTCTGTCTTCTTTTTACTTTTTTTTTCTTGCCACCATGCGAATTTATTTTTACCCTCTATTAACTTGAGTAGCTTGCACTTATTCTAATCTTTTGCAATGAGTCTAGGGTTTCTAATGCACAGTATTCACCACAATTTGGACCAGATAATCATGTTACGAGGACTTCCCTGTGCACTGAAGATTTTAACAGAACCTCTGGCTTCTAATTAAAAGCCTAATAAACATCCTCACAGATGAGACAATCAAAAATGCCTCCAGATATTGCCAAATGTTCCTCAGAGAATGAAATCACCATTGGTTAAGAACCATTGTCCGTGATTCATCAAATTTTAATGTAAATAAGTTTTTTTTTCTTTTTCTGGACATGAAAGACCTGTCAACATTTATCTCTATTTACCCCTCCTCTCAATTGTTACAATGTATCTGCTGCTATTTTAATCTTCCATGTATTTCAAACTCCATGAGATATTTATTGTTTTACATCCTTAATATTCATTTAGTATTATCCACGTGTTTATACTACATTGCTCTTTAAATATTTCTGTCACTCTGAGCTTTAATCATGTTTGGTTTTTGGTCTTTTTCCTATTTTTTTCCTGAAGAATATTCTTATATTCTCTGGGGTCATGGAGATAAATTCTCCCATTTTTTTATTTGAACATGCCTTTACTTCAGTTATTTTTGAAGACTATTTCCACTGAGTATAAAACTGTAGGTTGACAGTTTTGCTTTAACAATTTGAAATTTCATTTCATTCATTCTCTTCAACCATTCTTTTGGCTGAAAAATGTGCTGCTGGCATAGTAATCGAAATTTGAAGTTAACATAATTTTTCCCGTATTTCACAATAATTTGACTATGATGTCCTCAGTGTAGTTTTCTTTTCACTTCTGAAGCTTAAAGTTATAGTATCTGTTGAATTTGTGGCTTGAAAGATTTTCAACTTGGAAAAATTCTCAGCCAATTTCTCTTTAAGTATTATTCAGACTCACTATATACCCCTTCTCCTGAAATTCCAATTACACAGAATAGGTATTTTCATTCTATCCTATGCATTTCACATTTTATGGGGTTTTTTTTCTGTCATGTTGACTCTCCTAAAAGTATTCTTTTATGTTTTCATCTGATTCGCTTTCTAGTTCACTAATTTTCTTTTTGAGATGTGTCTAATCTAGTGAAAAATTCATTGTTTGAATTTTTGTTACAGTTTTTTCACCTTTATTTGCATAATTTCCAATATTTGCTTTCATAAAATATGTTCCATTTGTCTGACAAAATGCCAAATTTTATCTTGCTTCTGGAGCATAGTAAATACAGTTATTTTAAACTCCCTAAATGATGAATTAATTATCTAGAATATCAGTAAGTCTATTTATATTGTATAGTGCTTATTTTATCTTTATCACATTGTCTTGTTCCTCATGTGCCTGTGTAATATTTTTGTCTGTTTCCAGATACTGTGTACGAGAATTGCCAGGATCATCTAAGGCCTCGCATAATGTGATCCTCCACATTTGGGCTGAGCATTTCTCCACTGTGGTAGCTGTCTGCTTCTTTCAAACGCAGTTTTTTGTTTTCTGTTTGTTTTTGTTTTTTTATATAATTGTTCCTTTCAGTCTGCTGGGGCTAAGAGTTTCTATCTTTTCCCTTGTTCATTTATAAAGTATGTATGACCCAATTGTTCATTACTAGGATAGAGCTGGTGGCAAATGTGACTGATTATGCAAGTTCAAGAATACCTAAACTTGTTTATACCATGTTTCACAAGACTAATCCACAGGTACACATTTGGATGTTGTAAAAATAGATAATGCACAACACACTTTAAAAAAAAAATTGTTCCAAGAGACTAATGAAATCTTCTAGTTAAAGGAAGAAAACTAATAAAAGCAAGACCTATTTTGTCTTGAGTAAAATATTCTATGCTTCAAATTAAATCAACATAAATTCAATAAATAAATGAACTAATGTGTAAAGCTTTTACTAAAAAAAAAACTTCAGCAAACATTTGCACAACTCTCCCAGTTGTGGAGAGAACAGTATACCTTGAGGATTATTTAAAGCTAACTAGATAATGTCATCTACATATGTACTAAGACCTCATTAATTCAGAATCTGATAATTTTGCCAAGTAAATTAATAGCATCAAAAGAATTGCAGTAAAGTGTTTAAAACCACTTAAGGAACAATATTTTCAATCATTTTCCAATACTTTATAAGTGTCCATCCTTACAGAAACTAAGAATATGCAATTTACAAACTCTTTCCAAGTATTCTTTACAGCAATCAGATTCAAAGAACTGGAAATAATGCTTCATAAAATTATTCTGTTAGCTACCCACATGAAATACATTTCAAAGAAAACTTCTTTGAACTATTTCTATGAATTCAGTCAAAATTTCTGTCTCCTAGATAGTCTAAATTAGGACCTTTAACTAGAATATTACTACATAAAGCTTTTTGGTAGAGTTCTGTAGCATTTGTTGTTTTTCTTTAACCAGCTCTATTTCTCCTCTAAGTTATGGAAAGCCAAGATTTTCTCAAGATCTTCTCTAATTTCAAGTATCTTGTGTTGATTGGTCCTTACAACAGAGTCTAGGAGTGATGTGTGAGCCAGATATGGTCAATTAGAGATTCCTGTCCTTCTGACTATTAACCTCTGATTCAAAGAGAAGCATGTGACCCATGATGCCAATGAAAGACATACTTAGAACTTTTTCAGAACTCTTAGGAAAGAAACTTTTATCTGTAGATACTTAAGTAGGAGGTAATAAGCCTGAGTTTGTCTATGAACAAAGTTTTACCACCTATGGACAAAGAACAACTGAAAATGAAGCTAAGAGAAACAAGTAAAGGAGGAAGACCAATACCGATGCTTGCTAAGATCTGGATGCAGCCAGACCCTGAACTACATTTGTACTAATTTGCATCTATAAATCAATAAATTAAATCCATGTTACTGTTAGACTCACTTAGGTTATTCACTGTAAAAGTCATGACAATTTTACTACTATTTTTGCTATATTTAGAGTACCACAGCCAGTAGTGAGAATAAAAAGAGAGTCAAAAACAAAATACATCACAAAGAAATTATAACATTGCTGGATGGAAAGGATACAACTTATGAACTCCTTAAGTCAAGATCTTTCCTCATTTTATATTATCCTGAGTCTGTCTAGGAAAGCAGATATTCAGCATTAATCAAACAAATATATGAATTAATTTGTATGTGTACACATTCATTCATTAATCCAGTCACAAAAATTTACTGAGAACCTAATATGTGTCAGGTACTCTTCTAGGAGATAACGATACAATAATGAACCAGGTAAAGTTCACTGTTCAAATGTTTTAAAGTACAGCTTATATAAATATTTTGAAATTTCAAAACTCCAGTTCTTACAGTTTCTAACTCCCACCTATTCTTTATTTTTTGTTATTAATACTCAAGGCTATGATTTTTATGTATCTTGTTTATTTTTTATGTCTTTCATTAAAATGTAAGGTCGTTTGATTAATCTGACTTCATTATGTTGACTAAGATCCTGGAAAATGGAAGACAACGTATCTTTATTGTTGATTTCATATTTCCAGTGTGATTGCTGTACCAAATATCAAGGTCTTGTCAGGAAAGATAACATTCACAATGGCTAATTATGCCCAATTTCATAAAGGGACCACTTACAAAAGTAAGGATAATGCGAATGATAAATAATCAGGGTGACTTATCATCACCTTCATTCTGGGAGTATAGAAGGAGACAGATGTCAGAATGAAGAGATAACAGCTGTAATTCAAGTTGACTCATAAGAGCTGTGGTCACCAGTAGAACCCAGAAATCCTGTATGAAGAAAGCCAGAGACCAAAAATCCAAATCCTACCTTTCTTGCCTCTATTACATTTAGATCTGATTCCTTCCATTGGCCAAACTCAACTAGAAATCAACTTACAGTGTTAAGAGAAACCACTGATTTAGCACATAGAGGTCAACCTCTTTAGGGCATAAGGCAGGATGAAGAAGAGGAGCAGATAAACATATATCTAGCACATAGGAGCTTCAGAATAGTTGTTGAATAAAATTATATATTTAGGTGTATGTATGTATTTAATAATGCCTAGAGTGTTAACAGGAGAATGTGAGCAGGGAAACTCATAACACAACTGCGTGATGGAGAAAGAATTCCAAGTTAAAGCATATTTGATTTATTTTTATTTGATCTTCAAAAAAGTTATAGAAGGGTCTATGTGAAAAGACAAGTTTCTGGACTAGGTGAAGAGGATCTCTCAAGGTCATAAATGCATGTGCAAATTTACACTGATCATGGAGTCAATCTTCTTAACAGATAGTTCATAAAACAACTGCTTCAGCTATCTAGGACTGATGTGTTAGATGTCCAAAGCAGGTTAGAGGCATTAAGAATGGAAAACAAGGGTGCCTATGAGAGTGAGACAGAGAATTACTTACAGTAGTGTTGACTGGGGGTCAGTGGGGAATAGGATTGAATTTAGGATATGAAATCTCTCATTTTTGTCACCCTTCTCCAGAGTCCTGATCTATGCTGTATCATATCAAATAAAGCAAAAGATTAGCTTTTTCATGGACTGCAGCATCTCCCACATATCATTCCAATTCTAGTTTTCTGGAAATGCCCAATAAACTATTTATCCACTCAACGAAAAGGGTAGAGAAATAGAACCCTAACACAAAGGAAGCAGAGGACTAGTTGGTCTTATCAGATGTGACACTTTATTAATTTCCATCTGTTTGGGAGACCAGAAGTGTGAACAGACATTCTGTCTCATCCCCAACATGTTCAAAATGCCTGGAGCAGGTAGAAGGGTATTTTCTCTTTATTTTCTCTGGTTTTGTATTTTTCTATTTGTTATTCATTTAGCACAGGGTGAATTGCGTTAACTATATATTTTTATTTTCTATATTTTTAATGCTTTGCCATTTGAGGGCCTTTCTAGATGCCAAGAGAAATTACCCTTCCCAGGACTTGTTGATTCTTAGAGTTAATAACAACTAGCCTAGGAGCATGCCTTTCACATGGAAACAAATCAGTCTTTAACAACAACTACTTCTTTATCTAATCTCACATAAATTAATAGATCTCCTGCCACATATCATCCTAGAGTCAGATACCAGGCAACTAGAAATAATCCTATATCCTGAAGCCTGCAGAGTTACTCAAACTAGTTAATCTTTATTTAATGTGCCATCTTGTCTTTCCATGGGAACTCCAATAGAGGCTCTCTCTCTCATTCTGCTTATGTCTTCTGCCCTCTGACTACCCTGATGCTTTCCCTTGGCTCGTATGGCATGATTCCGTGCCTCAGAAAATGTAATCCATTCTTTTTTTCAATGACTTTGACCTCTCTGTATCATCACTCATTCAAACTTACATTAGTGAATTCCAGTAAAATTTTAAAATATAGTAAATTTAGTTTCTGAGGCACTCCTCACTAGAAATGCTAGCTTTCTTCATCTAGCAAAAAGTAATACATAAAGCTCTTCTTTATGAAGAATGATTGAAAGGGTGGCGAGGAACAAAACAAGTTGCTCTAATGGCACATTGGGCATTGCTCAGAACGTAAGAGTTGACCACCCATATGTGGTTATCTAGAGGGAAGAGATCCATGCTGACTGCAAAATATTCAGCCTGTGCTCTCTGTGCTCTTGGAATAAGCCAATGAGTGAAACAGGAGCCCCAATGAAAAACAAAAGATTGAATTTTAACTAAGTAAATGGTATTTAGTTTCTGATATGATAAAAGTTCTAGTCTAGATCTAGGAATACAGAAATGAACAGAAGCTGCTCCACCACTAGAGGGAAGTTGTAAATGTTCTTAACTATTGAAAGGTAGGCCAGGCTGGGCTAACTGCCATCATCTGAAGAAAAGGATAGGACAGGTATGGATGGAGAAATCAAGGACATAAAACCAGACACCTTAAGTTAGAGACCTTGATCTGTTGTTTAGAAGAATAGTTTATGTACACCTATAATGATCCTATTTCTGTCTTGAGGATTTTACAATGATTAGGTGAGAAAGCATATATGTTATTTTATGCAACTAAGCAGCTCTAGATAAATGTCAAATACATCATCTTGTATGTGGTAGACACTCATCAATGTTTGTTGATGGGAGTAAGGGAGCCAGAGAGGTAGGAAGATGGGTGGGAGGGGATGCAGAATAAAAGGAAAGAGGAAATCTTAGTAGAAAGAAAGAAAATTTAAAGATTCTACACTGAAGTTTTGGAATATTAAGGAAGAAGAGATGAACAAGAACACAAGAATGCAGCTCTAGAAACTGGAAAAAAACAAGGAAGTCGATTCTCTCCTAGAACCTCCAGAAGGAGAGGGACCCTACTGATAATTTGTGGATCCATGGCAATGATTTGCACTTCTAACTCCAGAACTGTAAGAGAATAAATTTTTTCTGCTTTAAATGACAAAGTTTGTGGTTGATTATTTCAGTGGCAATAGGAAACCAATAGAGAGAGAGGATAAAGAAAGATGGAAGAAAAGGGTGAAAGCAGCTTTCAGCTCTGTTGTCCATCTCCCCTCTAGTCAATACAGAAGCTCCCTCTTATTTCCTGCTCTCTGCCTTGACAATTGTATTCTGGCACACAGTAAAGAAGAAAGGAAATGGTTGGTGCAAAGGTGCTGACCATTGCTCATGTGAGGACTCCCAAATTTTAATCATCTGTCATTTCAGCCCACTCATGGCCATTAAATATTTATTAAAGTTTCAACTGCTTTTTCTGAATCCCCATCCTTGGTGACCCCTACTCTAGCTTTTTTACCAGGGGGAAGAATTATGGGTCTTTTCTCTTCCATGAGGATTATCACTCTCATAGTTTCCTTGATGTATGTTCTTTTGATTTCTGATTAGTTAAAAAAGTAAACTATATATATATATATATATATATATATGCCCTACTTCTGCCAATGGCAAGTCTACAAGTTAAGAAAAAATAGAAACCTTTTTCAAAAACTAATAAAATATACTTTCAGCGACAAGAAGAAAAAGTTCTTTAGACACTAAAACTTCTGAGAACTTAAAACAGGGTAAATGTAACGAAAACTAAATCTAGATACATATAGTAAAATAGCTAAAAAATAACAAATAAGAAGGAAAAAATATAAAAACATAAGAGACATCAAAACATACCCCTTGAAAGGAGCAAAAATAAGATTGACATCTGTCTTCTAAATAGCAATCATGGAAATCAGAAGTCAATGGAAATAAATACTTAGAAAGCTGACAGAAATTATCTGCTACTCCAGAATAATATAATTTTGAAAAGAAGAAAAAGCAAGCCTTTTCAGACAAACATAAGATAACTAATTAATAGCAGACTCACACTACAGGGAATGCTGGGAAAATCCTTCAGGCAGAAAAGCAATGATCTTATATGGATTTTTTAATGAAAAATAAAGAATGTAAAAATTAAATAAACAACTAAGTAGAAACGAAAAATAAACATAAAAGTTAATAATATTACAGTCTCATGTAGTTAAAAATATATATTTTATTAAATTTTAAAGAAAACAGACAACAGGTGGAAGGTCTCTATGGAAACTGAAAAAGCATATCCAGCATATTTTGCTGTTCCTTTCATAATAGTGGTGGGGGTTTTCTCTTGCCAACTTCAAACCTAAAGTGACCTTCTGATTTGGTGTAACAGTAGAATATGGAGGAAGCAAACTTTTACAAAATCTGGAATTCAGATCTCAAGAGACCTTAAAGATTTCCCCTTCACACTCTTGAAATACTCCTTGCATAATCCAAGGACACTCAGACTAATAGTCAGGGATAGAAAGACAATGTGGAGACAGAGATCTAGCCCATACCCACAAGTGCCTAGACATTTGAAAAGGCCATCCTCCACCCCGGTGACGACTAGATGTCTGGAACCACAAGAATGAGCCCAGGCAAGAGCAGCAGAAGAGCCATTCGGCTGAACTCAGTTCCAGTGTGTAACTGTGAGCTAATAAATTATTTTAAGCCATTAAGTTCTAAAACACTATGTTATACAGCAATAATAACCAAAATTAACACATCAGACACTAAGGTCAAAGCTTAGAGGTTCCATCAAATGTGATAAATTCAGCATCTACTTAATATTTAAGGAAACTTTGCCAAAATTTTAGTAATCTCCATCTAAAAGGTTGAAGATGCTAGGCACCCTTTCAACTTGTAGTAGCAACTAATTTCTAAACTAACCTGCCCAAAGAAAAAAAATGATTTTAAAAAACATTGAACTTCATTCTATTCATAGAACAGATTGATTCAGAGTTTTATATATTTTAAAGAAAATTTTGCCATCAAATAAAAATTTTAAATTATCACAGGGCCAAGGTGAAGCAAGAGTGCTTTTTTTTTTATGTTTTGATATTCCTCATGAGTCCCATTTCAATAGTAGTAAGAAATAAAACTTTAATCTTAATTCTATCAGCATATAATGGAATAAATGTAAAAGGATCAAGATAATTATCTTTTAAATGACTGAGTTTTTTTGTTTATTTGTTTTCAGATTTAGCCCTTCTTCCTGCTACTGTTTTTAAAGGTGACATTTGCATGTGACTCATGATGATTAAAAGTCTCCTTTTAATGTTTCCAATTAAAAGTGGGCAAAAGTAGGGGAGTCCTCAGTCTCTTGCTGACCCCTTGTTGCAATGCTGAGGTGTATATGATCAGTCTCCCTACAAATAGACTGCTGGCATTTGTAGCTAAAGTCTGCACTTTGTGTGCCTCTTTATTGTTCTGCTCAGCTTCAGTGGACTCTGATTTACCCTAATTTTCATTCTACTTGGTCCTATGAACCCCATAAAGACCAGCTATCATTGCCATTTTTTTTACCCAGACTCAGGCGGTTTACCTGCAGAATGGCTCGGATTAATGGGTCACCCTGATATTCACTCTCATCAAGACTTCAGCCACCTCATCACGACCCTTAGAGGAGCTGGGATTTCAAGCTTTCTTCCATGATTTGGAAGCACTAAGTCAGTCAACCTTATTCTGTCTAACCATGTGCTTTCCTCGGGGTGTTACAAGGAGATCCTAAGAGCCAATGAGTCAACCTCCCAAAGCATCTCTGAAAACAGGGCACATTCCCACTGCTAGAAACTTTGCCCACATCTTTTCTAAGCTACCGCTCCATTGCGGACTTAGAGCCAACAAACGAGAGTTTAAAACGTAAGTGACTCAACTCTGTTTTCTCCCTATTTTGTCTCCTTCATCTCTATAACCTCACAGAAAGAGTTTGGTTTTCCTCATCTTACTTCTATTTAGTCAAGAGAGCTCCCTAACTTCCTAGACTTATTTTCCCTAATGATAGACAAGGCACAGGAGAGTGATGGATATAATGTTTAGAAAACAAAGTTAAGATAACACTTCAAAACATGTTCCTACGTTTTAATTTCATTACGTTGCGAGGGCCTGGTTGCTAAAATCTGGGGTTTCTGACCGGAACGAACTAAGATCAATTTCCTCTATCTCATTCCTGGCTATGTGACTTTCAGCTACGACATCCCAGTTTCCTCATATGTAAAATAGAGGTAATAAGATAGTATCTGCCTCATGGGGTTATAGTAAGAATTAAATGAATTCATTTAAGTAAAAGGTTTGGAAATAAGTCTGACACTTGTATAATCTTCTTAATCATCTTAGATGATTAACCAAAAATATATGATACCTACTGCCACATTAAGTGATTTGATAGTTTGAAGTGAAAGTATTTTAGATACTATTTGGCATTTGCTGATACACATTGTTATTGGAACTTCAAAGAGTCTGAGTTACGTGGGTTTTTTTGTTGTTGTTGCTGTTTTTTTAACCCCAGGTTTTGACCTTTCTGCTCACTGGGGTTTGAAATGAATCTGCACTAAGCTTTATTATTTGCTCTGACTCAGTGTGGGATAATTGTTATTTAAATAGGACTGTAGGTGTGTGCTGGGAGATGTTAGGTGAAGCACCAAGGAAGAAAAAGAGAACAAATAACTCTGCCCTTGAATTGTTTACCATTCTATTATGGGAGACAGAGAAAATATAGACTAGAAATGAGTCAGTTCCAAGAGGTAAGTGGCCATTTACAATTTCATTGAGTAGATGAAGTTCCATCCAAAAGAGAATTTGCCAATTAAACCTGAGACTAGATGACGGTAGACTAGGGTACCTGCTCTCTATTGTCTCCATCTAGATAAACAGTGTAAGATCTCCATGGTCGCAAAAAGTAATAGGAATCACTAGGTACTTGGCTTAATTACCGAACCAGGGAGTGATGCAGAAAGGAGATAAACTCAGAGTTTCTAGAAGATGTGTGCTGCATGTGACTCCTATGTTGAATAGAGGTCATCACTGTATGTCAGCTGGACACCAGGTGACAATCAGATCTGCCTTGGCCCTTTGTAGAGATGTCGCAGCAGAGGGAATTAAAGGAACACCTTCACAAGGGTCATTCCCACCTTGCAGCCTCATGCTCTGCTGAGAAACCTTCAAGGATGACCTACTCTGCAGAATTTTAGAAAGGTTAGTTTCATCGTTTTTTTTCCCAGTGTAGGTCATTAGCTAGCATCCTTCAACAAACATAAACATAGCATTGGACTCCCTCTGTTTTGCAATACCGTGCTATGCATTTCACTTCAGTCAATATCCCCATGCCAGCAGAGTGCCAAAGAATGAAATCAAAGCAAACCAAATTCACAAAACAGCTATCAATGAATCTACCCAAGACACAGTCATCTATTTCCATTTTACAGAGGAGGCCCCCAAAACAGTCTATTTCAAAATAAAGAGTCTCTAGTTAAAATAGTTGTAATTTTTTCTTCCCCTTAAAATTCAACATTATTTTATCAGATATGAGATAAAAACAGAAAAATATTCAGGAATCAAAGTACTTATTTTTTATTTTATACTCAAATGTCTCCTTTCTATTATTTTATTTTTGCCCTAGTGTTTCTAGAAGATGTCTGCCTTTTCTGATGAGTTATTTTCAGTGTATGGTGATATAAGATGCTTACAATTTTGATTGTTATGGCATATTTTTAAAATAGTTTTATTCATATAGGCCATTGCACAACTGAGAGAAAAGAAAAACTCACCTGCTGATATGTCACAGCAATAAAAGATGATTTACATTAGAAGTGTGGTAAAATGCTTAGAAATTGAGATGGAAAATCAGTTCAATTCTCTTCCCTATTAATAAGGGGAGGTCGTTTTTGCAAATGAATAATTTGAAGCCAAAGAAAACACAGAAGAAGTTTGCACTTGGTTTGTTTTTCCTTAAGAAGCAATAACCATATGTGCAGCCAAGAGAGAGAACTATAAAAAACAAGGAAAGGAAACAAGCAGCATGATTTACTTACCGTAGATTCGTTCAGATGCTCAGAATGAGGAAAGCTGTGATGAGCAGGCCAATTGAAAGTCATTAGTTTCACAAGCAGAGATTAGGGGTGATAGAAGGGCTATCTGTCTTCATAAAAACACAATTGAACTAGGCACTACTTTTGGTAAATATTAGGGGTTTTTCTTTCTATGGGGCATATTTCCAAGAGAATGGGAATTCCTAATAAAATTGAATCAGTAGCAAGTAAGCTGTAGATTATGTATGAAAGGTTTTCAATCCTATTTTCAGTCAAACAAATGTGCTCTGAATGTTTCATTGTTTTGATTTTACTTACATATTAACTCTTCATAGAATCCATCTATAACATGCTTACGCTATTAATATCTTGGTATGTCCATGTTCCTAAATTTAATTCATTTAAAAATATGCTGAGCCTAATTTATGTATGGGCCAGATACATACTGTGAAGTGAGACTATAAAGATAAACACAAATTGCTTCTGACCTTCAATGTACCTTCACCACATTGAAATTTCACTCTCCTTAAATCCCACCTCAATTTCAACCTTTTTCTTGAAGTCTTTTAAACTATTCCATCATACTGTGTACTTCCCATTTGAATTCTCGTTTGACATTTAGTCTAGCATTTACTTTTTCTGTGATTTTTTTTATCTATCTGAAAATTCACTGATTTCATAACAATTAATCACGTAATACATTTAATTATGTTTTAAGAGAAAGGGGACACAATAGTGAATAATCTTACTATCAAGGTGCTTGCACTCCAATGCAAAAATACAGATAATAAATAATAAATGAATACATAACAAAAATTATTAATGGTAAAGGAAGAAATTTAAATAAAGATACGTGAACTTTCATGAACCATATATTTAAGTCAAACACAATCATTCTCCCTAGTACCCATATTAATTCAGGACAATCTCATTAATTTCATTGCAAAGACCAAATGAGCTCACATTCATAGGTTCACAGCGGATAATACCTTTTGTTGGGGGCCACCTTTCAATCCACTGTTAGCCTTAAATTAAGCTTCTGAAGTAGTTACTAATATTACTAGGTGTAGAAACTCCAGTACACAAAAGAATAAATAATTCCTGTGGTCACTCCATTATGCAGTGGATCTGTGGTTTGCACTGAAATGCTGGCTTCATGATCAGTGTGCCTAACTGCTATTCTATATGACATCAGATCAAGGTTCTCTGCCTGGACAGCATTTGTACTGAGACCTGGACACTGAGAAAAAACACTCCAGTAGGAAGAATTACAAATGCAAGTATAGCAGTTGTCTTCCCAGTCAGATGGTACTGAAGCATCAAAACATAACCCCTAAAATCACAGACACTACTCCATTGAGTTGGGGGTCTGCATACCTCCCCTTGGATCTCAGTGGCCTTTTGACTAATAGACTAATAGAATTCAGTGGAAACAACCTCTGAGGCCTGGTCTTAAAATTGCAGCACCTTGTTTGCAGACTCAGGCTTGGAACCCAGTGTCACTGTGTGAGAAATCTGACTACTCTGAGGCCGCCATGCTGGAGGAAGCTATGCCGTGTGGAGGCTTCATGTGCACACTCAGGCTATAGTCAAGCTCTTCCATCCCAGGAGCCAGACATATGAGTGAGTAACCCTTCAGATGATTTTAGCAACCAGTTGTGGACTTACCTACAGCTTAGGCATCTTTCCAGAGAAGACAAAATGTTATGCAGCAGAAACAAGCCAGAATGTGATGTCATGTCAAAATCCTTGATCTGCTGAAATTTGTGAGCATGATAAAATGGTGGTTGTTCTATGTTACTTAATAATTCACTGTAAAACAAGAAATGACCAGTTAAAGTCATGATTTTCATCTACTGGGACTCCTAAATCACTTCCCATGGGGATTAATGTAGACCAACTATGGTGTGGTATCATGGAGAATAAAAGAGAAAATAGGTGTGTATTAGCAGTTGTCCAGGAGACCATAAATTTCTCCATTGTGAGCAGGAAGAGGATTAAGATAATAAATTAAATATTTGTGAATGTTTAGGAAGAACTAGAGGGAAAAGGTCAAGAAACTCACTGCTGATTTTCAGGGACTAACGAAGAGCAGGAAAGCAGTGAAGCTGAAATCAATGGATTCACTGCCTGCAGCACAGAAGCAGGTGTTTGCAGTTCCCCAGAAAACCACTGCAAATTCATGTCCACCGTCTGCCCGCATGTCTGTCAGCCGTTACTGCAGAGAATAATGGTTTATCTTCCCTCTCACCTTCCAAATATTGAATGAGTACCAATTGTTGGCTAAATCTATCAAATAGATCCTGTGTATGAGGAGGCCCTAAAAGAACAGGAATGGTCCTAGATTCAACAATACTTGGAATTATCTACCCATTTGAAAAATCAGTGTCCATAAATAAACTTAAGGTATAAATACACTTAAAATTCAGAACAACAATTTAACAAAATCAGTCTTCTTTTCAAAATAACCCAATTATCCCTTCTTATGAAAAATAACATGTTCATACTTTCCCAATACCAGGTAACCCAAAGTCTTATCAATAACGGTCTTCCTCTCCAGGTGTTGTATATTCCTATAGCTCAGTTTCAATCCCTTCTTGAATTTAATGACTAAATTATAAGGTACTTATCACCAACATCCTCAATACAATAGAGAAGGGGGAAAACTGGCAAATAAATACTTACATATGTATACATATATGTGTATATATATATGTACACATATACATGTATATGCATATATATTTAAGTATACATATAGATAATACAAGAAATAAAATGTATACCCCACTATGGTCTCAGTACTGTAACTGGTCTTTCTATGTTCCCTAAGCACTTAACTACAACCTCGACTGGTCCTTTACTTGATAAAATAAGCCAGACTTCCATTTCTGAGGATCAGAACTAGTAATGGTCTTGATTTACTCAATTATTTTGGTCTTCCATTAACTCCGGCCTCTAGGCATTGAAGGATGCCCATAAAATTCCCTGAGTTCTAAAAAACTTGGTTTCACCCTGCTGTATAGCAGGGATCATCTTATTTGTCCTTGATAATCAGGATCCATCATCCAGACAATAAAGTAACTCCTTTTTATTTTTAAACTGGTATTTCAATAGCATGAAAAACCCAGTGACAAAATGACATTCACAACTTCTGGTCCTGTTAGGTAGCAGTTAGCGATGAGCAGGAAATGGGGGAAGGGTGAAAAAACAGGAATACAAAAAAACACAAAAGCACACACGTGCAGAAAATGGGCCCTATTAATCAGCTTCAAGATCAGGGAAGCTACCAATTAGAAGGAGCAAGGTTCACGTTTTGATGACTAGAGCTCAGTATATGCTCTTTATGTAAAACATTTAGAGTTTTGACTCCTTTGTGGGCAATCAGGGAGAAACTCACTGCAAAACACTCCTCAGTGGAGCTGAGGGCATGCAACTCAGCTAGAACCTTACAGGGTCTAAACTCCTAGATCTCAGGGTGGGCTCCTCTGGGAATGACCCACACTCTACCTTTAGGGGTGTAATTTTCCCATCTTCTGTCTTCCACCTTCCATTCTTACTCTTACCTTGTCACTTTGTCAATAAAACTTGTATTTGCTTTACTTCTCCTGAATCCTGGTGAAACTGTGATGTGCCACCAGAGACTTGGGGTAAATCTTCTCCCCAAGAACATAAGAACCTCCAAGACAAGAAACCTTGTGGTACCGTCTTGTGTAACTGTTTGTATGTATCTGGTAGACAAATTCTCCTTCAGGAGCTAAGACATCAAAACCATCACATACAAACACTGTAGGGACAGGCAGCACAGCTTTACAAATTAGGGATAAGGATCATTTTATTTCCACCTTTTTATTCTGGCTATGGGAGAATCATAAAATGCTCAGAAGCTGAAAAAAATTATCTCACTGAATTGGATACTATCCCAAACCAGCAAAGTGTTGACAGTTATTTTAATATTTCATTTACTGATCAGTTGGCTTTGTTGTTTTTGTGTGACTGGGTTTATGGTAAGTCAATGATTTCCAAAGCTATGAGCCAATCTCACATTTATGAAGCTTTAAAACAAAAGTGATACTGAATGGAACACCATGACAGTGATTTCAGTAAATCTATGGATGGGGTTAGGGATAGAAGCATTCCAATTACAAAAGGCAAGCGAATATTCATACTGCCTGTCAGTAAAACAAATGTTAATGTCCAGGTGGCTGGCTATGTTCTTACAGAATCATTACTGGGGAGTCAGCATTGTCTTGTATCTTTTGTAAGACTGAGGATCAGGGGCAATCACAAACAGATCTTGATAGCAGAAGTCCATATTCTTTTTCTTTTTTAAAATTTTTATTGAGATAATTTTGACTTACAAAATAAGACAAACCCATGTGTGCAGGGTCCCTATTGATCAAATACATGACAAAACACCACATCTACCACCAAATTGCCAAAAGTCTTCCACCACTATCCATTGAACCTTACCACCACTTGTCTCTCCCTCTCACCAATCCCCTTCCTCACTGGTAAACTCAATTCAATATATTATCAATGTCCAAGTTTTGGTTTCTGTTTGTCTCTTTGTTTGCTTTGTTTCTTTATATTTCACATGTAAGTTAGATCATCTGGTATTTGTCTATTTCCTTCTGACTTATTTCAGTTAGCATACTCTCTCTAGTTCCATCCACATTGCTGCAAATAAAAGGATTTCATCTTTTTTTAGGTCTGTACGAAATTCCATTGTGCATATAATCCACATCTTTTGTATTCGTCTGACAATGGGCACTTAAATTGTTTTCAATTATTGGCTATTATAAATGCTGCAGCAAACATGGGGATGAACGTCTCTTCAAATTTTACCGTTTTGGGTGGGGGTGAGGGATAAATACCCAGAAGTGGGAAGACAGGATCACATGGAATTTCCATTCTCAATTTTTTTTTTCAGGATTGTCAACACTACTTTCCATAAAGTTTGTAGACATTTATACTATCACAGTAAAAAAGTTTTTCCTTTTCTAAACATCATCATCAACATCTGTTTCCAGTCTTGTGGATAATGGCCATTCTCATGGAGATGAGGTGATATCTCATTATTGCTTTGATTTGCATTTCCCTAATAATGAGCGAGAAGGAATATCATTGCATGTGCTTGTGGGTCATCTTTGGAGGAATATCTATTCAATTTTTCTGCCCATTTTTTGATTAGGTTCTTTTTCTATTGTCAGGTTTTATGAGTTCGTTGTATATTTTGGATATTAAGCCTTTGTCACATATATGATATATAAATACCTTCTCACAGTCAGTAGGATGCCTGTTTGTTCTGATGATAGTTTCTTTCACTGTGTAGCATTTTAGCTTGATATAGCCCCATTTATTTTTTATTTTGCTTCTCTTGCTGTTTGAGTCTCCAAAGATCTCTCTAAAAATGATGTCATGGAACATAGTGCCTAGGTTTTTTTCTAAGTAGTTTATGGTCTCTAGTCTTACATTCAATTTTCTAATTAATTTTTGTCTGTGGTGTTCAAGAGTGATCTAGATTCATTCTTTTGCATATGGCTATTTAGTTTTCCCAACATCATTTGTTGAAAAGATTATTCTTTCTCCATCATTTGTCCTTGGATCCTATGTCATAAGTTAACTGACCAGATATGTGTGAGTCTATTTTGGTTTTTACAGTTCTATACCACTAATCAGTGTCTCTATAAAATAACATGTACCATACCAGTACCACACTGTTATTCCAGTACCATACCATTTTGATCACTGCTGTTTTGTAGTGTAGCTTAAGATCTGGGAGTGTGATACCACCAATTTTGTTCTTTTTTTTTTTCATGATTCTGTTGGCTAATTGGGATCATTTGTGATTCTATACAAATGTAATTTTGTTTCATTTCCTTGAAAAATGGCAATGAAATTTTGATGATTAAATCTGTATAAGTTTTAGGTAATATAGTCATTTTAATCATGTTAATTTTTCTCAACCATGAGCATGAAATATTTTTCTGTCTCCTTGTATCGTCCTCTGTTTCTTTTAACAATAACTTAGAGTTTTCATTGTACAGGTCTTTCACCTTCTTTGTTAAATATATTCCAATGTATTTAATTCTTTTTATTTCTATTACAAATTGGATAGTTGTCTTAATTTCATTATTTGCTATTGCATTGTTTACATAGAAAGATGCAACTGATTTTTATATTAATTTAGTAGCCTGTCACTTTATTGTTCTCATTAGATAATGCTAGTTGCTTTTCGGTGGTGTCATTAGGATTTTCTGCATATACCACTGCAAGTAGTTAAAGTTTTACTTCTTCCTTTCCAGTTTGGATTTCTTTTATTTCTTCTTCTTGCATGATTGCTCTGGCCAGGATGTCCCAGTTGGTGTTTGGTATCAGTGGTGAGACTGGACAGCATTGTCTCAAACCCGATCTTAGAGGAAACACTCAATTTTTCACCACTGAGTATGACTTGGTTGTGAGTTTATCATATATGGCCTTTATTGTGTTAAGGTATGATCCTTTTAACCCAATTTTATATAAAGTTTTTATTTTAAATAGGTGCTGAATCTTGTTAAATATTTTCTCTGCATCTATTGATAAGATTTTTTTCTTGATTTTGTCGATGTGGTGTATTACACTAGTAGATATGATTATGTTGTACCACAATTGCATCTCTGTGACGAACCCCACTTGCTCATGATGGCTGATCCTCTTGATGTACTGTTGTATTTGGCTTGCTTATATTTTGTTGAGGATTTTTGAATCTATGTTCATCAGAGATAATGGTCTACAATTTTCTTTCTTGGTGATGTTCTTGTCTCCTTTAAGTGTTAGTGTTATGGCAACCCCAGAGAAAGTATTTGAAAGCATTCCCTATTTTTATATTTTAGGAAGAAATGGAGAAAAATAAATATTCTTCTCTGAATGTTTGGTAAAACTCATTCATAAAGTCATCTGGTCCTGGGCTTTTATTTTGAGGAGATTTTTTTATTACTTTCTCGATTTCCTTGCTTGTGATAGGTCTGTTCAGGTTTTCTATTTCTTCCTGATCAGTCTTAATGGGCTATATATTTCTAAAAAATCTGCCCATGTCCTCAAGTTTATCCAGTGCATTGGCATATAATTATGCATAGTAATCTCTTAAGACACTTGGTATTTCTGGAGTATCTATTGTAACTTCTCTCCTTCTATTTCTGATTCTAGTCATCAGTTTTCTGACTTTTTATTCATTAATCTAATCAATGGTTTATCAATTTTGTTTATATTTTCAAGGAAGCAGCCTTTGATTTCATTGGTCTCCTAAATTGTCCTTTTGATTTCTATTTCATTTATTTCTGCTCAAATTTTTATTATTTTCTTCTCTCTACTGACTTTTGCTTAAATTTCTCTTTTCTAGTTGCTTTAGGTACATGGTTAGATTGTTAAATTCCCTGCTAATCTAATCAAGCTCATATATACTGTGCTAAAGCAGTGTAGTAGTTCATTATTTTGATCACTTCTCCTACTCATTGCTTAAAACTCTGACTGCTGACACAGAGGGTCATATCAGAATTTGCTGTAATGATTTATTGAGATCCTGTAGATACATATTTCAAAGAATAATTATAATTATTTTCACACCGATAATAATTATTTTCTTTCACCTAATGCACTGACTAAATTGTAAGAAGAAAATATTATGATAGTCAAGATAAATAATGCTGGATAAGTAATAGCAATCATACCCTAAATTTTACTGACTTACCCAATAAAATTTTATTACTCATTCCAGAATTCAACGTGTGTGGTGTGTATGAGTGTGCATGTGCATGTGCGTGTGCTGGAAATTCAGACAGCAGCCTACTCACAATGCAGTCAATCAATCACATTCAACGAAACTTTCATCCTGTGACATTAACATCTACATGTGACCTCTGAGACCTCCATGGAAGGAAAAGAGAAAGTTCTTATATTTTTATGGAGAATTAGAAAATTTTCATTAGAGCATCACATGTGGGAGATTTTTAATTGTCTTGCAAAAAGTAGCTGTAAACATTTATTTTCCATCCCTAGGTACTATTCTTTCCAATGTGACTTTGAAACCGTTCCCATCAAAAGGTGGGATGAATTTTCCTATATTTTGAATCTTAATTTGGCCATTTGTTCTTTTTTTAGCCATTAGAATATTACATATGTGATTCAAGTGGAATCTTGAAAATGGCTTATGCATTTGCACTTCCTTCATCTTGCTGTTGGAAACCCTGAAACTATTACATAAAAAGGCCAGGTTAGCATACCACAGGGATCATATGGAAAGATGACCAATATCACCGACTTCAGGCCTAGACATATGAGTGTTACCATCTCAGTCTATGCAGCACTTGTCCAGTTACTAATTTATCTGCAGAAGTCAACCCAGTTGACCCAGATAGAAAAATCTGTGTTAACTCAAGGAATCACAAGCAAATAAAATGTTTATGCTGCTCGAAACCACAAAATTCAGGGTGATTTGTTATACATTGAAAGCTAGCTGATACAGAGACTAATTGGGAAGCAGCTTAGATCACTTCTTTCAACATTTCATGGGTCAGAATTTGGTCATTTTTCTCAACCTTAATTAAGAGAGCTATACAATACAATTTAGCAAGAAGATAGGAAAGGGAAATGCAATTTGATAAACACATAGGAATATTGTCTTCATAATGTCCTTTTGGTCACCAATTATTTCTTAAACTCTTCACACATAAATACATATATCACTGCCCCAAGGCAGCAATCTTAAACTTCTCTTACTACCTGTCTATCTCAAAAACCAGGATCTCTGGATGATATAGTTTTCTTCTTCAGGTCTTGACATAGCTTTTCTTGTTCCAGAAACCTATCTACCATGAAAGTTACTTTCCCTTCCCCCTTCACAGGTACACTCAGACACAGCAGTAGAGAAGGGACAGATGGTTTCAAGTGACCTCCTGTAGCTGCCTAGTACCAGCTCAGAGTGTAAACACTGATTGCATGCATAGCTTCTCAATTTCGTGCTCAATGACATCATGTTAGTAGCTTGAAATCAACTGCAATAGGAATATTTACAACACAGGCACAGTATGGTTTATAAATTATGGTACTCAATTATACATTGGCTAATAATAATAAACAGTCCGATGTGGATAATGAAATAATACAAGGAACTGGGAAGTCATTAATCAACACAAATAACTAACTCCTTTGGGATAGGCACTGCCATATTCTTCTGCCATTTAACAGGGGAAATTTCCTTGGATTCTAGTCATTGGGACTAACTTGCTCTATTTGTCCCGATATCATTGCCTTCCTTAGTCACTTCCTTGTGTTCTATCTTCCTTAGTCACATTTTAAGTGAGTATTATGAAGTATGTACTCTGGTTGAGGGCTACACAATGTTTCCAACCTGTTTCATACTAGGTGTCCTTAAGTTGTTTTATAAAATACATTTTTATTTAGGTTTGTGGGGAGTTGGGAGATAAAATATTTTCAAAACTAGTAAATTTCTTATAATTTGCTCCCAATCAATTTCTCATGGTAATAAAACTAATAGCTGAATGGGAGAAATTTTACAGCTATTTCTTGCAAAGCAATTAAAATTATAGCTACGTTTTCAAGACAATAAAAGTGTATATATTCAAGGCATATAGCAATGACTTGATACATAACAGAATTACTACAACAGTAAAGCTAATGAATCTACCATCTCACATAGTCATTATTCTCTTGGTCTGATGACTGTACTTGAAAACTATTCTTTGTATATTTCTAATACTCAATACATTTAACAACTATTGTCATTATGCCTGTACATTAGCCCTCTAGACTTACACATCAAATTAACCACAACTTTGTCGGTTGCCTCTAAAACTCTGCTGATTATTTCCTCTGATGTGCAAAAGATTTTTAATCTGATGGAATCCTATTTGGCTGTTTCAACTTTTATTGCCTATCCTTTCGGAGATATACAAAAAAATAATTCTCTACATCAATGTCAAGAAGTCTTTCCTATGGTTTCTTCTAATAAATGCTAATGTTATGGTTTAAAGTTTTACATGTATGTCTTTAATTCAGTTTGAGTTCATTTTTGCATATGGAGTGAGGTAAGTCCAATTTATTTCTCTGCTCGTAGAATACTAGTTTAGACAGCACCACTTACTGCCTTTTTTGTGTGCTCTTGGCACTTTTGTTAGAGATTAGCCATAAATGTGTGGATTTATTTATGTGATCTCTATTATATTTTGTTGGTTGACATGTCTTTTTTTAGACTAGTACCATTCTGTTTTGATTATATTTTTACAGAATATTTCAAAATCAGGTATCTCATTGCCTCCAACTTTGTTCTTTTTGCTCAAGACTGCTTTGGCTACTCACAGTCTTTTGTGATTCTATGTGAATTTTACATCTTTTTTATTTCTATAAAAACATCCTTAGAATTTTGATAGGGATCGCATGGAATCTGTAGGTAAGTTGGGGCACTTGAACAAGATTAATTCTACCTATCCATGTTTATGGGACAATCTTTCCACTAATTGTGTCTTCATTAATTTATTTCATCAATGTTTTATAATTTTTAGTGTAGAGATCTTTCAACTCCTTGGTTAAATTTATCTTAAGCATTTTGCTTTTCTTTTTTTTAGGCTATTACAATTGGGATTGCTTTCTTAATTTCTTTTTCTAATTGTTTGCTCTTAGTGTAAGGAAATGCAACTCATTTCTGGATGCTCATTTTGCATCCTGCTAATTTACTGTATTCATGAATGCATTCTAACAAATTTGGGTAGAGTCTATAGGGTTTTACATATACAATACAAAGTCATAGGCAAATAGAAATAATTTTACTTTTTTTCAATTTGGGTAACTTTTATTTTTTTCTAGCCCAATTGATGTGGTTAAAATTTCCAGTATTAAACAGAAGTGGTAAGTGAGCACCTTTGTCTTGTTCCTGATATTAGAGAAAAAATACTCATATTTTCACAAGTGATTATGACATTAATTGTGGGCTTATACATGACCTTTACTACAATTCAGTAATTCCTTCTAAACATAATTTTTGAGAGATTTTATCCAAAGTTCTTTTCTCAACATAGCTCTCAACACTTATTATTTTCCTTATCATCCTTTACTTTCTTTTTAATAGAATGGCTTTCACCTTGAGGCTATCAGGTTAAAATGGGCTATGTACTTAATCGGCTTTTGCCTTTCGGATAGATGTATGTTCATGGAATTACATAGGTCAGAATATTTCTCAATTATGTAATATAGAAGCAATCGTTTTTTTCCAGTATTTCAGGATGTCACATTTCGACTGGCAAACTGGCATATTCTCATATCTAGAAACTTGCACAATAACACTTAGGATTTTTTTATCACTTTTCCTGGCACTACTGGCGTGTTATCAATCCTTAACCTTATTATACAAATAGGCTGACCATATTTTCTTCAGACAAAAAGGGACACGGGATTATAAAAACGGGATGGGGTTATGTAGTGGTGACTAAGGAGAGGGGAGGAGGCAGAGTAATCTGACAGGAGCGGAGCAGCCAGACCAGTAACAAGTAACTATGAAGCAATCCTGACTGTCAATCTTATGCTAACTATGTGTGATCTGGTAGTACTTCATATAAATGACCTGGGCTAGTGCAAGAGCAAAACTAAATTTGGTGTCCCCATAAGCTCTGCTCTAAAGTCCTACCTAAAACACATGCTGCAATAATATCCCAGTTCCAGGAATGTCCAATAAATGTCCCAGTGCCAGAAATGCTCAATAACCCTCACAGTGTCAGAGATAACCCCCATAGTTCCCGAGATAACCCCCACAGTACTTACCTGTGGTACAACCGTGCTACAGTGTTCTGCTTCTTTTGAAGAAACAGGAGCATGTAGGGTGGAGGGAGATCTTCTTCCCATGACTCCTGTTTCTTTTCAGGGGGCGTGAACAGCAGTAACAGCCGTAGCTCACTATAGTCAGTGTCACCAAGGGTTTCTTTAATGTGGGGCAATAGGGCAGTTGCATTTGGGGCCCCTCAACAGCCTGGGCCCAGGGCAACTCAGCTGCAACTTTTCCCCATGTTAAAAATGAGACAAAATTGACATTTATATTAAAATGATAGGATGGTTGGGAATTTTTTTTTAAAAAAAGCACTGTCCCATTTAAAATGAAATGCATGGTCAACCTATATAAAAATACACTCTTACCGAATCTGTTGCCCCTTAATATTATGTATCATCAACTTTCCACCTCTTCCATTTGCCATTTGCTTCCAGACACTAAATTAAGCATACTTATCTCATGTTTTTGCTACGACACTTTGCACTTCTAAGAAAATTTTCTATCTGTCAAAAGACAACATTAGCTGGTAAAAGAACTAATCTCAAAATTTCAGTGACTTACCACTGTACATTTATTTTTAATCATCTAATACCCAGTGGGATTAATACAGGACTCTGCTTCATCATGACATTAGAGGCTCAAGCCTTTTTCATTTTATGACACCTCCATTTAATCATGGCTTCTGGGTACACAGTGAGAAGAGAAAGAGAATAGAATTGCAAGTGGGGTATTTTCATGGGCCAGGCATATATCACTTTTGCTCCATTCCACTAGCCAAAATTCAGTCACAGAGCCAAATATAATCTAATCTGAAAAGCTGGCAAATGCGGTTTATCTGTCTGCCTAGGAGGAAAATGAAACAGGTGCAATGAGCACATAGCATTACCTCTGACTTAAAATCAGATAACTGGTTCAATCTTAGTTTTACTATACTTGTTTTCTCTGCACTTCTCTGAGAGTGTTTATTCATCTGTGAAGTGATGATATTTATACCACAAAATTGCTTTCTTATGGAGAACCTATATCCAGCCAGAGTATCTATCACGTAAGGGTAAATAAATATATACGTTTTCAGGATCATAAGGTGTGGTAAGGATCATTTCTTTTCTTTTCTTCCTTGAAATTAGCATGAGCCTATAACTAATTCTGGCCAATGGAATATGAGAACAAGTGAAGTATGTCAGTTTTGAAGAATATAGTGAAAATTCCTCCACCCCCACCACCAACCCCTCATCTTTGTTGACCATACAATCCACATATTATACCAATAAAAAATGGAAATACGTTCAACACTCTGGGTACACCAAAATTATATAAATTAATACGAGGAACAGAGCATTGTGTCAAACCACACTGAAAATGTATTATGAACATGAGTCAAATATTTGTAGGCTTAAGCAACTAAGATTTGGGGGTTGTTCATTAATTACAAAGCCTGGAGGGTCTCAACTGAAGCTAACATTGTTCCCCAAAGGACATTTAGCAAAGTCTTGAAATATATTGATTACCATAATTAACAATTTTCTATCAGTAGCTAGTGGGCAGAGCCCAGGGAGGACACACGGAACATTCTGTAGTGCACAGGACAGCCTCCCCCCACAAAAATGACCTGACTCCCGTGTCAATAGTGCTGAGGCTGAGAAACCATGGCAGTCTATCATGCCTAATAAATAAAATCTCAAAAATGTTTCCTGTGGTCCTTCAGGAAATAACTAAAGAGATTTCTGAAAAAAAAAAAAAAAAAAAAAAAAAAAAAAAAAAAAAAAAAAAAAAAAAAAAAAAAAAAAAAAAAGATATGAAAATCAGAAAGCAGGATGTAAGAACTAAAGGAACCAAATCAGAAGAGAGGTTTTCAGGCAAATGTGATGGAGTGGCCACCATGCAGAAGAACTTTGAAATGGAAGAGTAGACAAAGGGTCACAGGAATGAGTCCCTCTAGGGGGAAAAATGATATGCTAATTGATGAGTTTAAATATATTAATAACAACGCTAGCTGTTATGATCAGGAAATAATAAATGATAGATGTAAAGAAGATGAAGTACAGATGATCTCCAATTTTGATCATTCAAACGAGTAAGTGTTGCAATGGTGCAACATCCAATCAATAGAAAGTTTATTCTGAATTTTGAATTTCTGAATTTTGAATTTTTTTTCTTGGCATAGAGATACGTGATATAATCCTCCTCTATGATGCTGGGCAGCACTAGGGAGTCACAGCTCTCAATCAGTCATGAAATTATCTGGGTAAACAACAGATACCCTACAGTGTGCTGTGTTTCCAGCATTTTTGTTACCATATTAAATGCATTTATATTTTCAGATTATAATGGACTTACTAGAACATAACCCCATTGAAAGTTGAGGGAGATCTGTAATTAAAACTAAGTCAGTCATTTACTCTAGGCAGAATGTACAAGAAAGGGAATATACATGATAAGATACCTGATACAAATAATTAGAAAAAATGTGAGTAACACTTAAATTTCATATTAAAAACAAAGATATTGATATAACCAAAGGTATAATTTAACTGTATTGCTGGGTTAGAAAGGGGAAATGTGTACATGAGTTTTTATGTGTGTAGGAGGAGGGGGTGTTAAAGAGATAGATCTTCACCTTTTCTCATAAGAATTCAATAGATAAAATGAAAACCTAGAAATAACAACTTAGGCTTATTACTAGATAGATAATGGTAAATGCCAAAAGAAGCAACTCAAAATAAGTTAAAACTAATTACTTCTGTAAAGGTGGAATTCAGAAAGAGAGAGTAGTTGGATAAGGACACTTGTCTTTCCTGATAAGCTTAATTGTATCACTTAGCTTTTTAAACTATAAGTATACATTACTTTTGGCAAAAGCAAATACATTTTTTCAAAAGTGAGAGCAAAATAAATCAATTTTCAGGCAATAAAATGATACCATGCAAAAGAACATCTTTGTAGTTTAAAATTAACCTGTGAATGCTAATTATCATGATCATTTTGACTGACACTGAATATGTTAATACTTGATACCCAGCTTCAGCTAGATGCTATAATATATTTGCTCATCAGCTGGTCATTTTCAGTGATCAGTTACTCAAGGACTATATGCCACTATTGTTACGTGATGACTTATGAAGAAAAGAGAAGATGTGGTTACTGTCAATCATTCAACAAATCTATACTTAGATTTCACCCTGTGAGAGACATGAACTCTGCCCTTGGTGTCCATATATTTTAGGATTGCTGAGTGACCCTGACTACACAGGTCAAGTCTGATCTTGATTTAGGATACTTCCTAGCCAAGAGAAATTCTCAGTCAGGCCTACTTCCTAAATTCCCTTATATGGGGAGTTAGCAGTAATTTAGATTAAGTATTACCAGACTCCTCTCCTACCACTCGAAGCCGCCAGCCAATCCTCCACCTTTCCAAAATCAGAATTAATGGCAGTTAATTTTATACTCCTCATTGGCACTTTACTCTTCTTATAGTACTGTATTTCACTCTCCCTTTTAAGATTGGAAATAAAATTCATGTTATAACGCAATATAGCAGTTAACACGAGGCCAGGACAGAGCTTGAATTCCAGATCTCTAACACTCTAAGTTTGTGTGAACTTAGAGTGGGGGAAAGTTATACTATCTGTGTCTAGGCTGATCGTATTTCCTTAAAACAAAATCAGGACATTCGGATGGCAAAAATGGGATGAGGTTATGCGCTGGTGACTAAGGAAAGGGGAGGAAGTAGAGTAATCCGAGCAGGAACATAGTAGACAAGCCAGCAACAATAAGCACTATGTGATGCCAATCAGTGATCGAATAGTAACAACATGTGGTCTGGCATGACTTCATACAAACAGCCAGCACCAATGTAAAGAATTTTGGCACTCTAGGCAAAAACCAAATTTGGTGCCCTATAAGCCCTTCTCTAAATGTCCTCCCTAAAATACATGCTCCTTTAACCATTCTGGTACCAGAAATGCCCAATAACCCCAAAGTGTCAGAAATAACACTCACAGTGCCAGAGATAACCCACAGAGTCCTAGAAATAATCCTCATGGTATTTACCTGCTGCTGGACCATACTGTGGTGTCCTGCTCCCTTTGAGGAAAGGGATACATGGGGTGGGGGAGGATCCTATTCCCAAGGACTCCTGTTTCCTCACAGGGGGCAGGGACAGCAGTAGCAGCCATAGACCCACCACAATCAGCACCGGCAAGGACCATCTTTAACACAGGGCAAAAGGAGCAGTTTCTTTGGTGCCCCCTCAACATACTGGCCCAGGGCAACTCAAAGACCATTTTGCTCTGCATTAAAGACAGCCCTGGTTTATCAAAACAGTAGAAAACTGACATTTTTATTAAAATGATAGAACAGTTGGGAAATATGAAAAAAGCAGTATTTTCCTCTTTAAAATGGTATTGCTTCATGTTCTTCCTGTACGAAATGGGGATAATAAGAGCACTTGCTTAATAAGCTGGATATAAGGATCAACAGAATACATGTAAAACTAGGAACTATTTCTGACCAATAACCAAGCTATTTAAATATCAACAAATATAATGGAACATAGGTAAACTCTATCGTCGTTAGCTGTCATTGCTGCTGTTAGTGCTTAAGCAGCACCAAGCACACAACAGGGGGTGAAAGTGTCTGAATTACAGAACACAACCACAAAGATTTGAACCGATCTCCACCCCACTCCTGCCAAAGGAACACATCAAAATGCTTACAAAGAAATGTAATTGTCGCAAATGCAGGGAAAAGAGGGCTCAATTCTCTATCCATGTTTCTCAACATAATATTCGATAGATTTACTTCGTACTCTCTAAAAAGATCCACCTTGTAAAATCTACAATATCCACTGAATGGAGCTGCCACACTGACCTTCTCTTAAAATTTCAAATAGGTCAAACTGTGGAAGCCTCAGAGCCTTGACTCTTGAATGAAACTCTGCCAAGTTTGCTTAGCTCTTCTACTAGCCCCACACTCAGCCTGACTGTCAAGGTAAATACTTAAATGTCTCCTCTTAGTGGACCTCAGGATCTGAATTATGTCACATAACAATATTTCTCAAGACATTCAATTCTCCTTTATTTTCATAACATGCATCCATTTCTGTACCAAAAATAAATGCCATATGTGTGTGGTTGATGATTCTGTATCCTATACACTCTCTGAGGATGGGAACTGGTCTGCCTTCATTCCATTCTATATGCAGTAGCTAGTTCTGTGAAAAGTTAAAAAACAATAAACCATCTTTTTCAAATGAAGACATTATACTCAGCTTCATAAAGGTGAGTTGTGGGTTAGGCTTACAAACTTTTCTAAAGTCATAATTTTTCTAGAATAACACGAGACTGAATATTATTTGCACATGATGAAGATATGTTAGAGCTTTAGTTTTCAATTCCATTTGAATGACATGTCAACACAGAAATCAGGGTTGAGAATATGGAAATACAAAAAGTGTACCCACATACTCTGACATCTCCTAGAAAGCATACTGGAAATGATTCCTCTTATTTCTTGAGTAATTAATGGTTTAAGTGTGCAAAAAGAGTTGAAATAACAATGAGAAGTTAGCACTGTTCTTAAATGAAGATAACGTAAACCCAATTTCATGTCCATAGAAAATGATATTTAAAGAAAAATAATTGTCATGTCCATTAGAAATAACTATATTCTCTGATAGCTTATGACAGTGAGACATCAGGTTAAATAACGAAAAATTTGGTCAGTGATCACTTGGACAGACACTTGTTTATTTCTAACAGTGATGTTCAAAAGGAAATAAAGCCATGACTGACCCACCTCCAACTCCTGCCCACAGAATCATGGTTCTTTAACTGTGAGTTACCACTTAAGTGACACCAGAGACACACTTTTATTTTAAAGAATGAGCACATTATGCAAAGTTGTCTACTATCTCAGTCTTGACTTTTAAGATAACATTTTTCAAAATGTCATCCTTGCTGACTTACATACCCTCCAAAAAAAAGGACTACCTTTTCAGAGTACAAAGTGAGTGTATTTGACAAGAAACTGTGATCTGATCATTACGATTGACTGTGTTCTGTGCTCTGTATATATGACCTCTTTTGATTGACAGGCAAGGGAAAAGTCATCCAGAGTAGAAGCAACTAAGGTGCAAACACAAAGCCAAAATGAAGGTAAGTAGGACATAGAACCTATCTCATGTGGCAAACAGTCATATCGGGTAGAAAGACACTGGAAAGAATGTGAGACACATCAAATCTTTCACCAACTGAAACTATTAGGATCAGAGTTCCACTTCATCCTCTGCTATGTCAATAATATCCCTTAAGAAACACAAGCATGTAGAGACAAGATTTATTATAAATTGATATAATTATTTTATTATATAGCAGATGCACCTACTCTAAAATTTATAGTTTGTAAAATATATAAAAATGATCACCAAAACCCTTCAAAGTGTTCCTAATGCACTTTTTACTGTTGTTATATATATATTCAATTATTCTCCAAACATCTATTACATGCCAATTATGTGCTAAGTACTATTCTAATTCTTGAGACATATTCAGAGACGTCATATTCTCATGGAAGTAGGGATGGTACAGGGTAGAAGGCAAAGGAAGTGAAGAAAATCAATAAAAATAAACATAATATATAAATATCTCATAAAATATTGATGAGATGTTATTAAACAACAAGGTGCTTTGGGGATAAAAAACTATAAAGTGAAACATGCTATGGCCTATTGACATAGAGTCAAGGAGTAAAGGAAAATGATTTTGTGAGATTAGTGTCCAGTCCCTACAGGAATCTTCAACAAAAGATCATTTAAGGACAACCTATGAATGAAAATAGAATTTACATTTACTACCAGGTCAATCCCAAACTTTTGTTCATCTAGGTTAAGAGTAATATGGTGAGTCTATATGCCCCATATCTCAATTTAAAAAGCTACTGACATTGATTAGTAATGATAGACCTTAAACCTACACAATGTAATGATACAATGTTCCGTCCATAAAATTAAAAAATATATAATAAATGAGTGAATAAATAATATAAATCAAGCTAAGACACACTTAAATAAAAGATGATATACTGTCTTACTTTGACAAATTTAACACTCAGAAGGTCATATTTGAATTTAGAATTCATGAATTCCTTGTCCAGACATAGTGGAGCATAGAAAACGGTTCTGTTACACAGATAGGCCCTCTGTGGTCCACTCCTCCTGTTCAGTATCAGGAAGGACTTCATAAGCAAGCATACGGACATCTAAGCCCTCAGTCCACACGACCTCCCTGGTCCTGCAAAGAGCTCCCCCTTGACCAAGGCCCAGGCCTCTGTGTGCTTACACCATCCTCCTAGTCTATTCTGAGAGGAGACTGAGGCAGAGCACATACATTCTGGTATAGAAAATAGGGGATTTCTCTTGGAGAACGATGGGACTCTAGAGAGTAGAGAATGTAGGATAGTGGGTAGAGGGAGTGGAATATGCACATATATTACTGTAGGATTTTTATCTGTTGAGTTAAAACTTTCAGTAGGAGGAAGAAGAAAGAGGGATGGCCTTCCAGTGAACAGAGACACTGCTGGGTGGCTTCTCAGACTGTCTTATGTCTGCACAGCACTGGACCATCTTAGAGTTGGCAGTGGGGGTCGCCATGTTGGAATAGAGTCAGATATCAAATCCTCCCCCCATCCACCATCAGCAGGCCATGGAACGATTGGTTTTCCTGGCTATGGTACTCAGTTACTGGGCAGCAATCCCCAGGACAGCATCAGGCAACCAAAACCTGCAACCTTAACATAGGCATCCAAGAACATTATGAAAAGCTTGGTTTGTGGAGCTTCCAGCTCTGCTGTGGCAGCTTTCTCAGAGAGGTTCACAAGAAAGACTGAAGCATTCTGAGAAACAGCTGTCCCTTTCCTGCCTGGAGCCACTACTTGCCTGGAGCCTGGAGCCCCCAGGTCCTGGCAGTGTAGCTCCTGCCCCAGGTCTATACTCTGCAACCTTAAATCCTAGCACAAGACTATTTCATCAAGAGAGGAAAAGAAAATCTTTTAGCCTAAACCATAAAAATAAACGGAGTACCCTCCAAAAATGAGGAGACAGAGAAATTTATTCTAAATGATGGCTGGACAGAAAACCCAGAGAAAAATTCTAATGCAATTAAGTAAACTATCTGAAGATTTCAAAGTGTTGATGATTCTCACTGAAATTAGGAAAGTAATGGATGAAAAAAAATGAGCTGTACAACAAAGATGAAGTATGAGAGAGTTTCAAACAGAATTCATAGATCTAAAAAACACAATTATGGAACTAGAAACACAAAAAAGGAGCTCGAGTAGACTGGAAGAAGCTCCCAATAAGTGAACTAGAAAAGGACAAAGAACAATTGAAAACACCCAAGCAGACCATCAAAGAGAAAAAAAAAAAAGAATAGGAAATAATAGTACAAGAATATCAACATTTGTTATTGGACGGGGGGCGGTTTCCAGTGGGAGAAGTGAGAGAGATACAGGCGGAAATCTTAATAAAAGAAGTAGTAGCTGAGAACTTTTCGAACCTGGGAAGGAAGAAAACAGACATCCAGATCCAGGAAGCTCAGAATTCCAAACAAAATAAGCTCACATAAAAACCAACACACAAAAATTCAAGATAATGAGAGAATCTTAAAAATAGCTAGAGAAAAATAAATTACATACAAGGGACCCCATAAGATTTTATATTGGTTTTTCAGTAGAAACTTTACAGGTCAGAAGGGAATATATCCAAAGTACTGAAGGAAAAAAAATGACTTCTAACCAAGTATATTCTACCTTGGTAGGTTATCATTTAGAGTTGAAGAAGCAATAAAGAGTTTTCCAGAAAAACAAAAGTTAAAGAAATTATTATAACTAAACCAACCTTGTAAGAACTACTAAAGGGATTTCTATAAATGAATGAAACCCCACTTAGAAGCAGCAATACAACAAAAGCATAAAATGTGGGATGGGAGAAAAAAAATGTAGACTGTTAGAATGAACTTGAGATCAATTGGCTTTCAATTTTAAATAGAATATAAGCAGAATAGCAATGAGACATCATCTCATACTGTGAGAATAGCTATTAGCAAAAAGACTAGAAACAAGTATTTTCAAGGGTGCAGAGAAAAGAAAACCCTATGAACTATTAGTGGGAGCATAAATTGATATATATATTACAGAAAGTATTATGGTGATCCTTAAAAATTTGAAAATACAAATTTCATATGATGCCGCAATCTCACTTTTGGTATTTATCTAAAAGTTAAAATATTAATTTGAAGGGATATATGTACCTTTATGCTTATTGTAGCATTATTTACAATAGCCAACAGCTGGAAGCAATGTAAGTGTCCATTGGTAGATGAGTTGATAAAGAAGACATGATAAATAAACACACTGGAATATTATATGTAGCTATTAAAAAGGTGAAAACTTGCCACTTAGGACATAATTGCTGGACCTAGAGATAACTATGCTTGGTTAAATAAATCAGAAGAAGAAAGATGCATGCTTTCATGTGTGATCTATAGAGAAACCAAACAAACAAATAAACCAAATCAAACAATAAATTGACTTTCAGTCTATAAGACCAAATTACTGATTACTAGAAGGGAAGGATGAGGGAAGGCAAGTTGTGTGAAAGGGTTCAATTACATGATGAAGCATAGAATTGATGGTTGGTGGTGTACTTAGTATATGGAATACAGATGTTGATTTATGGACTTAGGATGATATTGAACTTAAATCTATACAATTTTTTCAGCTTTACTGAGCTTTACTTCAATATCATACATGAAAAGAACCCAGACTTCCATTATCATTAATAATAGTTATTTTATTGATTCTGTTTCCAGCCCTGAATCTGCCCCTAACTTATTAGCACCACTGGCAGGTCATTAAATCTATATAATTTTATAACACAATACTATTTTAATAGATATATTTTAAAATTATGGCAGAAATGTAAGTTTTCATCCAGAAGCAGAACAAGAAGCCTATAGAGCAAATATGAGGAAAAACGCAACAAAGGATAAAGTTGCTTTATTGGCATCTTCTCATGTTCGGCAAAGTCAATGAAAAGTTTACATTATTATTAGGTATTTGAGGTTTTTTTTCTTTCCTGGGATTCTACACATTGAGCCATTTGGGAATCCAGGATTTATGTCATATTTTTTCAAGTACTTGATTTGAAAAAAAATGTTGTATATAAA
Organism: Solenodon paradoxus; assembly: GCA_004363575.1. NCBI lineage: Eukaryota > Metazoa > Chordata > Mammalia > Eulipotyphla > Solenodontidae > Solenodon > Solenodon paradoxus. Next base: position 53,733 of record RJWH01002145.1, read on the forward strand.
ATGTTTTTCTTCTTCAGGAAGGGACATTTTGAAGAGTAATTGTAGAATTCATTGTTTTAAAGTATTTCCTTAAACAACATCAACAAAATTGTCTCGGGGATAAGCATTATCTCAAGGAATTTCTGAAAAGTGATTATCCTTGGTAATACAATTTATTAACATAAAGAATATTCTTGGCACTGAGTTCCACGTAATGCTGCCTTTCAGTGACACCGTCATTAGGAAGTTTGACAGACAGCTCACAAGCCCTGCCAAGGTCTACTTCTTGGAGTGATCAGTGAATTGACCAGCTTCCAAGAGTCAATGTAGGAAAAATTCAACCCTTCATGTCATTTGAGTTTGTCTCCTACAGTTTAGTTGATTGATCTTTTTATCTTCCAGTTGGGCAAGAGACTTTCAAAGGAGAAAAATGTTAGCAGCTATAACAGGAATCTTTGTTTGTCTGCTTAGGAAATTTGCAGGTAGGAATGAGGGCAAGTAGGCAGGCAGGCAGGAAGAGAGAAGAGGAAGAAGCATCTTTATTTTATTTTTTCATTTAGATGTTCACATTGGCTGCTTCCTTCCAGGTCCAGAACTCGAACCCAGGGCTTTATGGTTTGCTCCTTTGGAGATGATTGACTTCACTGCTGCTCCAACAGGGTATGCTATAACAGGATTTTTTTTAAGATCCTTTTGGAATTCCTACATTGAATTCTTGGAAAATCTTGTCAGCTTATGGGTGATCATCTTTCCTATTTACTGTTTGCAGCTACTTAGTCACTTTTCTCCTGTGAAAATCACTTTTTGCTGTTCAAAAATGACATCTCTCTAAGAATGACTGGAACTATTGACATTTCAATTTCAAAAACCTGTGTTTCTTTTTTAAACAAATATTTCAGGAAATTGAGCTTTGCTTGCAGAAAATTTGAATTCATTTTACTAAGTGCATCTTCTTCCTCAGATAGCTCATCAAGCAGTGACTACAGGATCTTGAACAGAATACATCAAGCCTTCCATGAAGAGATCGCCCTTTTTTTGAAGTTGACCTCTGAGGCTCAGTGCCTTCTGGGTTTTGGGAGGGTTGGTTTGTTTCTTTGTTTTTCCACATACCACTCCTTCACTCTCTCCTGGGTTCCTAATTTAGACCATCTTTATTTCCCCAAATTACTTGGGAATTTTCAGGGCCTAATTAACCTCATTCATATAATCAAATAGTGTCATTTCCAATATACTTCTTTCTTCTTGTCTCATTTGCCTAAAATAAGGTCCTTATAATAAGCTTCATTCTTTCTCTCTTTCTCTTCCTACTGTGTTCACAAATCCTCAAACTGCATAATATCTGCCTTGCTCTAATTAAACAAAACAGAGAAAGAATGTTTTCTGCATGCTAAGGTTTCTTGAATGCTATGCAAAAGAGACGAGAGCATACTGTAGGATTTAGCATGGATCCAAGGTTGGTCTTAAGTAGAATTAAAGCCTATCTGGGCATCCTTAAGTGAAAAACTCTATACTTCATGGGAATAGGAACATAATCTGCTTTATTCTTAATTTATCCCCAGAATCTCCTATAGTTCTTGGAACCTAATATTTATTCAATAACTATGTGTTGAAAAATCGATGGCACAAATACAAAATGGAAACAAGGAAAGCGGCTATGCAGGAAACAAAATTCCATTTTGTGGGTGAAGAAAAATGCAAATATTTAAGCTGATGCCTGGGGAGGGGTCAAGATAGAAAGGCAACATGGAGCCAGGGATTGGAGCCAGATTTTAGTACCCAGCCCAGCACCACGGATACACATCCAAGACGCATGGAGACAGGAGCTGCAGGTGGGGAAGCAGAGCTGTTCTTCTGAAAAACTTTGTGAGACATGAAGCTGCGAAGATGGGAGATTTCTGGTTTATCTCTAATGCCTCAAGAACAAAATGGAACAAAGAGACAGGCTCTCCTTTTCTAAAGAGACTAACCTGTCTTCAGCTCTGGAATATCCTCCAAAATGCAGCCCTGCACTATTACTTGGATAGTTTGTGACTCTGAAGAGAACTTAAGAACATGCGTTTGACTTGGACATCAGTTGAATTGCAGTGGAGCAAAGAAGACAAATGATATGATTAGGAGTGGATCGAGGGGCTCCTAGGAAAAGCTGAGTTTGAACTTGAAAGGAGCTGGAATTCTTATATTTTGTGGAAGAGAATTATAAAATAACGTGCATCTAACCATTACTATAATATTATCATTAATAAATTAATTTGGCAGCTGTGTTGAGGGCGGCTCTGGGGCAGGCACTGTTCTATGTGCTGCAATGTGATGTCAACAGGACACATCTCTGTCCTAAAAGCTCTTCCAGCAGGGTCTATGCACTACTTTCAAGGTCACCACAATAAGGTATTAGATGCACAATGGAATGCACTGGCTTGGAGTATTGTAGTAGCTCTGAGAGAGAAACAGGCTTGAAAAACTTTTGGAAAAACAGACAAGAAAAACATTTGAAAACAAGATTCAAAAGTCAAAAATTCAGATGCAAACCAAACCTATGGTCATTGAGCTTATGTCTGAAATTTTCATTTTTGACCATAAAAGAATCCCAAAGGCAGGAGTTCTTCCTTAAACAGGCTATGTTGACCTAGACATTTATAAGGTGCCTCTCCTTCTTTTATTAAAATCCGTTTCAAATTAAATCCCCAATTGGAAGTTCACCTATGCAGTAAATTGAATGTAGTACTGACCTTGTTTCTCCTAGAAAATAGTTCACTTATTATGTCATAAGGTAGAATGGTAGGAAATGAATTATTAAGCAAATATCAACTACAATTAACCTTGACCTGATGTAAATCTTTCTTTACCTTGTAAATGTACTCTGGAGAGCTGGTTACAAAGGTCAAACAGTTCAACACTTTGAAGCCAAAACATGGCTGTGATCAAAACAGAAATTTCTCAGGACTGGCAGTGCTGAAATCAGCACAAAAATAGCCCGCTCAGGACTGGAATGCATGTTCATTATTCGTGTTGAGCATCTGTCAAACAGGATGAGTTAAATATTTCTACAAGTCACTCATCAAATAATGAGATTGTTAAGACATCCAGGAAGTGTATAAAAGGAGCATGTTTCCGTTTTAATAATTGATTTGTTCTGTCATGAATACCCAAAGCAGTAACAAAGAAAGCAGTGAGTTCTCTGGTGCAGAAGGAATAATTAAAAGAAGTCTAATGCCATAAGTGTTCAGAGAAACATCAATGGATAGGGCCTTACATAATTTGCACATAATGTCATCATTTCAGATTAAGCAATTACTGTAAAATTAAGGTATCTAATGAAATATGAAAAATACAGACACTGTAAGATTCAGAAGGGAACTATACCAGATCATTTGTTTTACCATTTAATAACCCACAGGCCATTGATGATTTACCGAGAGGTGTAACTAATTAAAATTCCAAAACAACAGATGCAAGATCAAAGAAGTTACCTAAATTCTCCTAAGTCAATGTTATGCATTCTCTCATCTTAATTCAGTTTTAAAATAAACAGAAACCCATATTCTAAAGTCATCAGAGTGCCTAATGAGTATCCAGTAAAAATACTTCTAGTAGTTCACAGATTGGTATAAATAAAATAAATAGTCTTAAGGGAATCAAAATTACTCATCTGTTATCAGCAACATCTTCATTCATTCATGTCCAAAATATATAGAGTCCTTATTATGTGCCATGCATTCTCCTAGATCCCAGGGATACACAAATATAAAAAGAGACAGGCTCTCCCCCTTCCTCAAAGAGCAGACTAGACTTTAGAGGAGAGAAAAGAGTAGACAGAAGCAGAAATAGCAAGTGGTAAATATCATGACAAGGAGAAGCAAAAGAAAATAAGAGAAAATAAGGTAAAGCTTCACTAAGGAACTCAAAATTGAACTTGCTCAACTGACGAGTAGAAAATTTTAGGAAGAACATCCCAAAAAGAGAAGAGCTTGAGTAAAAACAATGAATTGAAATTTGTGGAATCTTGTCCACTTCACTTAGGGAAAAAAAAAAGTAGCATAATGGTCAGGAGCAGAAGCTCAAAAGACAATTGAATTTAGATTCCAACCTTGACACTTTATTCCCTTCAACCTTGGTTATCTCACTCATCTTTTTGTGCTTCTGTTTCCTCTAAAATGAGGATAGCAATAGTTAAGGGGGGCATGGGTTAGAGGATTGAGGGATTCAGCAAATGCAAGGCACTTCCAACACTGCTGGGCAAATTCTAAGTGCTGTGTAAGGGTTGGTTCTTTCTGGACATCAATCACTGAGAGCAGAGTAATTTCTCTCAGCCTTTCCTGCTAATTCCCTAATTTCTTAGAGAAGGATAGAAATAGAAGTTTAGAAAGAGAGGGTATTTATGATAAGCAAAGTGGTCTTAGACAAATGCTATAATTTATAGAAACATTAGGGTAAGAAAGCGACTAGGAGGGGTAGAAGGTACCATGACTTAGAAAAGTATGGCACCCAGGGTAAAGTTCATAGGTCAAGAAAAATGTCATGGCTCTTAGTAATCCAAAACTTTTTGTATTTACAAAGACTGTTCCACACTATGTTGAAACAAATTCTAGAAAATTCTGGTGTTTCAGAGTAGATAGTCTTTCTGCCTCCCTTAGCTAGGGTTGGATGAAGAGGTATCTCAAGTTCCCAAGGCTGAAATGTAAACTTCCAAGGCACCACTGCATCCTTTTGAGTGTTAATGACTGACTTTCAGGATCAGCAGGGTCCCAGATTCATGTGACATAATTAGGATGACAGTTTTTCTCCCCAGAGCCAGTTTTTCAGAAAACATACTACATTGCAATAGCTCCTCTAGGGAGAAGGGAGCAAGCGCAAAATACCACGCCAACCTCACTCTAGTCTCTGCGCAGCCTCAGTACAGAGGATTCAGTCAAAACATGCAGTGTTCCTACCCAGAAGTCAATTTCCATTCCATTCTGCTGCTTGCAGACCAGCTGATCAACCAGAGTCACAAGTACTAGCCAACCTCTTGTGCACACTAATCTTGCCCTACTCTCTAAAACGCACAATTCAACTCCTTAATTTAAATTCAGATTCAGAGCTGCAATGCAGTATGAAGAAAAAAAAGAAAGCAATAAAATATATACAAGGGTGGCTAACCAGATGTGCTAGTTTCATTTTTATTTAGGCGACAAGTATTGGTTGAATGTATATTCCACGTACAGAGGAACGTAGCAAAGAACAAATCACCGCTGCCTCTTGAAGCATATATTTTGTGAAGGGGACAAGCATCAAACAATTATATTTCAGATAATGATAGTTGTAGTTGTATGAAAAAAACAATGAAGTCATGTAAGGAGAAAGAGTATAAAGGGGAAACCCCGCTTCAGGGAGTGGTTGAGGAGATGACATCTGAACAGACTGACTTGTGAGAGACCCACAAGAGTATCTGAGGAAAGAGCTTTCATGATAGAGAACAGAGGGAGTGCAAAGGGCCTGAGGCCAGACTGTTATTTATCAGAAAGTTTCATTGTTACTGTCAGATGAAAACAAAGGATATTTTAGATTTCAGTAAGAAATTGCCCTACCATTTTTACTGTCAGATTTCCATTAGACAACTGTGTCAATTCAGTTCTTGGTACCACATTTTAATAAGGGACACTGAGGAATTAGAGTGACTGAAGAAGAACATGCTCAGGATAATATGAACATCTGGAGATGATGTCAACTCAAGGACATCAAGTTGCTTAATTGAGGAAAATGAAGACCTGATACAGACAGGGGAGAAGGCTGCCATTTAGTCATGATGAACTTGCTCTGTTTGGCTTCAAAGAAAAAAATCGGAATGAAAATCACAAGCAGACCATAGTCAACTGTCAGGGAGAAGATCCTAATAATTAAGCTCTTCTAAAAATCAGTGTCAGAAGTGTATCCCAGCCCTGGAGGTAATCAAGGGCTGGGCATCACTTGTAACGAAATTCAGGGAGATGGGTCCTTTCCATCAGTAGGACCCTTTGGTCCAGAGTCTCACTCTACTGCACAGCAGTTAGCCAGGGTGAGGAAGGCTGATAAGACTATGGCCTCATTTCTAATGGGTTTCGCCACAGGATCCTTTACTTGATTCATGTAGCTCCTTGACTGGAACAGCCCTGAGACCTCCTGTAGGCGAGGGCCATTCATGGTTGGGGGCGGAAGAGGAGGTGTCAACTGCCCTCTCAGCACGTGTAGAGATAGAGGCATCTGGCTTCTAATTCAGTAGCAGATTGGGTTATTTAACAAATGCTTAAGTGAGCAAATGATGGTTCTATTTTGATAGGTGTTAATCAAAGCTATTGTCACAGAAGCAGAGTCTTTTGCTACAATCTGTTCTTTGATAAATGTGCAAAACACATCAAAGGGCCCTTTCTTCTAGTATTAACACTGCCTGGAGCATGAGGTATGAATACAAGGTATTAAGAGAATGATTTTTTTCTTTTAATATTTAAACAGAAGCATCACCCCTACGCACTCTTGACAGGAACCGCTACTTTACTATTCTTTTCCAAGTACTATGGAACATTTACATCCTGAGGCACAAGATTCACCATTTGACTTTGGCCAAAATATATCCCACCATTATCTCCTCATTGCCCTGCTCCTGGCACTGAACCTAGAATAAAGTAGGCCCTCAACAAGTAACTGTTCAACGAAAAAATGATTGAGAAAACTACTGTGCTTAACATATCGGCAACATTGGGGGTACTCAGAACATTTTGGAACTCTGCTTTAAAACTTAACACAAGTATTTTTGTTTCAGTTTTCTTTAGTGGTTATAAATTATTCTTGAATGCTCTATTTACAAGAAATCTAATAGGTAGTCGAGTAGGCAACAGTGCTATAAAGTTTAAAAAGGAGCTAATTTGAAATAGTGGGAATGTGACTCTTTAGTGGCAGCAAGGTCTCTGTTCTTGAAATCTACCACACTAGACCTTTGAGCATATCCACATACACTGCTCTGGTGCCAGCCTTTTCATCTCATGAAATGTTAGCAGTTTCCCCTTAAACTATCACCTTTATAGTCTTTTCTAACACTCTTCCATAGGTTCAGAGCCTACCAGTCAAACTCTCCATATCCTTGGTCTGAAATTCACTAGTTGTAGGACCTAAAACACTTATGTAACTATGCTAAGCCTCAGTTTTGTAACCGGTAAAATGGGGATAATATTAGAAGCACCAGTTTAATATAATTTAATACAATGAGAATTATCTTAATGGCTATCTGATATGCTCAAAGGCCAGCAAAGTATATGATGACAATCCCATGCTCAAATTTTTTGAGAAACTTCCTGGCCCATAGTTAAATTTTAAACTTTGACATGAACTTGAACACTTCTCATGAATTTAACTTCACTTCCAATCCATTTTGACTCATTTTTCCATCTACTAAAATTATCCTCCTTCTCATTCCACCAGTACTTAGTAAATTACTTATGCCCCTGTTACATTACAAAGTACTGTTGAGCTTGTTGACTTCCTGTTTCCTTCTGAAATCCTTCTTGCTGGGATGCCTTTGTTCCATGCCTTACCCATCAGGTGTCTGCTCATCCATCCACTATCAACGCCAATGCCATGGCCTCCTGGTGCCACCATTTTATGCTAATTACTTATGCACAGGTTGTTTATCTCCTGGGACTATGAAAAACTCAGGCAGTCATAGCTCTTCTTTCCCTCTGTTTCCCTGGTGCTTTGCTTGCTCCCTAGAAATTATAGGCTTGCCAAAAAAATTTAAAGATCATTCCAAAGGAATAGAGTACAGAGTTTATTTCTGCAATGGCATAGAGCAGGTCCTAAAGTCTGTTTAGCCTCCAGGGCTGACTGACTTTTTAAAGAGGGTGAAGCTGGTGGAAATAATTTGTTTTAAGGGAGCACACACTGCTAGTTGGTAATATCAAAGATTTAGAATTAGAGTTTGTTCTAGTTAGGAAACCAGACTACCTCCATACACATTGAGTTCTGAAAAGGATGAGCACATACAGACTCAATGCATGAATGTGTTCCCTTGTGAAGCTGACTAGGGCAGACAGCACCCCTGCATCAGCAGGGGCACAGCTCCACCTTCCTATGAGCTTGACACAGTTAGCGCTTAATACGTGCACACTAGATTGGATTAAAAGATCAACAACACATATCTGGAATGTCAGAACTGCAAAAAGACAACAAATTATGAGACAAACATGTCAACAGGCAGTCTTTCAGGCCAAGGGATGATGAGAATAGATAACAGATTTGATATCAGGGCCAGGACTGAGAAAGCTAATTCTCTTGGCATCAGGACCAAGGATGCTGACTGGAGTAATGGGAAATGGTCACCAGACCTTCACTGTGATCCTTCTGCTATGGAATATTTCTGTTCCAAAACAGAGCCTGAGGTTTCTTTGTCACTGCCCACGAACATTTTAGAGGAAGCTCTTCTATCTAGTTTCCAAGTCACCTATCTTGATATCAGTGAAAATTAGGATGATTTTATAAATCATCATTCTAGTGACAAAATCAGAGATTTTCATTTCATACACCAATTCTGGTATATTTGATATAGAAACTGGCACTGTGTTGAGAAGTATTCTGAGACTTTATATAAACTCAGTAGAAAATAAAATCATTATCAACTATGGGAGAAAAACATGTGAATATATGCTAGGTATTTACAATTCTTAAAGTAGCCCAAATAAATAAACTTCTGGGAAACTACCAAAATTGAGGAAATCACTTTGTCACTTCTAATTATGCAAACAGTGCAAACAGTTCAATACTTCCAGTAGCAGTAAGGTTGACAATAGGTAACAGTGTGGAGATACTAGAGCATGGATCTTTATAAAGAAGGAAGAAAATAAAGTAATACTTTTATAATTCTATATCTCAGAAATTGTCATCAGTACTATTAAATAAATAATCCTATTTCCATGTAACCACTGAGGAAAATGAAGCAAAGAAGAACAAGAAATTTGCCCAAAGGCACACAGTTTAGATGGACTATTGTTAGGGTTTGGTCAAGGTCTTCTTGATGATATTTGACCCTGTTCCTTCCACCATACCTTGCTGTATTCCTAAAGATACAGATATAAGCACACACACCTCTATGTACTTAAATACAAACACTCAAGTATATATATATATATACTTATATATGCATATATATTTATATATGCTCCACAATGAAAATATCACATATCAAGAACATGATTTTGAACAATTAAGAAGCAAATAGCAAAGAATTCACAATGACTCTGCATTCTAAAGCTCTTTCATAACTTATTATCAGTTCCCTTTTATCTTAATTCAAATCTATTGACTCATAATTACATTCGATCCTAACAAGTTGCTCATCAGATTTTTCCTAAATATAGGAAACTAGCTAGGAGGGTTACGTAGGCAGAAAAAAATAAAGATGATAATTAGCAATAAAAGTAGGAGGAACTCATGTCATTTAACTGTTCATGGTGACAATTATGAACATAATAATGATTGATAATGGTGGAAAGATGAACATGTACTTAACACAGTCTGTCCATTAAAACATATATAGATGCATTTCATTATCAGTGCATGAAATATTATTTTTTAGTTTATACTCGAAAACATATGTCTCTGTTATCCAAGAAATAGATTAATGAAGAATTTGTTATGTTTGTATTGGTAAGTCAAACATAGAATTTAGTTGAGATATTATTATGTGAACCACTTAGAGAAATTTTCTTGTGATACAGCATTTTATAAACATGTAGGCAAGTTTTTGTTAGCTTTTTTATTGCACTGGGAGTTTGGGTTTGGTATTAAAAGCTGCTTTTTTAATGTGGTCTTTATTTCCATTGTTTATAATGAAAAATAACACTTAAGGCTGCAGACAGAACATCAGCCACTTCCACAAACTCTCTCACTTTGAGATGAAAGGGGAAGTTCCTATTCTTTTCATTTTGCTTACTAACAGCTAGAAGATGTAAATGAGTTCAAATGGCTCAGTCACCATTATTGGTTAAATGACAGGGTTCTGATGGACCCATGGTGTCAAAAATCATCTCTAACAGAAAGAAGGTATCTAAATAATGAAAGTTATACAATCAAGGGATGATAAGAGCACTTCCTGGGGAGGAGAAATATCTTTTTCAAAGTCACAGCATTAGGAACAGATCATTATGTCTTCCTCTTTCAATTTGTACATCCATTTTTTCCATAACCTCTCTTTTGTGCAACTCTCTCTAGTCACCTGAGAATCACAATGACTAATCTAAAAGTGGAGAAATCACAAGACTCCATATCATTGAAACCAAACCACAAATAACAATTTTGAAACTTATGAAAGAACAAGTAAGCGACTCATTGCAAATTGCATAATTAAAACATGATTTCAGAAACACAGCACTCAATGCCCTACAGTTCTCATATCCTCTGTCTGCATTCTCACCCGAATTCCATCCCACCCAAACTTAAAATTCTCTCTCCATCTCCAAGAAACCACACATCAAATTTCCTTCTATCCAAATGGAAATGGATTTAATTCTAACAAATAGTCCCAGCATGAATTCAGGCATCTCAGTGAGTTGCCTTATCCCACCCACCCACAATGTGACTGAGATAGTTAGCTTCACAATGCAACCTGAAAATTAAAAATGTTCACTATTTACTTTCTATATGGATGCAAATATCCTCAAAGAGTTACCTCTTTTCCTTTCTGCATAATACTTTGCAGTCATTAAATAAAATGCATTACAACATCAACGGTGATGACTATTTGTATATATGGTTAACTTACTCTCCTCCTATTATATCCCTCTTCTGGGTCCAAGGAAAATGACCTTTGTGTTCTTTTCCTTTTATCCCTGGTCTACTGCTTAGTCTATTTGATGAGCAAAAGATGAAACACATACAGAAGGATTCACAGCATGAACAAAAAGATGACTCATCTGGCTAAATAACTTGTCCCCTGGAAAATTACCGAGTCTTGCCAATGCATATAGACAGCCATTCCTAAAATACCACAGCAAAAATTAGGGACTTTTCAGGCTGTGGTGTCTAAATGTTTCCAACTTATCTCGATCATGAGGTCTCAACTTTCAACCCAAGATCAAATAGATTTTAAAATCTTATGATTTCCCTCACATATGCTAGTTTTTATGTACATTTACTTGGTCATTTTTCTGATGGGGAAATGTATAGCTTTCACAAGCATTTTGGGAGCCTATCTAGTTTTAGTTTATTCCTTCATTTGACTAATATTAATATCTTCTATGCACTGGGTATCATGAAGGTCCCCGAGCTATAATAAAAAATCAGACATAATTATCGACTTCACAGAATGTAGAGAAGATCAGCAGATCAAGAAGATGCTAAATAAGAAAAGCCTGCAATAGTGTCATTACTGAATAATGATGATAATAAACTAAAGAGCATTTTGATCACATGTAATACACGGATCTTTTGAGAGATAAGTCCATCTTATCAGTCATACTAGCTGCTGAAAATATGATTACTGTAAAGGTATATGAAAGGTTTTTTCTGGGTTCCATGAGGAAAGAAAGTCAATTAAACAAAAAATCTAATAGCCAGGGCTTTATCTGGGTTTGTGCACCCGGGCAAGTTTCTCCCGGTACGCAGAACGCGGGCCACAAAGAGAAGCGCACTCTTTAAGCAAAAGAATTTCGTGGGCTTCCTACGTCGCGATTGGCGATTGGTCCTGTGATTCCAGGTGTGGGCTTCAATCCCTCGGTCTGACGTCAGCCACCTTTTTCCCGGGCATGGCTGCGGTTTTCCTGTGTATGGCCGCTGCTGCTTTTGTCCCTCTGGGCCAGCCTAACAGTATACTACCTATAGTTGGTAATGTTATCTATAATGGTGCATCTCAAACTAACAAAAAGCTCAAAAGTTTACAATATATATTGATGTCTCATAAATGCATCTAGCAGTTAGCTTACTTGGTCCCATATCCATCTAGGAGTCTTTAGATCAACTGGAGTGACTAGGCTGGGGAATAAGAGCTTCCTGCCATACATTCTTCTCATGGCAATATCAGAGGTCCAGGAAGGCAAGCCACCTGCATAGCAGAGTTCCCTGATTATGTTACACCCACTAATATACCCAGAGTCAAACTCAGAAAGCAAAGTTTGGGGACAGAGATTTCATCCACCATGGAAGAGCATTAATGTATAATGCAGCTATTGCAACATGAGGAGAGGAGAATCAGTCCCAATAATTCAATCTACATTTGCTTTAGAAAATTCTAAGCACACAACTTCTCTGTTGCATTGTTGCCACAAAACTGGAGCGAACACTTGTAGGAGTAAACAGAAACGAACATGAGTTTTTGGTCTCAAGGAATTCCATTTCATCGAGGAGATAAAATACACATCGGGCAAGAAGGGGAGCATGTGGCTCTTACCTGAATCAGGTCCTCTGAATGTACAAAGATGTTCACAGTTGTGACAATTTCATGAATGTGTTCATTCTCATGAGGAACTAGAGTGCATCTAGCTGGGGGAAGAAGAAATCATCTATTAGATCAAGGTAGAAAGAGACAAGGAGCACTGGAAGTGTGTAAGTAAGGACCGACTCAGAGATACTACTTCAGATTGGAGGAGGATGCTGTGGGGAGTCCATAGAGAATAGCTCTAAACCTTGAAGCTCATTTTCTTATTGGACCTACAATGGTGGTGAAGGACAGACCTCCTCAAGCTGTCCACAAGAAGCCTGCCCAAGACTTGTCACTTTGGCGTGAGGATTACGTGAAGCTAGGTTCAGCTGAGGCTCTCAGGCCCATGAGAAACTTGGACCACTTGTTTAACTTCCTATAAGAATAAAAATTAGGGGTATTAACATCTCTAATCAGAAAAAATATCTGTACCCCCATACCCATAGTAGCACAGTTCACAATAGCCAACACATAGAAACAACCTAAATACCTATAATGGATGACTGAATTAAGAAACTTGGTCTATACACTCAGAGGAATTCTATGCAGCAACTAAGAAACAGTGAAAGAAAAAAAACCTCAAAAATTGTACACTTTGCAGTAATCTGGATGGAACTGGAGGGGATCATGTTAAACGAAATAAGTCAGGAAGAAAAAGAGAAATACAGGATGGTTTCACTCATATGGAATATAATGAAATGAAGCCAAAAAAAAGATACACTTCAACAAAAAACTCATAGGATACAGGATGATGGCTGCAGGGGGTGGTGGGGAGGGAAGGAAAGGGAACAGGGTGGAGGAGGGGGCATCTAAACTCTGGTGGTGGGTGTATTATGAGATATCTGAGGACTGAGAAGTGAATTCAGTATCTTAAAATGAGTATGACTTTGTAAACACAAGAAATAATAATAAAATAATTAGATATATTTTTTTAATTGGGAGTGTTACCTAGAATTAGGATTGTTACTAGAAAGAAGTTTTCTATTGCAGAAGACTATCTATATGACCTGGCAAACATCTGCTTACAAAGCATGTTGTGTTTATTACATGAATCACCCTCTCCCAGTCTTGTGAGGCCCTCCTCCCGCCTGGAAGCCCCAGGCCCTATCCCATGTCTGAACTCAGGATCTCATTTTGCCCATTTACTTTAGCATCTACATCCATGTAGATTCTTTATATGTGTATAATCGAATTTACTCTTTTCTCCCACTGATCTGTCTGATGTTAATTTGATGGCTTGACTAGTCCAAGAACCCAGAAGGGTAGGGGAAATTATTTTTTGTCTCTTCCCCTACCATGGAAAGCTAGGGCATTTAAAAGCTTGTTATTGTCAAACCAAATTCTCTTCCCTCAGAATACACAATGGGGGAAAGGAAATTAGACTTCTGCCTCACCTGAAAAAAACTTTCTAGTTTAATTAGACCAAGTCAAAACAAATGCAGAAACTCTGTAGCAGCGTGTAAATATACACAACTTTTCAGCCTCCTTTTCCCCCAGGAGGGTATCTATGTTTTCCTGATGGAGTCCTTTTGTCAATTTCAAATTGGAAAAAGCCTGCTCCAAACAATAAGCTCCTGACTCCAGGTTTTCAGTTCCAAGGTCTCTGGGGTTGGGTTTTGTGTTTTACCCAGTCCTACTACCAATACTGAAAATCTTCAGCTGCACAAGGCAGACAGGAATTGAGTGTGGAAGGACAATTATAATCCGAGAGATGAATTTTAGCAGCTTGGGAAAAGAGGTCGTAGGGTTAGGAGTGAAAGAAGAAAGAGGAACGAAGGTTTGTTCATCTTTTTTAAACTATTACATGACCTTCCTCTAAAGAATTTGAATGGGTTGGTGTTTGGTGAGTGCCTAAAATGTACCAGACACTGTGCTCAGAGTTGTACAGAACTTATCTCACTTGTTGGGTCCTCTCCAACTCCTTGATATGCAGGTATTGATTAACCTTTACTATATATATACATATATATACACATACATATACACACACATATATATGTATAAATATACATATATATGTATATATATATATGGAGACTAAATATAAGAAACTTTCGAAGAAGCACATAAAAAGAAAATGACCTCTGGGTAAAGCTAATTAGGATTGTGAGCCCTCACTATAGATAGGGCTGCCCTCAAGGATGATTATAGTTCATAATTTCCAATCTCAAGGGAGCAGATTCACGCTCACTTTTGCTCTCTGCTGAGATTCTACCATCACAACAGGAAAGAAATGCTTAACACCTAAGCCTGTCCATTCTATGAATGAGAACAGTATGGGGAAGACAAAAAAATCACACAACAGCTCTCAGAGGGGAATAAACACCCCTCTACAGTGGGGATGAATAGTGAAATGAAGAGAATCCATTAAAAATATATTTAAGAGATGATCAGATCCTCAAATCTGTTCCCCACTTTGGGCTGCTAAGTGTGTTCCCTCCCCTCCCTCAGCAAAGTCTGGAACTCTCTGTATCGGAGATGATAAAACAAAGGATCTCTGGACTGGAAGACACCAGGTGAAATGAGAGTTGGAGGGAACATAGTGAAAACAGTATTGTGTGGACTATGTGTCATGGAAGTTGAAACCCTCTTTCTGCTTCTACCTCTCTGCTATTCAAATGCCAGCAATCAGACCGTCCCCCTCCACATGTGATTCTGGTGAACGTGACTTTGTGAATCCAGTCAGTCCGTGAGGAAAATAACAATATTGTAACCAGGAACTAAGAACAAATTTAATGAAATAAAATTCTGAAAGCAAAAACAAATGCAAAAGATGAGAGGCTAAAATATTAAAATATGATGTTTTCAATGAATAACATTAAACAGCAGTTCGCAATATAAAGTTGAGAGACTCTCCAGAAAATAAACAAAAAAGAGAAATGAGAGGACTAGCTTAAGTGCACCAAACTCTGAATAATGGGCTCCAGAAATAAAGTAGAAAAAAGAAAGTTATCAAAATACATACATACATGAAGAATATTTCTTAGAAGTGAAGGAAGTGCTTGAGTTTCTAAATTGAAAAAAATAACAGTTCTCAGAACGATCAAATCAAAATAAATTCACAGCAAAGCGCTGGAGCAACATTATTTGGTATCAGAACAGCTGGCATGAAGAGAAGTTCTGACAAGACACTGGACAGTATGGGGCGTCTTGCTGGAGTTTGATTAGCCACCTCTGGAGCCGTAAACATCCCCAAGGACTTGCTTTCAAGTCCTGGGTCCAGGGGGGAACAATCAATTTGAACAACTAAATTAGAATGATAAAATGCTTCTTCTTCATTCTCCTTCTTCCTACCTGCATGCCTACCTACTCACCTTCATTCCTACCTGTACCTTTCCTTCAAAACAAGCAGGGTACAAAGTATCAGATATCAGATACTTTTTCTTAAAAGGAGCACTTACAAAGAAATTAAAGATAATCTTCAAAATTCTAAATGGAAATAATTTTCAACCTAGTATCTAAGTTAACCAAAATACCAAGAATGAGACTACAATGAAAATATTTCATGATATACCTGATTTCAAAAAGTTCTCTCTTCTGTAGGCTTTCTTGAAGATGAAATGTGTGTGATAAAAGAAACAATCAACCCAAACTGGAAAGCAGCTAAGAGAAATCCTAGAATTAAAGTGAATTTGATGACAGTTGTGAACTAGATATGGAAAGTGTCTGGTCCTTTGGAGAAGTTCTAGAGACACTGGAAGGACTTCTTCAGGATGAGGAAATCACAGGATATAGGATGCATCTGAATGTCTTGAGAGAAAATTTAAACAACTTTGATGTGGGATTAATTACATAAATGAAAAAACAAGGCAAGCATTTGCTATTCGGGAAACATTCTGCAGAAAGAGGAAAGTTATCATAAATGTTATGAAAAAAACTGTACACATTACTTCCAAGTGCAGTCATGATTCTAAAATTATTAAATGGGTTAATTCACATAATCTTCATACCACATTTATATGATGGGTACAAGTATTTCCCCACAGAGAAGGTGACTAAATCACATGGAATTGGCAGATTTGTCCAAACTCATAGCTAGTCAGCGGTCAATTATGGTTGGTGACTTTTGAAACACAGGCATTTTAGTCATGGATTCCATGCTCTCAATCTTCATGTTATGCATCTCTGGTCATAATAACACAATTATTGAGTACTG
The DNA here is from genome assembly GCA_004363575.1 of Solenodon paradoxus. Lineage (NCBI taxonomy): Eukaryota > Metazoa > Chordata > Mammalia > Eulipotyphla > Solenodontidae > Solenodon > Solenodon paradoxus. The sequence continues at coordinate 70,283 of RJWH01002145.1, forward strand.
ATCTAACCAAATTCCAGTTCAGTTTTAGGAAGATGGGGAAAGAGGAAGGGTAGGAATGTGTGGTAAAAGGCAATGAGGAGGAAAAAATAGATGATAAGATTTCATTTTTCAAAATAAGTCAATAGATGTTTCCTAACATCGAATTTTTAAAGAGAATAAGTAATTCAATGTTATTTTGAGTACTGGAGGACAATATTCAAAAAGTCAGCTAAAAGAGGAAGTGGCTTCCATACCAGATGAAGAAATGAAGTAGGGGAGTCAGGAATTACTGTTAGTTATAACCAGTCCTACAGAAGTAGATGTTTCTTCAAACTCTACCATAATCAACTTTGATGAAAATAGGAAATTAAAAAGAGGAGGAGGATTTAGAGGATACATTGAGTGATGGTGCCATGGTGTATCCTATGATTGCAAAATCTCACCCTGAGGACTGTTAATTTCTTTGGGAGTGGTGTTATAATTGATGTAATCTGTTGGAAAGCGGGGCAGAGCCATATTCTAGTCTGGTTCTCCCAATTAGCTGTGCTATCTTTATGCTATTATCTCACTCCTTTTATTATACACTCAGTGAAACATTTTTATATGAAATTAATGGTTAGATACATAAATATACAACAAAACATGAGAAAATCTAGGGAAAAATGAGGCAAGAATTATGAATTCCAGTTAGTTTTAATAAGTATCATTGTTTTTTTACAAACACAGATAAGCCTGATGTCCTTACATCTTTTAAAAGATCATTTTAAAACCAAAGCACTAATTTAACCCACAGTAAAAACATGGTACAGATACCCAAATTTCAGATCTGGCTTCTGATAGAACATAAGAACAAAGAAACAATTTCCCCTTTCCAGATAATAATTTAAAATATAATCAGCTGCATTAAATCTCAGAATTATCACCTACGTAAGGGGATGTTGTCTAGAAAAAATTCTATATTCCTTTCATTGCATTGTTTTATAAGATCCAGCACATAAAAATAGGGGTGTTTGGAATGAGGAGATCATGGGCCCTTGGGATAGATGAACTCAGAGGCAAAAGTCAGAAATTTCATCAATTCCCCAAAATCTGTCCATGCCTCTACCTCTGCCCACCTCCTTATGAACCTCTGTCTCTAGGGTCCTAATGATTTTGTGAGACTGTCCCCAACTCCTCTCACCTCTTCCATTAGCAGCCCTTCCCTTCTGGTCTCTAGGGTTATATTCTCCAGCACAGCTTTATACAAATCCTGCTAAGGCACTAGATTTTACTGAGATTGATAAGTTTATTTTAGCTGATCCTTAACATTAGTGAATCACTAGATACATTTGAGAATCTAATGAAGTCCATGTACCCTTCAAACATGAAAAACAATCATGTATATTTAAAATTCTGTTTTCAAAGACCTCTTGAACACAGTAAATTCTGCAGAGTTTAGACATTGAGGGGTTAATAGCAATAAATCCCAAATTTGATTATTTTAATGTATAAAAAATCAATTTTACATATATTAATGCAATAGGGCTTCTCTCCACATAGACTGCAGAAGATCATTCCCATTATAGTTTTAGCTTTATCTTTGCATAGGCCATTCTCACACATAGATGTAATAGAGGTAATTTTTCATCATAACAGTGTAAGCAATTTTCTTATTCCCATTTTTGAGATAAGGAAAGTTGAACTCAGACAAAATATTTAAATATGTTAGAGTAGATAAATTGCTGTAATACAAATGATATGGTAACAGAATCTAATTTCTCTTTTCCACCAAAATCAAGGTAAGAAGGTAGACTATATTTGAGGAAGAATGTCTATGATCCCAGTTACTGAGCTTCAAACATATCACCTTCAATGTAGTTCCAGTCATTGCTGTTTGCAGGCAGTGAGAGGAAAAAGAGAGAGAGAGCAAATCCAGGGTAAAAATCTTCTCAGCTGTGCGGTGGAGACACACGGTGACTTCTGTTTAACACTGATGAATGTTATGGACTGAATTGTGTTCACATCAAATCATACCCCGGAATCCTTGCCTCTACTACCTCAGAATATGAATTTAAATTAAAATAAGATCTTAAGGATGGGCCCTAATTCTACATGACTTGTTTTCTTATAAACAGAAATTGTACCAAGATACACATACAGGAAAAATCGTGTGAAGACATGGAACAGACAACCATCATCAAGCAAATGAATGCAGCCTCGTAAGAAATCAACCCTCCCAACACCTTGACCTTGAACTTCTACCTTAAGAATTGTGACAGCATAAACTTCTGTTGTTTAAGCCACATTATGGTACTTTGTTACAGAAGCTCTAGCACTAATACATAGTCATGCCTAAGGAGATTCAGAGCTGTGTACCCAGGCAGAGGCGGTGAACAGGTAAGGTGGCAAATAAGACTCCATATCCACCACATTGAATATTGCTTTAGGTCATTGAGCTTTAAGCAGAAGAGCAAATTATTCCAATCTCTGGCCTCTAGGTTAATTTACAGCATTCCTTTCCTACTACCAACAAGGCTTCAAAATGTCAACTCTGGTCTTTGTTGCCTAAATGCAAAGTAAAAACTTGTTTGAAAAAAAATTAGAAAGAGCTAACATGGGAAAGTGATTTAGGAATCTTAAAATCACCATATACAAGTACCTTTTTCTTCTAAAGTTGCTGTGAGGGGATGAATTTTGCCAGGATAATAGATACTCCAGACCTGCTATGGAAAGTTCCTAAAAATATATCTCTGTAGAAGGTAAATTCTCTTCTATGTGCGGGCAGTCTTTGAACAGTGCTTTTTCCTTTATGCCATGGCTAGAATTCTTTCAAGTTTATTGCTGCTGTGATCTTCTGTGCAGCTCTATTTTAAGCAGTCTATGACAGGATGAACTCTTAAGTTACTACTCCAAGAAAAAAAGAAAAGAAAGATTGAACAGTGTAGTCAATATTGGGCCTGGAATTAGAGAATCTCTAATATTTGGTGTTGGGTAAAGAAAAATACTGGAAAACGTGAAAGATAATACTTAATTTTTGAAATAGGTCAGAGTAGATCAAAGCATGACTATGTGAGGATAATATTCTGTGTCTTCATGAACATAAACTAGGTATTGCAGAGCTCCCCAGTAAGCGAGCTCAAAACACAGAGGAGCCTTTTCAACACAACTGGAACAGCCAGAATGATTAAATTATGCCAGCAGATTATGTAACGCATTGCTGTTCTTGCTGTATTATCTAAGACATGGTTCTCAAGCTTGATTACCTAAACAAATCCTCATCATCAACATACCAGAGTGAAACGGGATCCATTTAAAGTGAAAATTTATTTATTCAGTAATCATTTATTACTTAGTATTGTGCCATGTTGTATTGTAGTTACTGAAGATCACATCCTTGCTTCTATGGAGTTTACAAATAATAAAGGCAGTAAATAAATAAAGATATGGTATAAAATGAGTTAAAGACATGTAATAAGGGTCTAATAAAAGCAGAGTAAGAAAATAATTATGACCATTGTGGGGAACATTAAGTAAGAGACCAGGAAGGGTTTCTTTGAGGAGACGGCATTTGAGTAGAGATAAGGTGGACTTGAAGGAGAAAGGTTTACAAGTTTCTGGAGAGAACAACATTCCAGAATCAGTGACAGACAAGTGCAAGGGCTTTGAGTGGAGAGCGTCCTAAGCATGCTCTCAGAAAGTAAGGATTCAGCATGAGGTATATGAAGAAGAGTGGGAGTTAGTATTAAAAGAGGTACATAGGGCAAGTCACTCAAAGCTGAGAGTACTGCTAGACTATGGTTTTATTTTAATAAAATTAAAAACTTTTGGAGGATCTTCAGTCGGGGAGACACATGGTCATATTTACTCAAAATTTTGTTTTAGTATGAGAGACCAGATAAGAGCCCAATGAAGCAATCCACTGACAAAGATGAGAGTAATAATGATGGAACAAAAGGATAGGATTCATGACATATGCTGAAGGTAGATTCTGAAAAATTGCTGAAGTAATGTAGAATGTGAGGAGAAGGAATTTGCCATGGTAGATACCAGTCTGGGGAGTTTGAGCTCATTTAGGTGCAATGAGCAATGAAGATGGTAGCAAACCAGAGTATACAACTCATTTGAAGAGGGTGCTATCATTTAGCTCAGCAACCAAAGACTTTTTTGTAGCATAAAAAATCTCCTTACTGTATCAAAGACATATTACAACTCATCTTCTCTCTCTACTTAATGTCAATGTCATGGTCATAACACCACAAATTCATATAATAAAAATCTCACCACCAAATGTCAGTCACTGATATCATGTTTGAGTAAGTTTTTCTCTCTGCTCTTTGCTATATTGACAGAAGAATGACTGTAACTTGGGTGAAATGTTCTATCCCACTCAGTTTCCTACCTCCCTCTCTCAAGTCTGCTCTCAATGACTTAATTCTTCTGCTGATTCCACTTTGAGCCTCTGAATCTGGAACCTAGAAGCCACAAGAGAACTGATAAATCATCTAGACTTTCCTTCTGCTGCCGGTATCCATGACAGTCTCTAGAAAAAAGGATATGGTGGGAGTTATGAAAACAGCAGTGTTACAGCTGTCCTTGGTGGGCTCTAACCATTCCTCAGGGGACATATTGGCTGAAATCGTCTATCTCCCCAAACCCACACTCCCAAATTTTTTGTTTTTCTGAACTGGCTAATGGTGCAAAAAAGAGCCATTTATTTTTATTCTCAAAGTTCATCTGAAATTGACAGCATAGCCTCAGCAATATTACTATTTCAGTTATAAAAAAATCTTGAGATCAATATATCAATGGTAATACTTTTCAAAATATGATTACAATTTTGCCAAGCTTATCCTGATGGAAGTAAAAAGTGTCATAAAACTTCTAAAGGACCTGAAACTATTCAACTAATTGAAAGTAAGCCTTGGTACTGAGAGCTAGGTTAGTCCGCTTCCTTATTTCTTTCACTGAAATGATCATTAAAGCTCTCTACTCTTAAATGATTGAACTCATGCTGATTTTAGTGGAAGTGGTTAAAATAAAATCAATCAAGAGAAAACTTGTGGCTGGTGACAAAATCCTTTGAGATCACACCTATACAACTCTGCCATCCTAATTAAATATATGCAAATATGTACAAAGGATAGTTAAATTCTTCAAATAAAAATAACCAGATTGTAAATTATGAGTGTGATCATAAGAATATTACAAAATTGATCTTTCTTCTTCATAAAGCTTACTTTTACATGACCCAGTTCCAGAAAGCATCCAAATTTATGGTTCAATTTGATTTGATTTAGCTCAGGTCATTAAAGAGACCACAAATTTGCCATTAATCATTGATTATATTCAATCAGCTCTCAAGGTGACTTATGTTTTCTCACCACTTGCTAGATTACAATCTGCCAAACGGCTTCCTGGCATGAAATGGAATATTTCTCCATAAGTAGTTGGAGAGTTCAGTTCAAATTATATTAAGTATTTATTGATTACACTTTCTAATAGTTTTGCTTTTAAAGACTCATATCCTCACTCACTGTAGATGTTTAGAGCTCGGATTCTTGATATAAAGATTATTCATTAGTGTTGTAGTAATAGGATGGTAAATTCTACAAATACCCCCAAATCTGTTTATTTGTTTGTATTATTCCCTGCAAAGGAACTTAAATGTCTACCGTGACTTAACACAATGTTCTTTCAAGTGATCTTTCTTGTGTTGACAATGGGAACAGCCTGAAATCAGGGTCCACTCGTCATCATCTTAATAGCCTTAGTACCGTGTGTGTGGCTGATACAGAGAAAACAATGCCTCTGTAGAAGATTTAGTGTATCTCTGAGATATTATGTATTGAGTCTTAGTATCACTTTTACTCACCTTCCTATGTTCTCTTCATTCTGTCTTGGATGGAATGGAAAGTCAACAATACTATATCACAGCCTTCTCTATAGCTCTGGTGGTGAATACAAGTGGAAGTTCTGACAGTAAGAGATAGAAATACAAGACTTGGGAGATGGAAGGAAAGCAGAGACCTGGCTTCTTGCATGGTGGCAGTGGAGACTGAAGTTCTATGTATGGGAATATTATTAGCAGCTGAACTAAACTCACAGTGCTCCAGTGGTCTAACTCTGAGGATACAGCAGAAAGTCTGTAGATTTGGAGGCATAATTGCAAATCCAGTCATAACTTCTGCTTTTCCATTTTTCCCGTTTTGTTTACATCTAGTTTCTGGTACAAAATTCATTCTTGGGTTTCTCATTAAATTGAACTGAAGATGTTCTGCTTTCTCTCATTGAGAAGTACCTTCTCAAAACTTTGGCCTGGCAACTTTCTGCTTTTTCCTTCATGGTCTAACTCTTACCTCTCTCTCTGTTGTTGTTTCCTTAGGCCCACTTACCACATACAGGATTTATCATGCCTTTATTTATCATGTATCAGGCTTTAGTGTGATATTTTATTTGCAAACTGGGTTTCCTAAGCCCGAAAAAAATAGCTTGCTCATGTTCATCTACCTGATAACTAATAAAGTTGCTGATTTAGAAGATATATCCAATAGCTATCTAGTAATCTGAATTTAAAGCATACAGACTCTATTTCTTATTTATCTTTGTATCCTCTACAATATCTGACACAACAAAAAGTCAATAAATATCTGTTATATCAAATTATGATATGGCCATTATTACACTGATAATCATTTAAACTGATTCAACATTTGGAAGTGAAAAGATCTGTATATGAGTGCGAGCTAGGCTTTAATGTCACAACAGTATTCTAAGTATGTTCAAATTGCAAGGAAGGCAACATTCAGAGAATCACAACCAGTGTGTCCTGAGCAAGGGAAAGGGTTTATTATGACAGAATGTGCTCTTTATCCTGAGATTCTGAATTCACCATAAATGATGTAACAAGCAATGACTCCAACTGTGCTAATAATTGTTTTTCTCAGCAATCAATGTATGGGTTCAAGAGTTTAGTGTGAGAGCTATTTCTTCACCAGGATTGCTGCCAGCATAATTTGCTTATCCTAGCTCTTTTCTCAAGTATACCATTAGATGGTACCTTTATTGCATAAAGAGGTCCCAAATGCCAATTCAGTTAGTTTACTGATGCCCCAAAATCTTTATAATTTAACATTGCTAAAATTATATTTAAGTTCAACTTCTCAAAGAAGTAAACACAAAATCCATTGGAGAAATAACACATTTTCCATTACATGTTCCAAGAACTTGACACAGCATCCACAACAGTCATGCACTAAGAAATAAATGCTAAATATAATTATTATATTCAGACAAACAGTAACATCATGTAAAATGCTATACTAGATGAATAATGGAGGAGACAGATTTCAACAAAATTTCTTTCTCATTTCTCCCCACAAAAAATAAGTGGTCAGGAATTCTTAGAGGTCTTGATAGCCTCTCAAGAAAGCTTTGGTTCTTTTCTTTCAGGCATTGAAAGAAGGAATTTCACCAGTTAGTCTGATGTTTTAAACTCTCTGTTTCTCCACTACAAAATAAGAAACAATGGAACATTCCTTACCTACATCACTGAGATATGATAAAATAACATGTGAGGTGATAAGATATAGTAAGTGACTAAGAACATACCTCCTGAAACCAAATCCAAGTCTCAATTTTCATCTTACAAAGTGGGGATGCTCATCAGGTCATTGAGAGATCTGTATAATTTCATGCAAGTAAGTTTTTAGAATTATACTTTTCACATGAGAGGCCATTATTTTGCTATTATTATAAAGTAAGGCCATTTTCAGTGACATTCTTCCAATTAAAAATGCTAGTATTCAACATGTAGTAATGCTTCTTATGTGTTAGCCACTTCATATGCATTATCTCATGTAAAATAACCCTAGAGGCATGCTCTGGAAGTGCTTGGGTGCAGTCTACCTACATCCCAAGGTCCTAGGTTCATATCATGGGGGTGGCGAGAACAACTGAGATGAACAATAAAATAAATAAAATGTGTCTCCTTCCTCTCTTCCTGTCTACCTGCTTCTTCTTGCCTTCACTCCAGCCTAAAACTTTCCTTTTAAAAAAATAACCGATAAAGTAGATTACATTATAAGCTCTAGTTTACAAATAAAAAATGCATGTGGTCAAAAACGTGTTCTAGGCTGAAAAATTTTGCAAGCAACAGACATTAAACCTGAAGTCTGGACTAGGCATAGAATCACAAGCTTTCTTTTTTAACAAAATAGGAAGGCAATGATAGGGAACTAAAACAAATCACAACTATATCAAGCACCATATTAGATCAAACAGTTGTCCAGGCTATTACAATTCCCATCCCACTTAACTCTAACAATAATCACATAATGTGTATCTTGTGTTTATTTTTTAGAAAAGATGAAAGACATGAACTAGGATTCTAACTCATGTCTATTTACCTCCAAAGTCCTTGTTTTCTGCTACCATGGTTCTATTAACTATAATGTGCGAGGTCAGAAATGTAGCTAGTCAGAAGACTCTGAAAAGTTATCTGTCTCATAAGAATCTCCAACCAATAAACTCAGAGTTAAGGGGATTAAAAGAATACACACTGCTCAAATTGCACTTGGGGAAGAATCCAGGAAAAGCTATTAGAAAATGTTGTGTTTTGACTTTTTAAAAAAGTGGTTGGGACTTCATGATTGCTAGGTTTTAAGTGCACATCTTATATCTAAAGTTACACCCCTTATTGTATGACTCGGTATAAGAGTGCATTGAATTACTATTATCACTGCTGCCGAATTAAATATGACCCAAAGCTGTGCATGTGCTCCATGGTATTTTACACTTAAAGTCTGACTAATCATTTGCTTATGTTTGCTGAATCAAATAAAATGGGGCTAAATTCATCCCACTGTCTTCTTCCAAGCAGCTGGTGCGACTTTATCTTGCTACTAAAGGGAGATGAATGGGCAGAGCAAACAGAAATCTGTGGCCTCTCTGGCTAACAAAACACAGAATACTGTCAAAAGACAGTGGTGGAATCAATTACTTTTTTTATTGTGTCAATGAGGACACAATAAGAATTGATCTGGCCAATTCAAGAGAGTCCTTTAAATGGCCTCTTGACTGATGTTGCTCTATTTCAAGAGACTGGATGATGCTGCTTCTATATATAAGCTCATCTAGAAATACACAAACTTTTTGCAAAGACTGTTTTCCTCTGTGAGCTATATCTGGAAAGGGCATAATTTAGGAAAAAAGACATCAAATAATCGAATACCTTGGAGTCAACAAACTCCATTTATATAAACATAGATTTACTAGCAAATTGTAAATAAGGGTGGATAAGGAAGATGAGGCATCTTGCTAGATGAAGGCACTTTGATGAAACATATTGCTAAATACGTAGTTGATGGGTGATGAAGGGATGATACTCTGTGAAGGAGTATGATGTGGAGGCTTATGAACACCCACCAATTGTCACCTGAAAGCTATGAGTTTCTCTGAAATTACTTTTTGTATTTATAAAATGAGATTAATATCTCACAAGGTTATTGGGAAGACTCAGTCACTCAACATGTTTAAATAGCTATTATAGAGCTTAATTAAAGGTAGATAATCAGTAAGCACCAGCTAATAATCTTATCCCCACCATCTTTAGCATTGTCAGTCAGAGATCAGAAACAACTGCCCCAGAGTCAGATTGTATTAGCTGGTCTAACTCTATGTCATAGGTAAGATGTTTTCGGTGAGTTTTAGTATGCGATTCTTTTTGAAATCTCATGAAAAACTTCCAAATATAAATTATGTAATCTCGCTATAAAGACTAGGCATTGAAGGAATACAATGAGTGAAAAAGAATAGTAAAGTTTGTTCTTAGAGTGATTCTTATCAGGGACCCCCTGTCTCCTTTCTATGAAAAGAGATCTAGACTTCCCAAATTCTTAGAATCCACAGGGACTAAGAACCATCCTGTTACCCTGTTGGCAGCAACTGAGCTTAACTGCAACCCAGAGCTCTCTTACAAGCCATAAGCTTAAACAAGCCTTCTCTAATATGTAGACAGGAGGAAACAGATGCCCTGAAAAAAAGTTACTTCTCCCCCACCTGACACTATGAAGTCATGATATATTTCCCTTCTAAATTCCAATTTCAAGCCTAGAGAAGTCAGTGTTAACAGAAGGAAAAGAATTATTATTGAGTAATATTTAAAGCTGACTTACTAGATTTGAGTTACAGAATGTTCCCATCTCCATACAATAATAGACTTATTATATGACATTTTTAATTAAGTTAGATAATAGTGAAAGGGGTACAGGGTGCTAAGCATATGCCAGGCATTGTTCTCGACATTTTGCACCCACTTGCAAATGGAAGGCTCACAAGAACTCAGGTGCAGTAGGTGCCATGAGTCTCCCCAGTTTTGAGAAAAGATACTAAATGATGGAGCAATGTGCCCTGCATCACACAGCTACCAGGCAGTTGAGTCAGTACCTGAATCAAGACCATTGGGTGACAGTCTGTGGCCCTGACCTGGAAGAAGGACCTCAATGATAGCATTGAAGCTCTGCAGGCTTCCCTGTGGACCATCTTCAAATGGAGTAGAACTGATTTAATATCTTATTCATTAAGTTTTCCTTATTCAATATTGTGCTCCTAGACAAAACTCCCTGAAATATTTTGTCAGAGATACTGCTTCATTTCACTCCCCACTCCATTCTTTTACAAATGTATTTAAAGATACATGGCTCAGGCAGGCCCTGATGGCCTAGCACTCTAGCACACCCTGAGTGCAGTCTGCACACATCCCCAGGACCCTGCTGGTTTGAGGACCTGGGGCCAAGGGTCACAACCAAGACGAACAACTTAAAAAATAAAAATAAAGGGTTTCGTCCTCCTCTCTCTTCCTGCCTGCCCATTTGCCTTCATTTCTGCCTGCACCTTTCCTTAAAAGTAAATAAACAAAAAAAATAAAGACACATGGCTATGGAACTGCCAGAAAGCCTCCACAGTGTAAGAATTGTTCTACTGGCTAAATACATTGAGAATCATTGCATTTGTTTCAGGAAAAGTTTTCTTTGAAAATCAGTTTTCAAGATATTCTAAAACAATAGAGCATCTATCTTCAAAAACAGGGTTCACAATTTTAATGAACTATTGATTAGGAAATATAGTAAGAAAATTACAGTAAGAAAACAATTTTAAGAAAATTGTTTAGAAATTCCACTTTTTCAATTAAACAACCAATGGTTCTTAGATCTTAAGTCATGGGGGAGGGGGAGAAAAAGAGAAATGGAATAATTTTTGTTCATTTTCCTTTCTATTATGACCCAGAGAAGATACAAAGGAGGGATAGAATTAGAAGAAAAGGGCATACAGGAGTTTGGAACTATCTTTTCAATGGGAAATGAGCAAGGGTACCTGCTGACAGTGTCATCTCCGCAGACATATTAGAATAAAATAATATTGAGAGGAAAAATTTGGTGTCCAGATTTTGTCAACAGCTGCAGAGCTCCTGTTTTGCTGACTATTTCTTAAGTTTGAATTTGTTGAAAGACAGAATGTCATTAGACATGAGGAAATGGACTGAGTCAAGGGGGTGCCTAATGACGATTCCCATCATTTTTCTTTGTTAACTGTGTGTTTTATTCCAGGTGTTGTTTGTTGAACCAGGTTTGGGTTAGTAGGATAGTGGGGTCCCACAGGTTACTGAGTAGTTGTCTTTCACTCAGGGCATGAAACAATTTGTCTCATTAGGGTGTCCCACTACAAATTTCAGCAGGTAATGTCTCTCCCAGTCACGATGGAACAGTCTGCTTTCAGTAGCAGCATGTTGATCCATGGGAAGACTTGGGGTAATAATTGTTTTCTGTGGTTTTTGTATCTTTATTATGTTGGGTATATTTGAATAGAGGTCCCCAAGATGGTTTGTAGGGAAATAGGACTTAGCAGTTCGTCATTTAAAAATATTAAAATCTGAGAGAGTTCATCTGGCCAAGGTGGTTTTTTTTTTTTTATCTTTTGATAATTTCATATACTGTTTTCATGTTTTTTGAGGGTACTTAACCCTGTTGTCTATGGGTTATAAGTGAAATAGAACCTCTATCTAGTGTTGTCAAGGTTTTTAGTCAAGTATAACATTTTATTATGCTTTTTTAAAGGAAAGGGTCAGTCAGGAACGAAAGCAAATAGGCAGGCAGACAGGAAGAGAGAGGAGGAAGGAGAATTTTATTTTTATTTTTTATTTAGTTGTGCACGTTGGTCGTTTCCGCCTGGACCCGGGACTCGAACCCAAGGGTATATAGCTTGGGTTCCTGCAGAGGCGACTGACCAATCGCTACTCCACCGGGTCATGCCAGCATTTCACTTTAGAATATGATATTTCAGTCAAAATATTGACAGTATAATCAATGTTTTTCATTGAATGAAAGCATTTAGAGTTTTTTAAATTTTGGAGTGCTGAGGTAGGGAAAAGAAGTCATTTTAATTTGGTTTTCAAAAATATTTTTAGTAAAGTGTTTTAATTCTTGCATAGCTTCACAGAAAAAGGTTCCTTAAATCTGGAAAAACAAAACCTTGCAAAAAAGCAATGTTTTAAATTAAAAAGTCACAAAAATTATAATTATGCTTATCAGTATATTTAGTTTCATGTAATTAATTATTATTAATCTTTATTAGTTTTATAATTCATTAGTCTTTATTAGCATATTTACCTAATCTTTTTCTGTTTACATTAATTTCATTTATTTGTTTTTAGTAATTATGTTTGGATTACTCATGAAAACTTAACGAGTTATTAAACAGTCGTCATTTTAAATTACATTCATACTGACAATTTTTAACAGGGATAGCATAAACTTATTTGATTTTTAAACCCAAGTAGAGTAAAAGTTGTATATCTTCATTAAATGGAATCTATAACACAAAAAGCACATCTATATAATTGAGCTTACATACTTAAACTAGCTTTTATTTATTGAGAGTCATCCAGATCATGTGAACTTGCAAAGTCGATAGGTTAGTTTATATTTCTGAGGGTTTTAGGAATGCTTAATTTACATAACACTTATTTGAAGCCAATTCAACAGAGTTTCATACAAATTAATTTTAACAACACCATCTGGAGGCAGAAAAACCTCAGACATTTTCAATACGGATATATAGACATATATAAACAGATAGATAAAAATAGATTTTTAGTAATAATCATGTAGAAGATATTTAAGATTTTTCATTAACCTAATTTCCAAACAGTTATTATTTTTCTCTGGTAAGAATCATTTCCTTAAAGTTAGTTTTTCAAAAAGGATGGTTCTCAATTCCTAAAGAAGGTTGGAGTTGAAAATTTTTACATCACAAGGGCACAGAGAAAATATCTAGGTTTTCTCCTAGAATTCTTCGAATGCATTTGCCTCTTTATTAGAGGTTCAGGGTAATTATTATTTAAATTTTCCTTTTATTAAGGGTTAGAAGGCACAGGTGCTATGTTCATTAATCATCATCACACCCTCTTTTGGTTTCTCATTTTTCAGGAGTTCTACCTGTTAGCATTCCAGTTTCTGATTCCCTAGATCTAATTTGTGGGTCAATGGTTATCATGTCCTCTTGATGACCTCCTCAAACAGGAGTTTGTAGATTCAGAATAAAGTGAAACAGTCAATTTTACAATATTCAATTCCAAGTATGTTTTAGAGGAAGAAGCACCATTGTGTTACGGGTATTAGTTTCAAACTAAAAAATACAAGTAAGCTATAGATAGAAAAATATTAGAAATTATTTCAATGAAAAGTTTTCAATATACTGAAGCAGCATGAAAGTGAAAAAAAAATGAAGCAGAAAGACAGAGAACTTGCTGATCTTTGACTTCATACTTTCAAACTTAACATGAATATTCTTATGAACTAGAGAGAAAAATGAGATAATAGCAAATGGTATAAAAGAGATTGAGGTCATGATCTAATCGAAAGCATAAACAGGAAGAGAGTCTTCAAAATTAGTTCAAGTTTTTAATACTGTATAGACATTTTCATCTAAATACAGTATATATGTATATTGTAACCTAAGAATATGCAGACAATACTGTATCAGACCCAGTAAAATCACTGACTTTATTTCACTTCTTCATATACAAGGATCTACTGCCAAACCATCTCATTTTTCCCTTTGACTATTTCTTGCCCTTGACCAGACTACAGGTTTTCATTCTTCTCTCAAATCCTAAAGCCATCTGTCTTTGAACATATTGGCCACTAACAACCCAAAGCCAGATTCCTGTTGTCTTTGAGGAGTTTAGCTGAGTTGGGCAGAAAGACATTTCTTCAGGAAGAGCCAAACTGTGGAGCAGCTGAGATCCTGTTTGAGAAGAGCTGTGCTGGCTGATGTGCTAGGATGGTGTGGTCCGAGATCGAGTCAGAAGGTGGAAGAAATACAGCAAGAATTCCATTATCAACCCAAGGTTTAGGTCTGAATCCAAATTTATCAGTCATTCTCCGTAAATTCTCCCAGTACATTTAACTACATGTTCATAAAATTAGAGAGAATGTAGATCAGCATTAGACATAATGACTTTGCTCCCTCCTACAGCTAATGCCAATTCTTACCACTCGCCTCGGTTTCTTGACCATTTTACAATCTCCCTTCCTCATAGTCCTAAAAAATTATATTAAAGCAGCAACAATTAAGGAATATTATGCAGAATTCTCAAATGTTATCTATCCCTACTACATGTTTTATGTGTGAGATCTTTGGAACTATCAGAGATAATATGTTTTAAATTATTTACATTATAAGTTATACCTGAAATCTTTCATTGTGAAGGTTCCTCTGCAGTGTAAGAATTATAATGTATGTTTTCATGGGTATTCCCAGTGCTTAGCAGAGTGCATAACTACTGTCACAAGGCCTCCGTCATTGAATAAATAATTTTCTGTGGTGATAAATATGGTGCTTGATACTAAAAGCAGACAAGGTTTAAAGTCCAGAGTCCTGATTGATGGAGCTTACATACTAGCTTCTATAGCAGGCATTCAGATGTAAATGTTATTTTTTAATACATTGGTTCAAAAATATTTATGGATGGGACCTGACTTCATGACATTGATAAAGGTGACTTGTAATTCCCATATTTCCCTTCAAGTTCTCCATACTTTCTTTTATTTAGAAATATTTCTATATCTCATAAAAATGTATAGTATACTGTTATTTGGTGTTATGCGAAAATTGATTCCTATGATGAAATAAGATGAGAAATACTTAAATTAGCTTTTTTTTGGTAGGTCTTAACATAACTTTAACTTTTAGTATGATAATATGGAATATGGTTCTCTGAGAGAACATGCTTACCTGGTTAACTTGAATAGAAAAATCATTTTTGAGAACCATTTAATAAAGTACCCATTGTATAACATGATTATGAAGAAGTATAATGGATTTGTTATGGCTCTCCTGGACTCCCCTTCTGGGTCAAGGCACTCATCTCCAGCTACTGAAAAAATTGTTGAATATTCACAGATGTGCTCCTCATTGGACTGTGCCTTCTGCTCCACAGAGCTGTCCCCCAGACATTAAACTGCAGTCAATTGTTACCAAACCTCTTGGTATTGTGTAATGGTGCTGAATGAAACTGAACACAAGACTTGGGAGAAGGGAAGGGGTCAATTTATTTTCTACAGGAAATGAAGACAGGGGAGACCTAAATCTCAAATCCTCAGTCTCCCTGAGAGAAAATAAGCAGAGGCTTTTAAGGGAGAGTCTGAGCTTAGGATCTACATGTAAAGGGAACTTCCCCTCAATCAGTGGCCATTGGTCATTTCCAATTTCAGTATCAGCAACATAACTCAGGACCCCCGTCAAAGATGCAGTATATGAGGGGTTGCTGGTAAGTCTTCAGTTTCTCCAGATTCAAGATATCCATCACCAACAATATGACCTATAAGCTCATTTTGTGACTCAGCATGACTCAGCAAGGGGAAACAGAAAACAGTAGAATATTAGCCCATATCAGGAGGGATCAGGATGCTGGGCTCACTCCCAAGAGTGGGGAGAAGAGGGACACTGCAGGAGATTAAGAAACTCAGAGAGAGTGATAGAAAGGTGGGGTCAGGGGTGTAAGAGCCTCACTGACTGAGACACTTGAATACCCAGCCTTGCTTCAAGCAGCTTATGCAAACAATTTTGTCTTTACATTGGATTTGCTTGTGCAGCCTTTTGTTTCTAATTACATAACTGTATCTGTTTTGTTTTGGGGAGTGAACAGTTGCAGGAACACTGCCCCAGTGCTTTCCCACAGTGGCCTTGGCCTGTTGCACCATGCCTGGTGTTCTTTGATGTTCTAACAACTCCCACTTTGTCCTTGCTCTACTTTCTGCCCCCAATAGCAGGGGATAAAACAAAGCTCATTAGTCAGTCTCTCAGTAGGCTACAAAAATTTTAGTAGGGGTTGCGGTATCACAATGACTGGCCGATGACAGAATATAAAGACTCACCTCCCTTGTCTCAATTTGAGACAAATCTGGAAGGTCATCTCAGCTCTAGAACTCTCTGTAGAAACAGCTAAAAATTCAGCTGCGTGTACAAAGCAGGTCAGTTTCTCTTCTGTGTCTCATGTAATAAACACTATTTCAACAGATACATACAGGCTCAGATGAACTTTTGACACACTTAGTTCTGTGTGATTGAAAGACTATCTTCTAGTAGAACTAGAACTTTGACTCATAAATTTCTAAGTCTCGATCTATGTTCCATGTATATGAAAGCCCCCTCATTAGGAAAGCCTCTTTTTTTGAAAACCTACTTCAGTTGTTTAGTCTATGCAATTCAATTGCAAGTAAAGAGTGCAACATACGCCATCATTTCTAACATGGCATTGACTTTCTCTAAATTCAAGATCATCTCTGTCTCATGAACTCAAGTCATCATCAGTACCAAAGCTTATTTTCAAGTTCATTTTGTCTGACTTTAATTTAAAACTCTATCATTTTTAACCAATGTCTTTCTATTTTGTCTTTCCCTAAAACTAGAAATAAATTTGCAAATACAGAGTAAAATCAAATCTCGGCCCTAATCTGAACAAACTCTGCTAAGGTGTATCTAGTATAGACTAAAAGCTTTCTAAAAAATGGTCCTTTATTTAAACAAAAGTTACATGCAATAGTACATGTATATACACATATGCACTCACACAAAATCACATTTATTTATCTACTTTTTAAAGGAAAGCTGCAGGCAGGTAGGCAGGCAGGAAGAGAGAAGAGGAATAAGCACTTTGCTTATTTCTTGTTTAATTGTTCACACTGTTTGTTCCCTCCTGAACCCAGGACTGGAAACCAGGGTTATGGCCTGTGCTCCTTCTGATGCAGTTGACCTGACCACTACGCCACGAAGGAATACCCACGTGATTGCATTTAACATTGGAAGGAAACCTTGAATTATCCTATCCAGGTCCTAGTCTCTGTTTTAGAGCAAAAGAAATTGAATAGTCTTGACTAGAAGAGTGATTTCTAAAATTTCCAAAAACTGAAAATAATACAGATTGTTATTCTGACACATGGTAGGGAGTGAGGAGTGTCATTCTTAAACTTACTCTGCAATAACAATAGCATAAAGCATTCGTGTATACAATTACAATAGAATTGTTACAGACAGCTACATCTCTAGTTCGATTTCTAAAAATTCAATTAAGCATCTTTTCAGGGACATAGCACACGCATCAAAGATAAGACCGCATGTAAACTGGGCTGTATTAAAGCCACCTTCATTCTCAACTCACTTCAGTGAACCTTATGGTTTCATAAATCATCAGAAGGAGATTCAGTCAACCATCTTGCAGTCTAATAAACTACAATTCTAAAAAAAACGTAATAATGGAACGTGAACTGAAACAAAAAGAGACACGCAGATTGGTATCACTTTAACAATTTCATCAGAAAATGGTTTTTATAAACATATTTTCTGTGCTCCTCTTTTTATAGATTCAGTCAGCACTACCTTCATAGGACCATGCTCCAAGATACCATGGCAACCGCGCATTCTGCACACACACGAAATCGACATGCTTAAATAACGAACTCACACCCACTTACATCTATTAGGTTTGGATTCCAGATATAAAAATAGCAAAAATATTCTGCTTTTTTTTTTTTTTTTTTACCAACTAGGGGCTCTGTTATTTATGTTTTAGGTGATATAAATAATGTGATAGTGGAAAGGACTAAAGCAAAACCCCAAAGGGAGAATAAAAAGCACAAGTCTGGATACATTTGCCATCAACTTATTCTTTTGGGTTCTTCTTATAAGTGGACCTGGCTACTCAAATGAAACCTTTATTGGCAATATAGCAGGACTGGTAGAACATAGGATCAGTACTTTTCTACCCTAAAGTAAGTGAATGCTCCAAATTTTCAATAATTTTCTCCATTTAAAATAATATGATTTTGAAGACCAATTGCACAAGATAAATGTCTTTATCTGGGTAATTGTTCAAGAGTCAGTTTCACAAGGTAGTTTCAGTTTTCTTTCCTGAGCACCTGAGAGACAAAGTATGAGTCTATTGATGTAATGGCAGTCATTTAAAAGGAATGAGAAAACTCTAGGCACTATGATAGGGATAAGGGCTACCGAAAAAAGACAGATTTATGATAACACTTTGCCAATTTTTATAGGATTGACCAGGTACAATAAAATTACCCTAGTGCTGGTTTAAAATATTGATCTTAGGTCTCACTCCAATTCTACTGAATAAAAATCAAACCTGTTCTATTACCTATGAAGTAAGTGGTTCTTTGAAGAAACACCAAAGGTCCTGTGGAGGACCCATCGACCACTACAAGCCCATGTAAACTTACAAAAGAGTTAGATTTAAATATTTTCTAAGTTTAATGGCAACATGCAGCTGTTATGTCACTGTCTAATGGATACCAGCAGGGAAATGGGGTGGGTATGGAAGTCTTTCTTGAAACTAAAGACAATAGTCAGGGAGTATAAGCAGAGGAAGGAGATATCAATGGCCATTTAGGGGTACAAGTGTGCCTCTGCCTGCTGGCTACCTAACCATATATCACCTGTAACAAGTGTCTTATCAATAGTAACCATACAATGAAAGATACAACAATAATTATATTTTATAACTCTTTACAACTGGCAACACTTATGTTATGCCGTGGAGGGGATGAGAGGATGATATTTACTTAGATAGTATTTGACAATCCATTGTTCTCTTGTCTATAAAAGCCTAAATAAAAACCTAAATAAAAAAACCTAAATAAAATCCAGCAAATGACAGCATGAAAGCTGCCTTTCAGACCCCTGAACATTCTAAGAGGGTTTGGTGATCACTTTTTGACATTTTGAAGAGTCATAGGTACTGCAGTGGTATATTTACATGGATCATTCAGTAACAAAGAAGAGAAGAATTAGTTCAAGTTGTAGACATTCAGTTACCAAACCTTAAAATTTAAACACTGGGGTCCTGCAATCAGAGACACTCCTCTAAGGAATTGACAAGTCTAGGGTAAACTGACATGACACATCTAGGATATTAAAGAATATAGACAGTTCTTTGACTGTTGATATCTAAGAATTTCACCAATTGCTTAGTGGAGAGTAGTTTATTTTCAACATCAGTATTACATTCTGATGATATCTACATTCAATGCAACTAGAAATGTGTGTTTTATGACAGAGAGTCTTCAATACTATATGGTTAATTTGAATTCACAGTCATTCTAAAAATGTAATTTCAATATTGTTGATGCTAAATCTATTGGACAAACTGGGAGGTTCTGGTGTTCAAAGTGTACAATTCCTCCCCCCTTCTTCCTTCCACTAGCATGCAGACACCCAAAGGGGCATGATACACTTACACCATTATCTTTTATGAACATTATGAGAGCTCTTAAGGTTAGTTTCTGTGGGCTTCAGTATTTTCATTTTCTAAAAGAAGCAAGTTAGATACCAAACAACAGAAAGTTCATGAAGCTAATAAAGAATCTTAATGCTAGGCCTTCTGATTCATCAATTACTTTTTAAAAAATATAGCATGGGTAGTAGAATAAGACTAGCTATTTTACTATAAATAATGTATGTTTTTAGTTAAGTTCTTTTAAATGTCGTGTTGTAATTTTTATACCTGTGGTTTGGCATAGAGTCACCCAGAAATGTCTAGCTCTGTTTTATAATTCTTTGTAAAGAAATGTGAAATCCAAAATGAACATCCACTATGCTCAGCTCAAATTTGGTAGATTTTGATGGTTGAATAAATTATTGGAAATTATCTGGCAGGGCTATTATTTGTAAAGGAAAATTATGTCAAAAGAAAAATAATTCATACTTTCACTGGAGAAACCTAGCAGAGAGCCCATTACCCAAGCTATCAAGTGACTTTTCCCAGGAATGGGACAAATTCATACCAGATACCTCTTCATTGGCTGCTCTAGGAAGAACACATGCTCTGTCGGAGTGGGGAGTTTATCCAAAAATACATCACCTGAATTTGATCCTCAAGAAAGATCACTAACCAGCACTTCAACATAACTGATGTGCACTCTTAAAAATATTTATGACACTCTTAAGGATATTATGGTAGACTATTCAGCAATAGATACAGAGACCACTGCACTGGGATTTTGCAGTGCAGTGGAGAGAGATTGGGTTTACTCAGTGTGGGCATGGCAATTGATACCAAGATGTGGGTCAGTGAATAGAAAATTGCTAAGAAGAAACCTTAGAGGTAAAGGGAATTATGGGTAAATGGACCTAGTAGGATTCTTGCTGAAGAGAAGTCAAGGTGATCAGATGGAGAATAGTAAGGGATAAAAAACCCATTCAGAGCGTGATCAGATATTAAAGGAGGAGAGTGTCTTGCTAAACTTACATAGCAACAGGATTCTTGTTAAAACTGAAGTTTACAAGGAAGTAGACAGAGGGACCTAGAAAAGGTTCAGAGCCTATATTTGCACACTCAAAGGATCTGACAGTACTCTTCCAATGGATAGGTTGATCATATTTCCTTCAGACAAAAATGAAACATTGTGATGGCAAAACAGAACAGGGTTATGTGCCGGTGACTAAGGGCAGGGAAGGAGGCAGAGCAGTCCAAGGAGGAGTAGAGTAGCTAGGCCAGCAAGAAAGTAAGACTTACTATGTGATGCTGATTGGTGACCACATAGAAATGATGGGTGCTCAGTGGGATTTTATACAGTCAGGATTGATGCAAGAAATTTCAACACCTTAGGTGAAAACCAAATTTGCCATTCATTTAAGTCCTACTCTAAATGTCCTGCCTAAAACACTTGCTGCTATAACCATCCCAGTGCCATAAATGCCCAATAACCCCCACAGTGCCAGAGATAACCCCCATAGTACTCACCTGTGACTCAACCATGCTGTAGTGTTATGTGCCCTTTGAAGAAACAAGCCCACATGTGGTTGGGGATCCCTTTCCCATAGGGCTCCTCTTTCTTCACAGGGGATAAGAATAGCAGTAGAGGCCACAGGAAGGGCCATCTTAAATGTGGGGTATAAGTGGTAGCTGCTTTGGGGCCCCCTCAATACACTGGGTCTGGGGCAACTCAACTGTCCCCTTTGCCCCACATTAAAGATGGCCCTGGTTTATATAAAAAAGTATAAATGTGACACATATTAAAATTAAGGGTGGTTCAGGAAATATGAAAAGAAATGATATAATCTCATTTAAAACTTTACGTATGGTCAGTCTACTAATGGTCAAGACCATGAAAGAATAATAAAACTTAGCAACTGGTCCAGGTTAAGGAAATAAGACAACTAAATACAAGAGATTGGATTGAAAGCAGAAAAAAAATCACTGGGACAATTAATAGAATTTGAATAAGATCTCTAGATGGTACAGTTGTATCAATGCTAATTCCTTTATTTTTATAAATACACTGTCATACAAGATGCTAACACTTGAAGAAGTTAGATGAAGGATAGATGAAAATTCATTGTATTAACTTTGCAATGTTAAATCTGAAATTATCTTAAAATGAAAAGTTAAAAAATAAAAATTGAAAAGTTGTTAAGAAGGCAGATCTCAGTTAAGTATTCTTATCCAAATAATTTTTTTAATTTAAAGATGAATAATCTCAGTGCTGAATGGGATCTTACTGATAAGTCCATCAAATTTTAAAACTATGAGGAGGAGCGTAACTTGTTCAAAGTTACATATTGTTAGTTTCCAAACACTCTTCTCTCTTATCCATGTATTTCATACTCAGTTCTCTAAAACCTGAGAGCACGTGATTAAGCCTGCTACTTAGGTTTCACATCTTTTTTAGAGACATGGGAAGATGGTGATAACAATGTATGTTTATCAAGTAGACAAAACAGGTCAATGCTTGGCCCTAGAAAAAATACCAGTTATCTTAAGGGAGACTACTCACTATAGGAAGCAGTTATGCAGGGAAATTTCCAAAGGTGACAATAGGGAACCCAGATCACTATCCAAACCCATTCAAGAATAATTTGATTCAAAGTAAATTATAAATTTACAGAACAAATGAAAGAATTATAATGGAAAATAGGATGAACTAGAGCTTAAATCAGTGGTTATTTTTCCATGAAAAAGATTTTAGGAAAAGCTTGTGCTTCTCTAATGTAAAAATTTTCACTTTTAGTTTATAAATAATTGCAAAGATATCATTTCTTGAAAATATAAATAGTGATGCATTCTTAATTAAACTGTCAGATTACTCTGCAAAAATCTATCCAAAGTAATCTAAAAACAACAGCAACTTGAGAATCACCATCATTCAGTTAATAAATGAAAGCACATTCTTCTTTTACAGTTGAAAATTTTACATCATTCTTTATTCCTTTTAAATTCATTTTCATTCCAGTTCCTTCCCCAGAATTTTATCCTAAAAAGAGATATTTTATGCATAACGGGTTTTAATGACCACTGTGCCATACTTCAGTCCAACAAAATGTGTAAATTGAAAGACAAATTGTTTTGAAATATCCAATGACTTATACTTGATGTTTTAAGTATATAAAAATATTTTTCTATTGAGTATGATAATAAATACTACCAGATTTACATTTTACAAAGCATAGTTATTACTACACAGAGTAAAATATTATTGGTTCAAATAACTTAATTAAATGGATGAAACTGGAACTTTTACCCCGTATAGCTCATATGGCTAGAAATGAATACTATTACCATTGTAATAATAATATCTTCAGTACTAATACTGGTTTTTATTTTACATAGATTTAAGCTCAGGGAAAATTTTTCATCTAAAGTAGTGGAGAGAATGGAACCTTTTAGCACTGCATTAATTATTCAACTCCACCTATGTATTTGTAAAAACAAAAAACAAAAAAAAACACATTGCCATCACAGAAAAACTGTTAATGATATATCAGTTAAAGGGTCCATTAGATATTTCTGCAATCTTATTAAATTGGAAACATCTGTCCTATGAAAGGAAATTTTGACCTGGGCATGCATGTCATTCTTTTTTCAAAATGTCAGCAACTTTTCCACCTGTCCTTTGTTTTAAGGTAAAGTTTCCACCCCATGGTCATGCACTGTGGAAAGAATCAGATGGTTGAGAGCCAGGATTTTCTGTAAGGAAAGAGATGTCATAAAAAGGAAGTAAAATCTGCTCCCTTATCAATTTGGAGGAAAAATATTAACTACATGTGGAAACCAAGGATCTAGATATGTATTTCTTTAAAACTACCAATTTTCTCAGATATCCTTTTGGAAAAATGTATATAGCCCAGAAATCTGCACACCCCAAGGACAATCTTTTTTTTTTTTAGGGAAAAATGCAGTCAGGAATGAAGGTGAGCAGGCAGGCAGAAAGAGAGAGGAAGCATTTTTATTTCATTTCTGTTTAGTTGTTTATATTGGTCACTCCCCACAGACCTGGGACGTGAATCCAGGTCCCTGGGATCTACCTGGACTGTGCGCCTTTGGAGGCAGCTGACCAAAGCACTACTCCACCAGGTGTACCCCCAAGCTTGTCTTAGTTATTCCAGATACATGGACTTTTCACCAAGTGCACAGAATTTCAGCCACATGGAGGAAGATTTTGATAATAAAATGTCATTGTGTGACGATATCCACTTAAATATGGAACACTTCTGCTAAATGTCCTTTAAAAAAAAAAACCCACCTAGTTCACTGAGCTATTTCATAAAAAGTAACTTCAAATGACCCATCGCACATTTGGAAAGTATTACATGGTATGTTGCCCTAGAAAGATTTGCAATCATCATTAGCATACTTGAGACCACATGAAAATTTCTACAGTAAAAAATACTTATTTAATGCAGATTCTTTTTTGTATCTTTCTGAATACATTTTCAATTATAATTTTATCAAATATAGGGTTTATGGCATATTTCTCTTAGTAGAATACTTAGACAGTGGCCATGCCCTAGGTATGTGTTGAATAAATATTGGTTAATTACTTTATTGAATCATAGGCAAAGGAAATTAGGTTGACAAGAGAGGGAAACTAAATAGAAATTGATTAGCAGGAATTGTATCAACAAGGAAACCTTTAAACAAAGCCCTTCAACTTCTCAACAGAAGCAGGCATAATACTGTAAACAAGAACCACAGGTCTCACCAGGGAGTATTCCAAAGCTTGCACTATTTCTTCCTCAGGGAGCCCTGTCTCCAAGGGAGGACACCATTTGGGAATTCACAATCTGCAGTCACTGTTACAGGATCACAGAGGATTTAGCCTGCTGACAGCAGTGACAGATGCATAATCCCTGTCATCATAATTATTCATTGGCAATCCTTCTCTCGTGTGGGGAAAACAGCTATTGCTTTTCATCTTCCTACATGCTGAATCTATGGGTACAGCTGACCTTCTTTGGTGGGTCTCTCTGCACTCAGGAGATAATAAAGGTGACCTCTTTCTAAATAGCCACATCCATTTCAGTACAACTGGACTGGAAACCAAAAGACCTGGATTTCATCCCCTTTCTTCCCCATTCACCCACTGCCTTACCTTAAATATTCCTTCAACTTCACTGTGTTCCCATTTCTTCATCTTTTAAAAACGCATCAACTTAAAGTTAAATCTGTGGATTCTATGACCACTTCTTCATAACCAGGCAGAGCAGGAAAAACATCATTGAAGAAGAGAGTTCAACATTTCCTTGACTTTGGTGCAAGGAAATAATATTCCAGGAAATACTGGAAATATTTTAATTGACTTAGTTCTCTAACTGGTTCTGACATCTGCCTTTGGAGCACCACTTTTACGTCAATCAGAATGCTTCCAAGGGAAAAAATGTTTTGACTCTATCAGTACAAAAAGATGCCAAGAACCCCAAAGAGTGTATTATAAAGTTCTGTATTAGAGAAACAAGGTCAAGTTTAATTGTGTTTTACAGTCTATGATATCTTTGAAGAAAAAGTGCCTCCTACTCCAATATTATCACAACTTGTTGCAGTCAAGTAGAAAGATTTTTAAGATGAAGTAAAGTGCCATTTTTCTATTTAAAAATCAGTGTGAGCACATTTTTATCACTACTTTAAAAAATCTCATGCACCTGAAAGAAAGGATTTTAGTAATTACAGTAATGAATAATTATACTATTAAAATTATCATAGAAATGTATTCTTATAGTTCTCAGTGTTTAAGTGGATAAATTTTACTAACACAGTAAATGTGTTTCTCCCCCACTTCTCTCTGACAAGGATGACAAGATAAAGCAGACAGAAGTCGTTCCTTCCCTCTTGAGGCAGAACTATAAGAAGGGACAAAGTGAAGTAAATTAATTTAACTAGGTAAGTGTGATTTTTCTTCAATTCTTTTTACAATTAATTGGTGGCTTTCTATTGTCATGTTACTTATTCTTCCCCAAAAACCTAAAGCTCCTTTCGTGTGATATTTTAAAATTGTAAATGAAAGAAGATACCTGTGGCAGGTTTCATTTTTGAGCATGTGCTCACATCAAATCAAAACTCACCTAACACATTTCAGGAAAATTTCTCTTTCTCTTATGTTTTTACTTATCACACTAACTCAGATCATTTCAAAACTATTGCCCAAGTCTCAGTTAATATATTACATACAAATTTAGACTCCACAATCTGACATTTAATCATTAATACAGGACAAAATATCAAAAGCAGAATCATATTGTCCAGGAATTTTAACTCACCTAAATTCTCTTATCACACACGACATAGAGAAGAAAGGACTCATGATTATATGATGGACTCTCAGCTGCAAATAAGATGCTTCCTAAGGGTTCATAGGTCCTCATTCACAGCAGAAATGCCTCATAAAGATTAGAATAGAATACAATGAATGCTGATTCAAATGACAGGATTGCATCTCTTCTAAGGGCTGTGTAGTATTCCGTTGCGTATATGTACCACATCTTCTTTATCCATTTATCTGATATCTAACATGGATGGATCAAGAGGGGATTATGCTGAGTAAACTAAGTCAAAAGAAGAAAGATACAAGATGACCCCACTCAAAGGTGAAACGTGAATAGACAAAACAAAGGAACAGAAGAAACAAAACCAATGCTTGGACACTTAAAATACAACTGAGATTACCAATAGGGAATGTGATGAGGGCAAGGGGCAAAGAGTAGTGGAGTCCACTCTTCAATGGTGAAAAACACTTGGTGATTTGGCAGAGGGAAGGGTGTGCAGATATGCATTTGAGGAATGGGGAAACTGCATGTATGGAGAACTCACACTTAAAACATTTATTTTAATGTGTAAAATCAAAATTATTGCAATAAAAAATTCAGTGAAAGAAGAACACTGCCACATGGTCAATTATATTCTCATGTACCTGACAAGAGTTCATTCCATTTGTGCCAAGAGTACCAAGAATACAATGTCATAACATTGTACAGTTATACTGAACCACATGAAATATATAATGTGCTAAATTATGTCATACATTAAATGAGAATGAAATTGTCTCCTTCTGAATGTTATTATAAAGACATTGTAAGATGATGCATATAAAGTCAATACCTACACCTGTAGGCTAGTCAGTTCTTTGGATGAATGGAGCTTCTCTCATCCCTTGTCCTCTCTTTCTGTAGTCAACCACCTTCTGGGTGCTCTTTCCTACCATAATCTGGACCTCAGGGATGATCATCTGAGTCACTGCCTCATTAGAACACCCAATATAATGATGTCATTGTCTACATTGCAAATTCCTAATGTCGGATCAGTGTTAAAATCTATCCAAATCTTCTGCTTCTATGACTTTGCAGTTGAGTGTTGAAAATCATACCGATTTTCACACCTAGATATAACCACAAAATATTGTCTTAAACCACCTAAGATCTCAAATATGTCCAACAGAATTTCTTTGTATCCTTGTCAACTATTATCTTCTTCAATAACTATTTCAAATTATCTCCTTATTCCTTAAGGTTCAGCTAAGCTTGGCCTTTCTTTAAGGAGCTTTTTCTGATCTCTCCATGAGGTGTTTGCAAAGTGTTCCTATCATAGCTAGCATATATTTGCTCATGATACCTGACTCATTGAGAACACTAAATAGAAAATAATTGTTACACCTGTGTAAATGAATAAATATTGTTTACATTTTGTAGCCCTATTGCATCGTCATAATCTGTTCCAAGGTCTGCTCTCCTCTTGTGCCCCTTACACTCCGTAGACCACAATTTCTTAAGATTATAGTTTATCTATCTTCATATCTTGACACTAACTCCATAGTAATACTACATGCTGAATCATTTTAAATGTATTTGTCAATGAGTAAATGAATTGAAATAATCCATTCACTCATTCAGCCATTATCTGTTAAGTACCTATGGTGTCTCTCCACTGTTCTAGCACTAGAAATACAAAGAATAGAAGATCAGATTCTCCTTATGGACTGTGCTGATTACCTGGGCAGAAGAGAGGCAAATATATATTTGCTATATGCTATAGTAATCTCTCTGGGGAAAGTCTGTAAACAAACTGCAAAAACACAGGGAACAAAGCAACTCAAATATTAAAGTCAGCTAGAGTCCTCTCAGAAGATGCAGGTTTGAACTGATGCTTCTATTACCTCACTTTGTGATTATTGTTCATCAGACTTCATAGCTCTCTAGTCTTGTTAATTAGTCTATTCACTATTAACCTTCTTAATTAGCCTAGTTTACTAGCAAGAGTCTCTGTCTTCAAGTCAAATGTCAATACTAATCAATGAGAGAGAACAGGCCTGTATTGGTTTGAGTTCTTGTCCAGAGGGAGGATATAGAACTTGACTGACAATCCAATGAAAATTGAGAATTCGATGAGAAGAGGTCTCAGAGTAAAATGAAAGTCCATTAGGATGGATGCTGGCAATGTAAAATTATCAAACAATGAATAAATTCTCCAGTGGATGCAACTGGTTTGGTTTGCTAGTCAATTGTGTTTCTGAATGTAACTTTTACTAATGTGCTTCCTGGTTATAGTCATTTGGAATATTTCTGTTGCATATAAGATAAATCTGGGACATAGGGGCTTCAACAAATAGGGGTATTTTTCTCTCATTAAACACATATTCTGGTGGCAGCAGTCCAGGGCTGGTACAGAAATCGCTTGCATCATAGGGCAGCTCATCTCAAAGTGTGCCCAAGTGCTACTAGCACCAGCACATGAACTGACTGAAAATGGTTTATAATGATATTAAGAACTGAATCATGTTTCCCTAATATTCATTTTACTGCACCCTTGATGCCTAATGTAACTGTTTTGAGCATAAAGACTTTGAAGATGTAGTTAAGGTTAAATTAGGGCATAATCTAATATGACTAGTGTCTTCATAAGAAGAGACAGGATATCAAGGACATACGCACAAAGAGACAAGGGCACATAAGGATCCCACCAGAAGGTACCCACTGGAAACCAAGGAGAGAAGTCTCTGGAGAAACACCTTGATCTTGGACTTCCAGCCTCTAGAACCACAAGAAAATTAATTTCTCTTGTTTAAAATACTCAGTCTATGGTATTTTATTATGGAAGCCTTAGCAAACAATTACAGGCAAGCATGAAAATAAAAGTACTTAGAAACTTGAATAATTTGACATGATCTTATGCTTATTGAATCTAATGATGAACTATTTGGACTTATGTTTGTTCATTTTTTTTCCCTATTCACTTTTCATTTTCATTGTATTTTGATCTGTCTACAATAGACTGGTCATATCTATACCTATTCTATATCTATCTTTATCTACATATACAGACATTTGTTTATGAATTGTGTTTATTCTATGTTTGTACTTCTTATGCAAAATCTTGTAGAGAACCATTCACTTTTTCTGCAACAACTCATGCAGTAAGAAATCAATCTAAACCTCCATCTTCTAAAAAAGCATTGATGGGAAGTAGCCCCTACCATTTCTATGTCCTCACTTGTGACTATCCAGGGAGGAGAAGAATTCATCTGATTGCTGAGATAATGCGAGCTTCAGACTCATTCTTTATGTTTCTCCAGGAGGCAAACTAAGGTGCTTAAAGGTCTTTTTTGAGAAGTGAGCTCTTGGTCTCAAACTCAGCAGTATCCAAGGCATTGTGGACAACACTGTGGGCTAAGCACTGCTCTACATATTCATTCTCCCCTGATTCTCAAAGTCTAGAATTGCAGGGTTCAGGGGGCTTCCACTTAAGTTGGCTTCTCCAATAAATTTCATTTTATCAACAATACAAAAAATAATGTTAAGCCTATTTTTCTATTCAGAATACAGACAAAAGGGTGGTTTTTATATTTCCTACAATTCATACCAACACAAAATAATCAGCTCTGTAACTTCATTTTCCTGTTGAAATTTATTTTTTTTATGCAACCATCATGTCTTAAACGTTTCACTTTATGGCATGTTGGTTACTCCACCAATGAATGCCATTTTCATCTTTTGGATCAGGTTTTGACTCCTTCTCTCCGAAAAATTCAGTGTCTTGAGATCTCAGTAGCTGTAGGAATATGGGGTAGGAAGAGGATGCGGTGTCCTTTGTTCCTGCCTTCATCCCACCCACACAGCCAACTCAATTTTACCCACTTGAAGACTAACAATCTTTTCACGACTCCAATGGCAATTCATCTCTAATATTTTTATATTTAGAATATTTTAATTAAACTCCATGCAATTATAATCATACTATTATATTTATTTTTAACTCTGCTTAAGGATTTGTTTTGTAATTTAGCTGTGGAGCACTATCATTACTGATTTATGACTATTATTGATTCAGCTCTTCCTGCCATACCGGATGACCCACATTAAAGTAATCCGAGGATGAGAAATTTGACTTAATTTTGCCTGCTCTCAAAGTACCTGATAAAAGCTATTGGGTGGATTTTTTCTTGACCCTTATAAGAAACTAATGATTAAACAAAAATCGGAAACAAAACAGGTCCTCCTCAATCTAGATTATATCTTCTTGTTTTGCTCCTACAGAACTCTGCATCTTTCCAAAATAACCCATCACTACCCTTTATTATCATCATTGGTTAATTAACTTTCTACCATACTGGACCATAAATTCTGTAAAGGCAAGGAATTTGTTTTTCTTAGATTTTATTCCCAGTTACTTGTAGATTAAAAAGGGCTTTAAAAATATCTTTTGAATGAATGAATGCTAGCTGGAAGTAAAATATCTGGAAACATGAAATTTACCACAGAAATCACATGAATCAAGCTTTAAAAACTAACAGAGTAAGAGTGAAAAGATCAGCAAGGGATATTCTCTGAGCTCCAATATCCTAACAGCTACTTCATCTAAACACCAACATCCATGAGAGGAGACACTCGAATAAAATAGATCCTACTTAGATCTATATATTAAAGGGAGGGGGAGTCAAAACCAATAAATTTTTATTGGAAATTACCTAAGTGCCCATCATCAGATGAATGGATAAAGAAAATATGGTATATATACATAAGGGAAGACTATATGGCCCTTTAAAAAACCAAAATCCTCTCATTAGAATTAAATGGATAGAACCAGAGGGGATTATGCTAAGTAAAATAAGTCAAAAGAAGACAGGTACTCTACGATCTCCCTCATAGGTGGAACATGAAAAGGCAAGGCAAAGGAACAGACTAAATAAAAATCAACCCTTGGACATTGACAATAGAACTGAGATCACCAGTAGGGAATGGGGCAAGGGGTGGTAACAAATGGTGGTGGAGTCCAATGGACAGTGGTGAAGAACTCTTGATAATTTGGTAGTGGACAAAGTGTACTGACATATTTGAGGAATGGGGAAATGCACATACAGGTTATATTATTTTGTAAAGCAAAGTTACCTCATTAAATAATAAATTTAAAAAAACAGTTAATTTTTTTAAGGAAGAAGCACTTTATTTCACTTAGCTGTTTATCTTTGTTGTTCCTCCAGACACGGGTCTTGAACCAGGAACTTAGGATGTATGTGGACTTTGCCAGGTGGTGTACAAAACTACTGTGCCACCAGGGCATACCAAAAACCATTTCTAACAGAAAAAGTATTAGATAAATTTGAAAAATTCAATAATTTTTTAACAAAACTAAGAACATGAAATAATTAATATAATAAAAGAAAGGGCAAATACATAAAATCAAGGGAAGAAAAAATAGCTATACCACATAAAGTTTTTTTTAATTGTTAAGCATATAAATAATGCCCTATGCTAATGATGTATGCAATGAAATGAATGACTATGTGTATTTGTGAAAGGGAGCGGGGGGTTATTAAAGCCAATACAGACTCATGACAGACCAAATCTTAATATATCAGTAATAATGGAGTACATTTGGAAAGGTTATTGGAGATTTTCTTCCAAAAACATATAAAAGTTCATGTGATGAGTTATTTCAAATATCCAAGAAAATATATATCAATACTCTATAAATTATTTTACAACATGAATGCAGCTGGAACACTTCCATATTGATTTTTGTAGAGGACTGATATAAAAAACTGGTAATTAAAGATCCATATCAGTATGATTACTTATAAAAAAATTATAAGTGAAATACTAATAAATGAAAGATTGTAATGGTATCTACTCAAAAAAGAGTTGATCTGTGGGATTTGAATCAAGTTAGGGGAATATTATGCCACTAAATGCTAAAAGATATTTTTAAAAATTCAACATGTAGCTATGACTTAAAAAAAGATAAATTCTGGGTGAATAATTTTCAAAAGCTTCTTTTCTCATGTGATAAAAACATGTATCCCAAGTGTTGACACATTAAAAATATTGCCTTTAATTGGGTATAAAAAGAATACTAGATCATGTGAACAAATGATGACTATTCATTATCCCTAATATTATGCAATAAAAATTCAAGCTTTTTAATAGCATTGTTATACATTTTTCAAGTAAGTTATCTAATGAAAAGGAGGAGACAAACTTATTTTCATATAAGCTGTATTGACTTTAAAATTTAGACAGACTTAATCATAGGAACAACATTAGAAATAAATGTGACGTAATCACATCAAAGCATACATCAAAAATCCAATGTCCTCATAATTGTTAAAATGGCTAATGTTAAAGATATCACACCAAATGCTTCCAAAAATATGTAGCAAGTCAAATACTTATAAATTTCTGATATGAATGTAAAATGGCAGATCACTTTGGAAACAATTTGGCAGATTCTTAAAAGTCACACTTATATTACCAAATTATTCATACATACTATGCCTAGATATTTAACTGAAAATAATAAAAATGCATGTCCATCGAAGACTTTCACATAGTTGTTCATAAAATAATTATTTAAAATAGCTAAAAATTAGAAACAACAAAAAGTCCAGAAACAAGTAAATGAAGAACATGTGGTATAGCCATAGAGTGGTGTATTATGCAGTCTTGAAAAGTAATAAATCATTATTACATGAAACAATTTGGATGAATTGCAGAATCGCTATACTGAGAAAAAGGTGCTAGCCACAAAATCATCAAACTGTATACTTTAAATGATAAGGATTATTGTACCTAAATTATGTAGCAATGAAAATAAAAATTTGAAGATATAATAAAACTTTCTGGATAAGGAAATTCAAAGACTACAATCACAAGACATAATCACTGTAGTGCATCCCAAATTAAATTATCTAAACCCCTTTAACTCTCCTCAAAATATTTTATTGGCTCTTACTTGCTTATAGACAAGATGCTTCATTACAGAAACTAATTAACAAAATGTAATGATATAAAGATTCAGATAGCTATGCAAGAACAGTATAAACGACCTTGTTAATGTAGGCTCCATCTCAATTTTTTTCAATGGGGGTAACCATTTGCCATTTAGTAGTTGGGTGGACAGCTTGCGGCTGAGGCTTATGGAAGAACCAGTGCTTTGCTAATTAAAGGGAGCATGCTTAGTTGACACACACGAGCCTTCCCTCTTTCTCTTTCTTCCTGACCAGAGAATGCTAATAAATGGGTTGGAGGTACAGCAGCCATTTTGTGTCAGAGAGATAAAACTCAGATGCTAAGGATGGTAGAGCAAAAAGAGAAAAGATATCTAAGTGAGCCCTGGAATCAGCTAGTCCATTTCCTTTGCTCCTTGAGAAAAATCAATACCTTATAAGTTTCATGTATCTATATAAAATTCTGTTAACTCCAACATTAGTTCAACTGAAGGGAAAAAATGAAACTTTTATGACCAAACCAGTCACATGTTATTATTGAAATGGGACATCCAGATCAAATTATCAGGTATTCCATCTAAACAGTTGATGAAGCAGGTCCAGAAAACTGTGACTTTCCCAACAGGGTACAAATAAGAGAGTAAAGTGAGATCCCAGACCTCTTGGTTTTCAGTCTAGTGCTATTTCCACAGTCCATGTTGCCACACCAAATAAAATTTTTATAAAAGCCAACCAATAGCCTACTTTGAGCCAAGTAATTTACTTGATGTCTATAAAGCGGAAAATGTAGGAGACCATATTCCCTTACAATAAGAGATTCCAATCTAGATGAGAAAAAATGAGACTTCATCAGTCTTAGAGACAGCAAGAGTAGTTTTAAAATGGAAATAGGTGAAAGAAATAGACCCATCATATGGATCATGATCTTTAGACACAAATAATTCAAGTGTTATTTTCCACATTAGTAAACATCACTTTGGGTAGGAATAATCAGAGATATTTATATGAAGGAAGCACTGAAGGAAATATACAGTTAAAATAGGCAGAAGACAATGAGAAAGAAATTCTTAGAAGACATAAAATACCTTTTGCAAGGAGGTAGTGATGAAACTGACCAAGAAACATAAAGGAGGAAATACAACTAAAATAGTTTGACTTCAGAGAATCCTTCAAGGAAAGGGTTAGTAAGTTTCTTATAAAAAATGTGACAGAAGATAGGTTAGAACCAAAAGAACTTTGAATGACAGGATAAATGGCAATTTTATCTTTATCCCTCCAGTAAT
This sequence comes from Solenodon paradoxus, assembly GCA_004363575.1. NCBI lineage: Eukaryota > Metazoa > Chordata > Mammalia > Eulipotyphla > Solenodontidae > Solenodon > Solenodon paradoxus. The sequence goes on from RJWH01002145.1 coordinate 104,583, forward strand.
ATAGAAATAATGTTGTTTTTTAATTACAGAAATAATTTGACAAAATTACATTTAAGAATATAAATACATTTACATTTAGATATGTACACATATACACATAAGTTATAAGTTGTAATGTCATAATTTAGTTGTTGAATTATATATTCTATTAACTATCACCATGAAATATAAATATATACATATCTCTATATACATCTATATATTTATGCATACATATATTTGCATATAGAATATATAATCTACATAATTCTAAATAACAAGAAAATGAGTAACAAAATACGTTCAGGATTATGTATTTTGATATCCAGCATATTGCCTGGACCAAAGTAGATATTCAACAAACATATGAACAATTAATTTACAAAATAAAGCTGCATTAATGTCCAACCCAAAAGATCAGGGCAGATCCTCTTTGGACAGAGAATCTTCCAAGTGTATATAACCCATTTATTTATCTTCCCAAATAAAATGGGAATCTTAAGAATCAGTAAGATTAGTTGAGTTACCTAGGCAACCCATTAAGTAAAATATATGAGCATTGAATTCTGATCATAAATATTTCCTTTAGCATCAAAGCTTTCATTTAACAAGCAGACAAAAAAGCACGGATGACTCGCTTCTGATATATCTAAATATCTACTTATGATTTCAGCCACTTTTCTTTTGAGCCTTTGGTTATTTTTAGAATCACCTTCCAGCAACAGCCAAATGAGTTCACAGTACCAAGAACTCAGGTGAGATCGATATAATTGCACTTACTTGTGTATCTCAGACTAAAAAAAAAATTTTTAGGTATTTCTCCATGACTGAGATGATTAGATTTAAAAAAAGAAAGAAAGAACTCACTGCACAATCTACTTAGCCATACCTTCCAAATTGGTTAGATAATGGTCATTGTTAAACTCTGTGTGTTTGAAGTTCAGAATGGCTATTTAAAAAAAAAAAAAGATCTTTCTTTGAAAGATGGTCACATTACCTAGTCACCAAAGCATTGATTGGGATGATCACCTGAAAATGTCAGTTCACCATCAGATGTATGACTTCATTTCCAATAAGTGTGGCTGGTTCTGTTGCTTTCACTTGGGCAGCAACATGAGTTAAGACACCAAAAAGTGTCAACTGAATGCCATAGTTTCTGGTTGAAAGGAGGAAAAAATGTTTCTTTAGATCCAGAAAAACTGATTTTCACTAATTTAACTTTTTCTTTCATCTGGATTCTTTGTGTTGATACACGCTAGAGTTTAGTGTTAACATTTCTGAATCTAAAAATACAAGCTATTCAATTAAGAGATTCCTTATGTGGTTCTTTCTATAGAAATAAGCACATGGTGATGGCAGATGCAATATTGTCTTATCATGGGCTATATTTGGCTCCTTCTATGAGACTGAATCCATTGAGTTTTGGGGTTGTACCTGGTTTTGCAACTAATTGAAAGACAGATAAAGTCATAGGCAATCAGAGAATGGAATTAGGAATGATCACTTGTTTTTAAAGGAAAAGTGCAGGCATGAATGAGGGTGAACAGGCAGACAGGCAGGAAGAAAGACAAGGAAAAAGCATTTTATTTTATTTCCATTTTAGTTGTCCACACTGGTTGTCCCCCACTACCCCAGACCTTGGATTCCAACCCATGAGCATGTGACCTGCATCCTTTGTTCCACCACGGCCGGCCATGAATTATCACCTTGATCAGAACCCAAATTGGTATTGACAAACAACAAGGCACAATTTGGATTGGCTTGCTAAGAGTAATGCACCCTAGCAGTAAATCCATTCACTCTTCACAGGCAGAACTGAGTAACCCAACCTCAATCACAGAGCTGGACTTTTAAGCCAAAAAGTCTGGCGAGAGCAGATAGACCCCTTCTGCTAGCAGAAACAGAGGAAAGAGAACTAGACCATGATCAACATTTTCCTCCCCAACTCATCAGACCAAGAGGCCCCTTCCTTGCCCTGGAGGACAGCGAGGATGGGGGCAGGAAGCAGGCAGTGTTACTCTAATAGGAGTCCCTCTACAGGAAACAAGACACAGGAGCACTAGGGGATATGGTCCACCTTCCTCCAACAGAGGGCAACACCTGTGCATTAGAAGTTTTCATATCTTTGGTACAAAAAACTGTGCCTTGCTCAAGAAGTATTTGTTAATAAAAGTTAACTGTGAGGGTGATGACCCCCAGAGAGAGATAATCCGTTTTTACAGTCAACCTGGAATCCTACTTCTGAGCCAAACTGTATGCCCTTAGGCCAGTAACTGAACCTCTTTGATTTCATCAACTGTAAAATCCAGATGGTAACTACCTAGCTCACAGGAGTCTCGTAAAGGTTAAATGTCTATCAAGAATGTATCCCAATGCTGGTGGGGACAGAAAGACTCAAAACTGCGATGCATTTTCCTCTTTTTTTCCTAATAAAACCTGCTCTAAGGGGGAAAATTATGGTATAAAGATAAATATATACTCCTCCACTCCCACCCCTTCCTGGGCCATTTTTCTGTTTATTCCCTCTCCCTCCATGTAATAAAATATTAATTTAGTCAATTGTTGTTGGGAAATCAAATGAGGGATTTCAGAAGTGGGCATCATTTTGGAAATCGGGGTCTCTCTATATGATTCTGTTGTTATTACTTTTAATGATTTCAATTCCCTCCTTCCCTGTACCTTGCCTAATCTTAGTTTTTTCATGGAAGATTATCACCGGGACATATGTCCCTAAATGGTAAGAAGGCATGGAGGAGAACAAGGAATAGCAAAAAAATAAGAAAGATCTGTGCCCCAATTGCTTCTAAAAGCAAATGAAATGGAATCAAGATCTGTGACTTGGCACTGCTGTGTTTAGAGAATTGAAAACCATCATGCTTGTTTTTAATTGCTCCTTAATGGCACGTGGAATTACAAGACATTAAATCACTTTAGAAGAGTGCAGGCAGAATTACTTTACTGAGTAAAGTCACCTTTTTCTTCTTTTTTTTTTTAAGTTGGCCATTAGGCATTCTAGACAATACCACAATTATTTGCTTTGCTGAATGCACTCTGGAAAATATTCTCAAATAGACCCCACCCACCATTAGATGTCATCAGAAAAATAAGTGGTCAACTACAGTTTCTACTTTGCCTAAGGTCCATAGTATATATCATTGTAAGGAAATCTTCCTAAGAGAAATGGGAGATGTCAAGGGGACTTCAAGACCTATGTAGAGGTAGCTTCGTATAATGGAAATGACATAGTCTTTGGGAATAGGAAGGGCTGAATTTGAATCCCATTTCTATGTCATTGCTGAGAAACCTTGGTCAAAGACTCTTTTCATTAAGTAGAACTAATAGCATTGCCATAGTTCAAGGTTTCTGTGGGGCAGTGTATGATCTGCTTCATAGGAGGCAGGAGAGCACAGTAGTAAAGTGACCAAGATTCCAAGCTAGAAATACTGGTTTTGAATTTTGCTTTGCAGGACCACTAGCAATGTAATCTTATCGACTGTGTCCTTAGTTCCCCCTTCAAAATAAGATCGTTAGCACTACCTACTCTATGGAATTACTGGAAAAATTAAATCCGCTAACACACACACAAATGTGTAACTCTTAAGAAAGGCTTAATAGTCATTAACTCTAATATAAAATACCTGGCGGTGGAAGTTGGATTCCTTCTTCCATTTCTTATAATCAAACTCCTTGGCCAAAGGATTCTCAGGAACATATGTGATTAAAAGAACTATAAATAAACTTTTCCCCTAAAAGTTTCCTTCTCTGATAATCTAAAACAGCCATCATTAATTATTTTGGTTATATTTAAGCATCATCAACTTCTTGCAGATTGATTCCATAAAGAGTTCTGACCACTTGAAAACTCCAGAAGTGGGGATAAGGCTTTGGACAAGTAAATGCTGAAGAGATCACAGGAAAGGACAGATACATGGATTAGTTTAGGAGCAGCTGGGCCTGGATTTGACAAGAAGTGAAGGACATGCTCACCATCATGGGGAATTTGCAAGGTATCAAAGGGCTAGAAGACATAAATAGAAATTAACACATTTCTCCAGCTGGCCTAGTCTGTCATGCCAACCTCCCATCTAAAGGAGCTTATTGGAAATAGTCAAACTCTATTTTAAAATCACCTGACATATTACCTCCATATTCCTATCCATTTCATCCTTATTTACAATCTTATTTGAAAGGTCTTATAAGAGATTACAACCAAAAATAAAATGATATGAAGGGAAGTTTCAAATTCTCTTAGGGTAAGAATAAACGAATCAAAGAGAGTTTTTGAATGTTAATGTAACCCTAACTATTTGATCAAGAAATTTAAAGTAGCTATCTTGGAGGAGACTTTAAGAATTGGAAATCATGTTGTTTCAGAATAATGGCTAGCCATCCAATTCACCATATTTAAACTAAGATTTAAGGACCACTTCTACCACAAGCTCCTGAAGAGAATGTGCTCTTTCTTTAGGAGGGCCATTCTCTTAGGTCCTTTATCCTGCTTGGAGAGAATGTATAGTCTTTTTTTCAGCATTTCAGCAAAGAAAACAGTATGGACCAATAGTTATTTTTATAATGAAAGAATATGCTGTGTCTTTTTGTATTTTTCTACACTTATTACACCTTTCACACTCTAATTTCAGTGAGAATCTCACTAATGCTTTACTTGTATTTCCGTCACATATAGGAAGAAATCGAGATTTGAATATGATTAGGTCAAAAACTCAGAGCTAATAAAAATAATTAATACTTCTGATAGATTCGTAGGAGTGGAATTTGACTAGATCATATGGTAGTTTTATATTCAATTTTTTTGAGAAAACTCTCACCATTTGTGTAGGAGGCTTCCTTTATCTCTACACCCTAACCAACACTTACTATTTCTTGTCTTTTACATGACTGGATCTTGAGATGGTAATAAGTAAAATAAGTCAGAAAGAGAAAGACAAATACTGAATGATTTCACTGATGTGTAGTCATAAAAAAGTGAATGAACAAGCAAAACAAGACGAACGCTTAGACTGGACAACAAAAGGATGGCTATCACAGGGCAGGGGATGGGCTGTGGGAGGAAAGGATTGAAGAATGAAATGAACGATGGTGGATGTCAACTAGACCTTTATTACTGGGTGTGATATAATATACATATTGTCAAGGTATAAAATCGTACTCCTGAAACTTATATAGTACTGTAAACTAATGGTACCTCAATACAAAAAAATAATAACTGTTTACTGAAAGCTTAGAGATGCCAGACACTATTCTATGATACTTGAATGTTGTATTTCTTTAGTCCCATAAGTTACTATTATTCCTATTTTATGGTAGAGAAAATAAAGGAAAAAACAAATTAAGCTTGTTTGATTTCATATAAATGAGTTAGGATTGCAAACCAAGCAATCTGGTCCCAATATCATCACCTTTTCTGCTATGTTGCATTTCCTCTTTGCTGATACATACGAAGACGAGTGACATTTTCTTCCATCTTAATTATAATAACTCCCTTTCTTTTCCTTTGAGATACATTTTAGTTAGGTCTAATCTTACATAAAAACAGCAGTATAGTCAACAGTCTCTACCATGATTATGGGGTTGAATGTATTTACCATGGGCAGTTTGTATAGAACTTATCATTAAAAAATGGAAAGAGAATGCAACATTTTGAATATTTTTATCTAAATACTAATATCTGCTTGATTTTCCCCTTATTGAATCAGTTGTTTTTCAACATAATTTTTTGAATGCTTGGCAGTCTTGGTGCTGAGCCTTACTTGAGACCACACTGCTGCTCTACACACAATAATCTCTGAGTTCCAGTCCTCGGGAGTCTTGATGATCCGATCCCTGAGGAACACACTCCTGTGTGTCACTAGAAATGACATTACAGTCAGTCCCCAGTTTAAACCATATTAGTTTATCTCCTTGATTCTAAAAAGTAGGTACTACTTAAATATCCACGTCACAGATATAGGAAGAGGAGGCTTAGAGTAATTAAATTACTCTCCAAGATTAAATAACTAGAATATGGTGAGACTGGAACTTAAACTAGGTGTGGCTGACTTTAGACAGAAGGCTCATAAATTTACTTTATACTGTTTGTGCAATTACTGTATAGTTAAGAGGATATTCCATATCCTACCTTCTGTCTCAACACGACTCAGAGCTTTTCTCTGATGGAGAATCAGTTGTAAATTGTTGATTATAAATCGGTTACTTTCTAAAAGAAACCAAAATGAAGAATCATAAAGCAATGTGTGATGGTAAAGCGAATTTTGCCAAGGTGTGGTAACGTAATTTTTCCTCTGTTCCTTTTTCATGCTGTTACCTCACATCCTGTCCACATATTAAACATGTATTTACTTTTTAAGTTTAAGGCCAAAGTAATCAGCAACCTCTTTGATGTTTGTCATACTCTTCCATTATTTTCCTATTAGTAGATATGGTCCTATTTCTCTTGCAAACCCATGTGTACATATACCATGAACCCCACATACATATGTTAAGAATACCAATCTATAAGCCAATTTTTGCACTAAAAACTGTTTATTAGACTTCATTTTCTCATCTACCCCTGTAACTGGACAACCTGTTCCCAGAGGAAATTTACATGTTTCATCCTTCTTTGTATCTCCAGAATCATATATTAGCAACTTACTGTTTTTTGAAAATAATCTGTCAATAAACTCTTAGAGAGGAAATAAACAGTAATACACATGGGTCTTCCAACTCTGAAAGAATGGGTTCAGTGTCTTACTGCATTTACCTGTTGATCTGATGGCCATAAAGTTCAAAAATTAAGACATCACTACTCTTTTACTTCTTGTATTTCTGAATCCTTTTCATTCATTAAAAATAACACATGTTATTTACTGAGAATCTAGAAATATAAATGGGCAAAAGATGTTAGGTAATTCCAGCCAGAGATGAGTACTGTGAAGACTTTCACGTGTGCCTTGTAGGCCTACTCTGTTCAACCATACTGGTGCCTTCACAAGTATGCCAACTTTCGGAAATCAGAAACTTGGGTTCTACACGTTATCTTTTCAAGATACCAGAATTGCTTTATTCTTTCAAGCCAGAAATATTGGAGGTTCAATAGATGCAGCGTGGAGGGCAATGGCAGTGGTGGAATTTCTCCCGGAGTGGTTTATGGTTCTAGTTTATGGTTCTGATGGTGCCTCTGTGGTTTGTTTATTTTTTTTATGGTCCTGAGGCACTTACATTGTGTTCCCTATATTCTCTAGTGCCCTCTTCCATAGAAAAACAATTCTGGAGGGTACCTAGTTGTAGGAGGGTGTTCTGTTAAAATAAACAAGACAACAAAAAAGCTATCTTCTTGAATTACTTAAAATAACTTTACCACATTCCTCTTAAGCTAGCATGAATGAAATGTAGCATGTCTAAGTAAATATTCTGACAAATAAGGTAATTATTAACCAAAGTGTTTGCAGGTAACAAATATTCAAGGAAATGGAGATTTTAGATTGACACTGATCTCCCTAAATTTGAAGACAGTGAGTAGCCACTGTCATTAGACAATGTAGTACTATGTGACACTAGCCCTGCATCACACACAACACAAAATAGCTACTTGGAATGATCTCAGGACTGCAGTGTCTTTGCAAGACAGGCTTTGGCAGAGCTGGTGCTGGAAGAGTCTGGTTACTTTTAGCTTCACTGGAGATCTTTGAAATTTTAAATAAAACTCAGCATCTTTAATTCTTGACTTAACATACAGACAAGGAATCAGAGAGTTCTGTGTCTAACAGTTTCTTACCTCTTACCGCTGCTGAATTGACAAAGCCCATAGGCGGATCAAACATTCCATCATGCAGATTAGTGAACACAAAGTTGATCATGCAGATTTTTAAAACAATGCAGGTTGCATTCTTTATTTTTACTTGTTTATTTTCTATTTTTAAGTTAATTTTTTTGAAGAACAATTGCATCATAGCATGAAATAGGTGTAAGGTGGGCATCACGTAAACCCACATCTCTATGTAATACTGGAATGTCACCACTGTTTCAGTTTTTCCTTCACTCTATATTTCATCCCCTTTACCCAGCTTGACCTTCCCCTTTTTCCTCCTGTAACCACTGATTTGCTTTTTTGTGACTGAAAATCTATTGATGTCTGATTCAGTTCATTTGCTAAAAGTCTATTTTTGTTTGATTTAGCTTGTTTGTTAAAATTCTATTACTGTTTGATTTCCTTCACTTGTTTGCCTGGCATCTCTATACCACATCTGAGTGGTATCATATGATATCTTTCTCCTTCTGGCTTATCTCACTAAGCATAACAAATGCTTAGCCTTGCCAAGTCTACTACACAAGAATTTTGGTGTTGATGGGGAAAGAGTGAAACTCAGAAAATGGAAACAGGACAATTTACAATGACTAGGGTACCAGGTAATTGCATTTAATTCTTGCCCCACAATTATCAGCTCTCTTGACTTCTTAAGCTAAAGCTAAAGGCAAGTACCAACATTCCTGGGAGTAAGGAGTAAAAGATTACAAAGCCAAATGTGACAGGAGGAGGCTTGCAGACCAAAAGACAGCAAGGTTTTAGTAATGTGTGTCAACAAGAACCCGCTAGACCGATGCATGGCCAGATTCTAAGGAAAGAAGGATGTTTAGGTCCAGTTGGATGTATCGATATGGTTATTCGGACAAAACTTCTGGATTCAGTGTGAGAGTGGAAGGGCTAGTGGTAGTTCCAGTTGCTTGCTCTGTTGTTTGGCTAATATCTGTAGTCAACTATACACTGCACTTAGTGAAAACAAGACATTAAATTGATTGTGGTAATGTCAAGGATAAATTATAGACTTAGGGGCATTGAATTTTGTATAGTTCATCCATTACATGTGAGCCACTTAGGCACACCCTGTCTCCCCCACAGGTTCCAAGGGAACATTCCCTTGGTCACGGCACTGAGGAAACATTAGCAAACAGAGCTTCCTCCTCTGAAAAGTGCATGTACTTTGGATTAAAGTGCGAGGCACTGCCATCTATAAAACTCCCTTATAAATGAAAATGAGGGGATATGACTGACAATTAAACCACCAGAGACAAGATGGACCCATGTGCAGTCACTTTCAGCAGGGTTAGAATGGAAAGAAATGATAGCTTGACCAAAAGAGCTCTTTGTCTGATGTAGTGACAATGTTGGGTGAAGAGTATCCCTTGCTATTGGGCAACAAAATGATCTCACCCCTAGGAAGGGTGTGTGTGGTAGCACACTAGCATCTAGTTCATGTGTATACACAAAGGAAACAATGACTTCAGCATGTTAAACAGAAGATTAAGTTTCCTCATCAAATTTCTGTCTTAGGTGATAAACAGTGGTCTTGGTTATGACTGTGTTATCTCGCATGGAAAGAAAAACAGCTGCATTTGGCATTTTTTTACCACTAAGAAAAAAAAATATTTAATGGTCTTCTTCATTTCTGGAAACCTCACAGACCTTTTGTGAATGTACTGCTCTCATTTAACAAATTACCCATGGGGTTCCCAAGCTCAACAGGCACTTGAGAACACCAATTCAAGCAATTCTACTGTTTGACTCATAAAATCAAGCAGACCCAATGGTGCCTAAAATGTCTGTGGCTGACAAGGATGCTTTATCGAGCCTATTAGGAGCCTTAGGGGAAAAAATCCACAGTGAGCTTGGGTAGATCCATGTCACTTATGAAGGTAACTATGCTGCTTTGGAAAAATCTCTCCTGACTTGCTACTGTACTGCTATAAAGACTGAACACCTAGCAACGAAAGAGTAGGTAACTGCACCTTGACTAAAACCCATGGTTAGATATTCCTAGCAACACCCACGATCAAGTGAAGGGTGTACATACAAGTTCAAGTACAGCAGATCCTTAGAGACACAAGTAATTTGGCAGAATTTGTTGTTACCCACAACATACCATCAAATCTTCCTCAATCTACTACTGAGCCCTCAAGTAGAATTCCCAAGGATCAATTGACTAACCAAGGAAAAAGTTGACTTACAGAAGATTATGCACAATGTACTGAGCTGAAAATGGAATGTTGTGATTTTATAGCTTCATTTGGCTGAAACCCTGAAAGGAAGTCAATAGGAAATGTTCCAAGTTGGCAAAATTACAGGCAGTACATTTCATGGTCCCTTGTGCATGGAAGGAGTGAAGACTGAGGTGAGTCCATGTATCAATGCATGGTTAATGGTTAAATGAATTACCTGGCAGCAGAGTGTTGAAGAAACAAAATTTGTTGATTGGTGATAAGATGTATGAAAAAAATATGTGGATGAACTACTTTTCATGAGGTGAGTGTAAGAAAATGTTTGGCCATAAAAATGTTATCATAGAAATCCCTATTGTGATAGAGTAGAGGAGACGCAAACATTTTTTTTAAGTCTTCTTTATATACATGGCATTTTACCTCTTTCTCTAACCTAGCAATGATTGCTGAAAGTATTCATGAGCAGAGTATTCAGGGTGATAAGAAAGTAAAATGCTCATTTGTAGAAGATGATCTTCCCCTCATCATATCTCGCCTGACTATTAAAACAACTAAGTCTAATTCTTGTCAAAAGCAGATACCACTTTTAAACTCAACATGGTACCTTATCCTAAGGTAATGAAACCGTAATAGAGTAAAGACATAGGACATGTAGATGGGCTTTCCCTCAGTCACGCTTCTGTTAGTAGTACCATCTTTGGATTTACCAAGAAAAAGTAAATCTTAATAATGCAATGTGCTATGAAAGACTCAGATAAGTAACAGCTTAGAAATTGTCGCCTTGATTTGTTGAAGATATGAGTGTGCTCTGAACAACAATAACAAAGAGTATATTGTCCTGCTTCATCATCAAAACCAAGAGCGAAATGGATGTGGTATCTTTCACTATGTCACTGATAAACATACTTAATGACAACAAAAAAGTTTTGTTTTCTAGGACTCCAGGCTCTGCTTATTATAGGTCTGAGTGTCCCAATGTTCCATTGCACTTAAAGTTAAATTGCCATATGGCCATTTGGGGATCTTTATGTTACTAGATGGACAGGGTTATTAACTATAATTAGCTGTATAAAATTGCTACTATATAATAAGAGCAAAGAGGAACATTCTGGGCCACTGGGGATCATTCTGAATACTGTCTACTCTTTCCAACTCCAGTATAAAATATTAATATAAGACCAAAGCAATCCATATAGAAAAGTCCATCAGAGACTCAAGTATCTCAGGACTAGCAAGCTTTGTTCATCCCATCAAGGTGAAAAACTTCAACCAGACTGGGTGTTTTTAGAGAAAAATAAAATATGAAGTACATAGTAGAGGAAGGGTCTCATCACCATTTACAGAACTGAAGGTCTGGGGTATTTTTGTGGGTGGGGAGGGGTGTTGGCAGTCTTTAGATTATTCCTTAGTCCGTGGAGTATAAAATACCAAGGCTTAGCTAAGTTTAGAAAAACAAAAAAAACACTACCCGGAGTTGGACATTATAACTGATAAGACTTTGTATCTCCCCTTTACAGAATTTACTGTGACTCCATTTTTTTTCAAACTTGAGGGTTCATACATTAAACATGTGTTTAACTGTTACTTCCGATACTTGTGTTACCGCTGTTGTTAGAATTTTGCACATGAAAAAGAATATGGTACAAAGTACTCAAAGGATAAAAGTGGTAGATAAAATGAGCTAATTCCTGCTCTATTTCCATTTAGAGTTGTGTCATAATTTTCACCAACTCTTCCTGTTTTTTCAAAACCCGATAACTCATTGCTCCCAGGGCTTTGGCAGTCAGTGTTCTACTTGCAGGCTGCACTGCACAAGTCTTAGAAAAGGGGAGGAGTGTTGAAAGATGGCACTCACACAGAGGGAACCACATAATCTTGAAACTATAAGGGCGGAGACATGTTTCTCTGCAGTAAGTCTGATGAAGGTTATAGCTTGGCACTATAAGTGCCATGTTGCTGATGGCAGTGAGATTTTGCCACAGTATGGCTGGATGAGTCTCCTGCTTTCTCCTCAACCGTGTGGCTTGTAAACCTAGTTTTTGCCTTCCTGACTATTTGCAATGTTACTAAATATTTTTTCGTAAATCCCTTGGGTAGAGTCTTCTTCCTGTTTGTAATCATGAATGTTGACCAATAAAACCTTTATTTATAAAAATAAGTTACCTTAAATGTAGAAACTTCACATTTTTGCTTAACAGCTCATAAACAGAATTATAGTTTCTTTTTCTTTTCATCCGAAAAAAACAAATGTAGTTTTCATAATAAAATGCCAAAACCTTGGCTGAATGATTGCATGAGTTTTGACAAACACCCACAACTGTGTATAAAAAGAATACTCCCATTGCCCCCAGTATACATCACTTCTTATTTCTAAAATAAAAGATCAGTTTTGCCTGTTTTAAAATGTTTCACAAATAAAAATATGCATCAAGTACATATTTGTGCCAGTCTGCGATCATCTAGCATGTTTTCGAGAATCATTCGTGTTATATGTATCAGATTATTCAGTTTTTTTGGATGAATTGCATTGATTTGTCACAATTTCCTGATCCATTCTCCTACTGATAAATATGTGAGTTGTTTTGATTTCTTGGTTGTTATGACAAAGATTCTATTTGTGTACAAATCTTGCTAAGCATTAATTTTCCTTCTTTAAGCAAAATAAATATCTAGGAGTAGAATTTCTGGAATATCCAGTAGGTAAATGTTTTCGCTTAGAAGAAACTTCCAAAACGTTTTCCAAGATTATTGCACCATCTTATAATTTCACCATCATCATTTGAACATTCCAGTTGTTCCACGTCCTCACCAACATTTGGTATCCTTGCTGTAATTTTAGCCATCCAAAAGGGAATGCAGTAATATATCACTGTGGTTCTAATTTGCATTTCCCTGATTATTACGATGTTGACTACATTGGCATGTGTTTTCTGGTCATTTGTGTGTGCACATATATATATATATATATATATATTGACAATAGTTATACATACAGGCACTGTGTATATTTAAATTGTTGCTTATAAGAATCCTTTAAAGTCTGGATATAAGTCCTTTGTCTGATATATGAACTGCAGATATTTTTTCTCACTGAGTTATTTGTATGTTCATTTTCCTAATAGTGTGTTTTGATGAATGGAAGCTTTTAATTTCCACGAAGTGCAATTTGTCATTTAGTATATAAATGTACTCATTTCTGTATCTGGACTAAATATTTTTTGCCTACTCAAGGTCAGAAATATAGTCTCCTTTCCCCCCCACCCCTATAAACTTAAAGGTTCTAGTTTTTATATATATGTACATGATTCAAATTGAATTAATTTTCTTATTAAATGTGCAGCAGAAATCAATGTTCATTTTCTTTTATGTGGATATCCTGTTGATTTGGTAACATTTGGTCAACAGACTTTATCTATTGAATTGTCTGGGTACTTCTGTAGTATTGATTTGAGTTCTACTAATCTATTTTTCCTTTCTTCACTTTTTTTGGGTTTAAGCATTTTTCTAATCCCGAAGGTGGATTATTTTTAAAGCATTTTTTATCATAGAAGTATTTTCATTTTTGCAGTGCTATAACTGTATTCAGTTCATTTTGATCATTTTCACCCTTACCATTCGCTTGGAAAAATTTTCTTATTATCACTGCAAATTTTTTGACACATGATTTTCTTAGAAGTGTATTGCTTATTTTCCAAGTCTTTGAGAACTTCCTAGATATTGTCATTATTAATAATTTGGGGTAGAGAATATGAATTGTTTTTGAAAGTTAGACTTTTTTTTAACAGTTTAACATATTATCTATCTTACAAATGGTACATGTTCCACAGTTCTGAGGAATACCGTTCCACATATATAAGTAAAGGGAGGATAGTTGATGGTATGCTAAATTTTCTATTCTTATGAGTTTTTTTCCTAGGTAATCTATCAATTAGTGATAGGAAGGTCAAAATCATGAACTACAATTATGAATATGTCTTATTTAAGTTATTTTGATTCATGAACACATTTAGAATAATTTTATCTTCATGATAAACTTATTATTTTTAAATGTCCCTTTGCATCGATGGTCATAATCAGTATCCTGAAATCTACTTTTTCTAATATTAATATAATAATGCTGAATATCCTCTGAGTAGTTTTCACTTTTGTAAGTTCTTTGCCTTTAGCTTTTCACCAATTTGTTCCTCATATTTAAAATGTACCTTTTTAAATATGCAGTCAGATTTTACTTTTAATTCCCTAATGTGAATTTTTGCCAATTAATTGGAATGTTTGCTCCATTTACATTCTCTGTAATTATTGATATAAGCTACATCTTACAAAAATTTTCTATTTCTCCCTTCTGTTGTTTGCTTGCTTTATTTATTCCTTTCTTACTTTCATTTGGATGAATCAGTTCTTTCTTTTTTTGAGCTACTTCTTTTTATCTCCACTATTACCTTTTTTAATATTACCTTTTTATTATTATGGTAATGTTTATTATTGCTCTAGAGATAAAAATATACATCCTTAATTTATCAGTCTGGAATAGAGCAATATCCAAAAAGTAATATGATACTTATCCATGTGTTTTTAAGATTCCTACGAAGTATACATCCTTTTACCACCTCCCTTTCATGATTCATTTTCAGAGATTTTACCTCTGACTATATAGCATAATATCCATAATCTATCAGTATTAGCGTGCTCTAAATAAGGAAGTGTCAGCAATTTAAGAGGGAAGAAGAAGGTGGTCTGAATTACTTATCCACACATTGCTGTTTCTTTTGTGTTTATCTGTGTTTCCATATGGTGTCTCTTCTCTTTAGTACAAAAAATTTCTTTGATATTATATGTTAGCCTATGTTGATGAAACTGTTGTGTTCAAAAATCCACTTGCTTCCATTTAAATATGCTTTGTCTTACCCTATTTTTGAAGAGTATTTGGAAAATAAACCAGAGATTTAACATACAGTAAAATAAGTATTGATAGGGTGGAGGAATTAGAAAGAGCAATTAGAATATATACAAGAGACACTGCATCTGACCTTGAAATAATCAGGAAATGTTTACAGTATAAGTGAAGTCTCAACCATCTGAAAGATGACAAGAGTTGAGCAGAAGCAGAGAGGTCAGCTGAGATATATTCAAACAAAATAAAACAGAATTTACTTAAGCAAAATCCTATAGTGTATTTCGATTACTTCCTTTATCCCCTCTTTTACTTGCATTTCTTTACTATTGTCAACAGCAGTATTTGTGAGTACTCCATCTATAGAGGCTTGCAGGATTTACTTATAGGAAAACTTGGAATTAAATATTTGAGATGAAAGGCATACATTTTTAATCTATTAATGCAAACGAAATGGCAAAATTGGCCTTACAATAGTTATGTTAATTCGCATTCCTATCAGCAGTTTATGAGATAGTTTATATATTGGAGCCTATTGCATAATTGTTGAAATCTCAGGGTCCTCATTAATCCTTCCCTCTCTGTCACTGAGGGAACCACCTGCAGATCCATCTTTCCCAATTTTCCAGAAAAGTCTAGACCTTAGGTAGAGACTGCCAGAACTCCTGAAGAGCATATTTTTTTTGGAGATAACATTGATTACCACACAATATAAGTTTTAAATGTGTAGGTCCACGCTGCTTCAAATATATGACAACCCATCACATCCACCACCAAATTACCAGAAGTCCTCCACCCATTCTCATTGCACCCACCATAGCTTGTTCCCATCCCCATCCTGTTCCCCACACAATAAGCTCAGTTCCGTTATCAGTGTCCAAGAGTTGGCTTTTATTTTGTCTATTTGTTTGCTTTGTTTCTTTATATTTCATATATGAGTGAGGTCATCTGATATTTATCTATTTTTTTGCTTCTGGCTGATCTCAGAATAATCTCTTATAAGTCTATTAATCTTACCACAAATGGCAGGATTTTATCTTCTTTTATAATTGAATAGTATTCTGTTGTGGGACAGAGGGAAGAAGGGAAGGATGGAGGGAAGAGAGGGCGGGAGAGAGGAAGGGAGGAAGGAAAGAAGGGAAGAAGGGAAGGAAGGGAGTGAGGGGAGGAAAAGAGGAAGCTTTTTATCTATTTATTTATTTTGTTTTGACCCCTTGGACCCTGGTCTCAAATCCAGTTCCATGATCCTCACACCAGCTGTCTTAGCCACCTCAGCCATAGGGCCCGCCTGACCACATCTTCTTTACCTAGTCATCTGTCAACGGCACTAAGATTGTTTCCATTTATTGGAAACAGTACAGAGCATCATTCTTGATATCTGAGATAGGTAACCCTTCCTGCCAGTCAACTTCATCCTATACCCTATACCCAAGCTATACCCTATATGCCAGAGCTCTGACTCCATAAGTATCTTGGCCCCTTCTCTGATAAATTACCTGGGAATCCCAGATTCCTACACATTGAGAACCTGACTTAATGCTAAAATTTTCCCTTCTAGAACCTGAAAACTAGCCTTGGATTGCCTTGCTCTGACACTGGAAACTGTGGACAAAACCTTCTGATGCCAATTGTTCCTCTGTACTTCTCAATGTCCCTGCCTAAAATCAATGTCACTGTGCCCCCTTTACTCATAAGAGAGGTTCCTGCAGTCCACTTCCAAGTAATTTGATGACCTTCTCACTTTCTAAAAAGAACTTTTATATCATACAAACCTGCAGAGAAATATCCAAAATTCATTTTTACATCCTCAATCACACTGGAGACATTCACGCATACTGAATACAGAACAGAAATCTTCAAGACAGAATAATTTAATTTGAACACAGTTTCAAGTTCTTTGTTGTTACAATGAAGAATATCTTTGCTTGCTGCAGGTGAGCTGTCAAGAACAGAAAACCTGTTTTATTAACATTTTTGAATCACAGTTTTCCAGAAATGAAACTACCTATCTATCCTATGTGAGACAAAAATCCTTCAATGGAAACAGATTCGAAAGAAGTTATATTTTGCTTGGTTACACATGCTTTGTAAATATAAATATATATTTGCATTTTTTTACTTTAAAGGTACATTTATAGCATTACATTATAAATCAATGAACATGTGTGCCTTTGTTGGTCTGCTCATTAACAGTGTTTGGTGTGGAATACAGTTTCATACATGGCATATGTCTCATTATTCCTTAAAATGTCCACAGAGAAGATAAGACACATGTACTTACATAAGCATTGCTAACTCCATGTAGCATTCTTATCTGAGGGTTTGACTATCTTCTTGTAATGACCATACACTAATCCTAATTTCTTCTTATTACAATATCTTACCCCAGAGTAGTATGGAAGATCTGAATAAATTAGTGAAAAACTAATGGAAAAATGCAATACATATTTCAGTGATATTGCCACCATCCTCACATATATGCAAAAATACCTTTGACCTCGGTCATCATTAATTTGTTCTAATCATAGGCAATAATCATAATGTGCATTCACAGAATGGAAGCAGGTTACCATTCCCTCTGTCATTGTATTTTTAAATGTTTTTCTCACCTTTTATAACCAGGCCAAAAATATACAACAGAAATCCCGCATCAGAAATGTATTAGTTCATTGCCACCAATAGAAACTGAAAAGTGAGGTGAACACTTGTACAGCCTTCTCTAAACAGGATGCATGGACTTTCATCCTGCATTTCTATGTGCAAGTAACAAAATAACAGAAAGAGAACGGAGGAAAAATTCCCATTTACAATTTCATCAAAAAAGAATGAATTACCTGAGAATAAACTTAATGAAAGAAGTGAATGACCTATGCTCTGAAAACTATAAGACATTGTTAAAAGAAGAAAAAAAAAGACAATACAAAGAGTAGAAAGATTTTCTAAGCTCATGGATTGGAATAATTAGCATAATTAAAATGGTCATCTTACCTAAAGTAATATACCAACTTAATGCTATTCCCAACAAAGTCCAAAAGATATTTCAAGAAGTAGAACAAAATATCATGAATTTTTGGGAACAGTCACCAGGAAAAAGAACAAAATTGGATGTGTCACACTCCTGACTACAAACTTTACTATACGACAATAATAATCAACTCAGTATGGTAATGAAATAAGTACATACATACACATCAACAAAACAGTATTAAGAACCTGGAATCAAAGTCACACATATATAGACTTTCAATTTTGACAAAGGCTTGCCATGAGGCAAGTACAGTCTCTTCAGTAAGTGGTGCTGGGAAAACTGGACAGTCACATGCAAGAGGTTGAAACTAGATCACTACCTAATGCTATACACAAAAAATAATTTGAAGTGGAATAAAGTCTTAGATGCAAGGAAAGAAACTATAAAATATATAGAGGAGAATAAAGGCAAAACACTGATTGACATTGACCTAAGAGATATCTTTGGAACTCTATTCCAATAGCAAGGAAAATAAAATACAAAATAGGCAAATGGAATTATCTCAAACTAAAAAGCTTCTGCACAGTGAAAGAAACTCTCATCAAAACAAAAGACATCCTACTGAATGGAGAATGTATTTGTACATCATACATTTGACAAGGGGTAAATACAAAAAGAATTCATAAAACTTAACAACAACAAAAAAGTAACAACCAATTAAAAATGAGTAGATGATCATAACAGACATATTGCCAACAGGCAGATGAATAGGTGTGCTACCTCTTTTGTCATTAGGGAAATGCAAATAAAAACAATGAGATACCACCCATGAGACAGGCTATTATCCAAAAGACTGGAAACAATAAGTGCTGGAGTGGATGTGAAGAAGAGGGAACACTTATACATTATTGAAGAAAGTATAAAATGGTGGAATAATAATAATAATAATAATAATAATAATAATAATAGCAGTATGGAGATTGCTCTAAAACTTGAGAATGGAAATTCCATATTATCCAATTATTTCTTAGCTATGTATTTACTCTAAAATCACAACACTAATAATAATACACAGTAGAAGCACCCCCATGTTAACTGGTGTTATTTACAACAACGAAGAGCTGGAAACAATGTAAGTATCCATCTACAGATGAGTGGATAAGGAAGAGGTGGTATATATACACAATGGAACACTAACAAAAAAAAAAAAAAAAAATGAAAGCTTGCCATTTACAGCAACATGGATGGACCTGAAAGGAATTATGCTTAGTGAGATAAGGAGAAAGATAGATATTGCATGGTATCACACATACATACATGTATAGAGATATGAAACAAGTGAATGAACTAAATTAAACCAAACAGACTTTCAAAAAAATGAACTAAACCAAACAACAATAGACTTTTATCTGGACAAAATGTAAAGCAGTATTTACTCAAAGAGAAAGGGCAGGATGGGAAGGTAAACTGGGTAAAGGGGATTAGTATAGTGAAGGGAAACCTATTCAATGTTATAATGCAATATTCCTTAAATAAAACCAACTAAAAAAAAAAAGAAAATTCATACTATTTATTTTAACTCCCTGACTTTAATCACATTTAATAACCATTGTTTTAATTTCTACGTCAAATGTTGCTTCCTCCATTAAAAAATACCATTCCTGATCTCTCAGCAAAAAAGAACAGAACTTTTCTTTACCTCTTTTTACCATTTATTTTTTCTCTGGCAGTGTTTTAAATATATCGTAACGTAAAATCAGAAGTGATGTGGAGGAGGAATTGAAAAGATTTAAAGGATTAGACAGAAAAGAAAAATCACCTAATCCTCTGGGAAGGTTTATAGTGTAACTGGTTTGTGAACTAACATTTCAAAGATGGAAAGAGTTAAGCGAAATGGTTAAGTTATTTCTGCACCTCATTTAACTTTTTTTCTCAAATATTACCTGTCGTGCACAAAGCACTGTACTAAGTTATATACTTTCAATGTTTTAACATGCTTTCTGTGTTGTAGATTTTTCTGTTTTTCAGGATATAAATTATGGGATTATTTCTGACCTGTGCCTTTCTCACATCACACTCAGAAGCCATCAGAAAACCTTGCTTACTCTTCCGTTCAAATAAATCCAGTATTCAACCCTTTCTCACCACCTCCATTTCTGCCATCCCAGCCCAAGTCACCATGTTCCCTTGACTGAATGACCGCAGTGCCTCCTCAGCCTTCTTCATTCACCATTGTCCACACACCTGCTTCTCCCTGCTTTGACTAACATTATTCAAACTGAAGTCAGACTATAACATTTCTCAAATTCTGCCACACCACACACACACACACACACACCACACACACACACACACACACACACACATTACTCTCAAAATAAGATCAAAATCCCTTCCATGACTAAAAGATCTTATGCAATCTGATCTTTCTCTTTGATTCCCTATCTGATATCAGCTCCCCAAATTCTATCCATCACTCACTCTGCCCAGCACACTGACTTCTAGCTCTTTCTTCAAAATGTCAGTCTCCCTCATACAATGGAGCTTTGTATTCACTGTTTCCTATGCAAGACCTGCTCCTTCCAGGACACAGGCTGCAATCTTCTTCACCATCTTACTGTACATGGAACTTTATCCGTGACACTTACCCTGACGACCATATATAAAAGCCTAGCAAATTCCCATTCTCTGTTCCCAAATTCCCTCTATCCTCCTCCATCTTTCTTTTTTTCCCTTCATATCATCGATCAACACTGTGACCCACTGAAGTGAGATTGTTCCCTTGGTGAGTGCAGGTCAAAATTCACAAACCAAAGTTCCTTTAAATAAGGCATGTTTTATTACTTGTAACAAGGAAGGAGACAGCAAGATAATCCTTAAAGCACTGCCTCTAGGAGTGCTCTGCTCATGGAGACTTTATTAGAACTCAGCTGAAGAAGTAGGTGATGACTGGTCAGCGGGTTGCTGGGGAAGATTTCAAGTCTACTGAGCAGGTACCAGACTTCCTCTTGCCCGGTCAAGCATGTTCGTACATCACATATTCGGAAGATGGAGGTAAAACTCCTCTGGGTGGTGATTTTAGAATTAAAATGAAGCAAGATGAACTTTAGATCAGTCCTAGTCTTCTCAGGTCATACAGTGGATCAGAACTACTTTACCCCGTCAAAGGTTTTCTTGATCTACTTCCCCAGAGGTATTTATCTATTTTGATGTCTAGAACTCTTTTAGGCAGGGAATCAGGCAGAGTAGAATTTGAATGGACATTCATTGGACAAGGCCTTCCAGAACTCCATTAAGTTTCGAGGGTGGCCTCATGGAGTGTTTTTTGTTATACTATTAAACTCTCTTATTGTTGGTATACTAACAAATCATGTGTAATACAATTCATTGACATTACACCTGCCATTTAATTTCAGTCTCCCTTCCTGAAAATTGAGCCATATAAGGGTAGATATCTTTATATATTTTATTCACCAACAAATACCAAATATCTATACAGTCTTTGGCATAGAATAAGTACCCAATAAATATTTTTTCATTGAATAAATTATTTGATCATTTCAATACGTTTATGTATTAGGAATGCTCTAAGTTATCTGGTAAAGGTTCAAACACAATCCCAGAAATCAAACCCTTAGTTTGGTTATGTATCCACAGTACTGTTTGGGGTGCGCTTAGACACCACTATGACGTGGAATCTAGAAAGGATTCAAAAAGAACCTTATAGCCAGGACTACAGGGTAAACTCATTAGAAGCAACACAATGAGCCTCAGCTCCCTGAAGCCGAGAAAACTATATAAGGAAGGAGCACATGTGTGTGTGGAGGCAAGAGGAGTCCCATATACACCTAGAGGATGAAACTCCTCCCTTTGTGGGTATAACCAGGGGTGTGGCCATGAGCTGTGCCAGGAGTTCTTGCCTAGAGTTCTTGGGGAGTTGAACCTACTAGGTACCTGCTACATAAGACAATTCCCTTTCCAGAATGGCGGGTTGTCAAGGAGCACTTGCCCTCAGAACATATCACCTTATAGAAACTGTGTAAGTCAAATATATTCCATCTTGTTTCTAAACTTTAATGTTGATCCTTCTAGATGAAAAAGAAACAGCTTGATTCAACCATTTGAAGATAATGAAAGAAAGCAAAAAAAAAAAATAAGATCATCTGCTAATCGTGGCAGTATACCCCTTTCCTGCAACCTTCTGTCTGAAGACTGTTGTCTACCATCAAAGACAGACAAACAGACTTCATACCAATCCAAAAGTTTCACTACAAAGGACCTAACGTCAGACTGTTTCCATTCCAGACTCTTAAAAATGCCTCCCCATCCATACCCTAACCTTGTGGTACATACCTTGGGACAGTCTCCTGGGTCTTAGATAGCAATCATGATCCCTATTCTTGAATGAATGTCCTTTGATTATAATCCAACCTGATTATTTCTGAATCAGCAACGCACCCTAGGAGTATTAAAAATGATCTCAGTAAATTAAGACCCCGAGTGGTCCAGTGGCCTACCCATGGCTACACAGTTACTTAGAAAAAAAGTCAAAACTAGGACCCAGATGTCTAGACTCTGCAGTCATTTTTCTTTTGTGATTTTAATTTTTAAATACAGGCGTGTATATACCAGTGGGGCTCAAGTTAATGACACAGGCATTGGTATTTGTCTCTTCTCTGTGTACTGCAGAGGATGTACCACAATGAAGGTACACTGAGAGTATTTAGTACATACTTGTTTATTTCCAACAAGGCCCTAGCTGAACTGGTATAAACAGTAGAACCAAATAATTTGGCCTCATGATCAGGCAGAGATAATGAAGGGAAATAAGAAATGAAACAACTTCACAAAAAAAGTAAATAGACAATCAATTTCACCTTTAAAAGTGATCACAGTTTCTGAGAAGGATTTGAGAATTAGAGTTTGGAAGATTTCAGTCAATATTCTCCAAGGTTTTCATTTTAGCTTAAGGGGGGAAAAAACAGCCAGGCCTTGAACAAGTCTGATAGATTGCTCTACTGGATCAATTCCATTCCTTCCTTTTCCTAGTTGTACAAACAAAACCATAAATTATACTAATTCTTATTTTTACTAAATGATTTTCACAGCATGGTGGATATGGACAGCCCAAGTAAGCAAGGATTCATCATAGAACAAAGCCCAGAATTGCAATTTTGGAACTCTGTTCCTTGCTAGGGCATTATCAAAAAATGTTGGCCCTCTCAGAGTCAGACTGAAAACCTGTTAAATTATTTAACATTTTCATTTGTTTTCAAATAAATTTGCCTCCATTTCTGCAAGCAGGTTGAGAATAATAGCACTCTCATGATTGATAAGGTAAGGCCCAATACTATGTAATGTTTTAACTTAATTATTCTTTCTAATGGATGGCATCTGTGTTTTAGAAAACTAGTAACTTTGCTTTGGGTATTTGTTAATATAAACAGTCTTTCTGACAATGTCTGTACCCATAGGCAGATGCTCTGTGTCTAATATGAAAACACCTCCTAATTGTGTAGTAAGAGAGTGTAAATCAAGCCTACAGAAAAGAGAATATAGGAAAAAAAAAGAATTCAAAGAAATTGACAGAATTTGGTCCCATCTCAGCCCTGTCATTCTTTTGAGCCAATACACCTTTGCAAAAGTGAGCCATATTCTCTCAATTGAATCCATGAGTGACCTTCAGATGCCTAGGACTTTCTCTCATTCAACTTCCTCTCTCTCCTCATCCCCGTTTACTTCTCTCCTACTGTGACTTCTCCCTTCACCCCTCTCTTTTCCACACCCCCTGCTCCCTGAAAGACATTTATTTTTAAGGACTTGGCTCAATGATTTGTGCAGTCATGTAAGACCAGGCAGGAGTCCATGTTAGAGATATGAGTTAAAAGGTCTTCTTCCTCAGGGAAATCTCAGTTTTGCTCTTAAAGCCTGTCAAGTGATTGTATGGGCCTCGCATGATTGAGAGCCATCGCCTTTACTTAAAGTCAACTCACTGTAGCTGTTCACCGACTCCACAGAGTACCTTCAGGGAAACACCTGTATGGAGTGTTTGATGACAAATAACTGAGAATGTCTAGTCTAGTGAAGATGACACATCACACTAACCTTCACAAGAAACTTACAATTTAGTGGAAGAGGTAGGCACTGAACACATAATGATACATTATCTAAATCACAGTGATACGAAGAAAAGAGAAGATTTAGGCTAATTTAGCGGTCACAAAAGACTTTCACACTGAAGTAGCATTCATCAGAGACCTAATGAACAGGAATTGGCCAGGCCAGGAGACGAATTATATTCCAGCTATTTTGTGTGTGCTTATACGAAAGCTCTGTGCCAAGAATGAAACTAGCACATTTAAGAAATGGAAAAAGGGCCAAAGTAGCTGAAGCCTAAGACGCTTTTCCAAATGTCCTTAGTGGACAAAGCAGAGTTACTGGTCAGAACCGAAAGCCTAGGTTTCCACTGGGTCCACGTTCCTAACCTTGGCATGTTTAAAGTATCTTTGGGTAAATAAGAGATGTTTCTTATTCTACTGATCCTATGAATAAAATCTTGTCATGGTTGCAGTACTTGTAGAATAAAATCTTTGCTACTCAAAGTTACAGAATAAGGTATTGTCTTGATGTCATTTTAATTTTTTTAATGTTGTTACCGCTACCTGAAATGCCCTGATCTCTCATGCTTTCCATCTCTGAAAACCCAGTTCTAATGAACTGTTCAATGAAGTTTTCCTGAATTCTTCCTAATAATAATTACAGCAATACTAAAAATAATAAAGGACATATGCCTAGATTTCTTTGCAGTCACAATGCCCTTCATAGCTATGATTTCATGTAATTTTTGTGATGACCCTATAAGCGAGGGCAAGTATTAATCATTATGCAAATGGAGAGATATTAAATATAATTAATAATTTCTCTTGCCTCCAGTAGAACTTTAAGTAGATCATCATTGTAAGTCAGGAATGCTTTTGTGCAATTATTTATGGGCATGATATATGTATGTGTGTGTATATATATAGATATATATATAGATATACATACATATATGTATACATATAACTTCTACCACTTTCATTCCTAAATATCTTGCTCCTGTGATGTCCTGAGTTCTCAAACTTGCCAGTATACTAGTCCAGTCTCTGGATCTTTGAACTTGTTCTGTCTTCTCTCAACATCAGCTCCCAAGATTTCACAAAGTGGGATTCCTCTTGGCTTTCAAATTTAATCTCAAAATCCCATTATTCTCATTTCAGTGTTCATGATCACCATTTGACTCTACCTTTGTTTCTTTCCTTAATTTTAATTTCCATTAACTCACATGGAAGATTCATGAGAGCAGAGACTTTGGTGGCATTTAGCACATCACTTTTGAAAATACAGATTGAATACTTTTGATAAATAATCTTTGATTTTTAACTTTATTCATCTCTAGATTGGGAATATTATGCATCTCTTGTCTGTCAATAAGATCACACAGCTCTGTGATAGAACATATGTGCAAATACTTGCAATTCACAGAGGGCTGCAAAAAAAAAATGATTCTCTTATGTACAACCAAATAATCAACTTGTTCGAGTTGACTCTAAAGCTGTATATTTTTTTTTGCACTTTTGGTTTTTTTGCTTGACTTCTTTGCCAACAAATCCATGCTTTTCAAATCATAAAAGAGCTAGAAAGAGATATTTAAGCAATGCCTCGAATAAGCTGCACAAGGCAATGAAGGGAGAAGAAAAACTGTTGTCAAAGCATCTGATTGCTGAGCAGTAGAACCATTCTAGAGTCAGGCCTATGTTTTAAGTAGAAAAGAAATGTCACAAGCCTGTCACAGGGTGGATGAGCAGGAAGAACAAACTGTGGAATAAGATGAATGATGGTCCTCATGTTAGTTATTTGCTCAATTTTTATAAAACAAGTGGGTAAGAAGATTTAGCAAAAAAAGATAATCATGAAAAGTAACTGGGATATACAAAAGTACATATACTAAGCACGTTAAATATATACATATATTTAATGCCTATAATATATATTATGTATAAATATGTTATTAAGTATATATGTATATTCAATACATATAATACATATATATGCATGTTACTATGTTATTAAATATATGTATATTTATCCTAGAACACATATACTATGTATACAGTATTATATAATTGTTACCATATTAAATAAATGTGTATGTATCATGTATACTGTGTATACATATTTTATATATATATATATATATATACACACATGTACACATAAAATAGCTGCTAAAATGTTCTATTATTACCCCTACAATAACATTAAAAGGATGAACTCAGCCTTTCACATTTCACACTAGGGCATCCCTGTTGACAGGCTGCAGGTGATCCATTTAGGTTCCGCCAGAGGAAGTCTGGGAAATAAGCACTGATTTGTAGGCACTGACATAACAAGAACTGAGTAACGACTTTTAGGTGCCAAATAAAAATATTTCTGAAGCCCCCAGACTCAGCAGCTTTGAGCAACAGCTCCAGAATTTATATGTTGGACAGTGTTTTCATCTTGGTAGAAGAGGAACTGGCAAAGACAAATGCAGAATCTGCCCTGAGAGTTGTCCACTCAAGAATGATAGCATCTGCGAGCTTGAGAAAGAAGCCAATTCTTCCTGTTTCTTGTTGATGTCAGAGCCAGTCTAATGGGTGTCCCAATGGCCTCTGTAACAAATGGTATAGTGCTTTCTTGGCATTTGGCTTCACTTGATAAAAAGCTGATTCCTCGGTTCCCTCCTCCCTGTTGACTTGCTTTCTGTACTCCCTTATGAAAGCCACCTTTTACAAAAATCTTGTCTATATGCAAAACCAGAGATCTGGAACAGCTGGAAAGAAAGGGGAGTGTATCTTGGCTCGCCTTCCTCACCGTCTAATTCGGCGTGCCCTCTGGGACAGGTCAGCTCAGCCCACTTCCACCTACTCTCAGAATCGATTGCTCTCCTGTCAAGACTCCCCTGCCTTGTGATTCTGCAACTGTTCTATGTGTTTGTGTGGATGGTCAGCTGCTCATATACCATTGTTTCAAAATGGTCACTAAAAAGAAAAGGCCATACTCTTTTTAATAGAAAAACTGTGCATCTTGTTAAATTTTTGAAATAATTGGGAAGGTTAAATTAATGAAATTAAATTTGGCTGAATGCTATCCACTGACTGTCCTAGGAGCAAAACATAATATACCGTTCCTGCTTTTAGAAAACCCTGCATTTTGGGGATGACAGATAATAAAGTGTGAGTTATTTGATCTTTGAGTGAGAGGAGCAAAAAAGAAGAAAGCCTACCCCAGATTAAAGGTTGGAGAGCGAAGACTGATTTCCTGGAGAAATTAAGAAATCCAGCCCAAGACACAGAAACTTCTCAATATACAATATCTGCGGCGTCGCCTAGTGGAGTAATGGTTCGACACAGTCCACACACATCCCAGGGTCCCAGGTTGGTCCAAGATGAACGACTAAATAAAATAAATAAGTGCTGTTTCCTCCTCTCTCTTCCTACCTGCCTGCCTCTACTCACCTTCATTCCTGCCTATACCTTCAAAAACAAACAATATCTGAGGACACAAGGAAATAAGATTAGGAGTCAGACACAAGACTATAAAGACAATATGCAAGTCATATGGAAAAGAGATGGATTTAAACCAGTTCACCTGGATCAGAGGCATTTCTCATTCGGTTTTCCATCTTGACTTTGATTTTAAGGAAAGTGTGATGAAAAGAAAGGACTGGAGGAAGACAGGACGAGAGAAGTCGTTTTACCAGAGAAGGCAGAGTCAGCATTTACTGAAATCCAGCACCTGCAGGAACAGATGGAAGGGCTTTAAAACAGACTGCAGCAGAGTTACTGAAAACCTGGAACAAAGCCAGTTCTCCAAGACTCAAAATGCCAAAGAAAGGGCTCAAGGCACTGAGGCCTCAAGCACTGGCAGAGGCTCTAAAATCACAGTGTGTGTTGGACTCAGGAGCTATAAAGACGGGAAGAGTTTCACAAGACTTCCGTTAAGAAGAAGGAAAATAGCAGACAAGAGTCTGGGCTATCTTGCTAGTTTGAATATTGCTTCTTTTGTGCTTCACATTAGTCTTTTATTATATATTGTATCATTTCCTTTCCCAGAATATGCTTATTAGTGTTTGCCAGCTGGTTTCACTGTAAAACATTTGATTCAGCAAAGTCAAGGGGATCACGCCCACCGGTGCTGTGCCTGGGACACCTGTCCCCTCAGGGGCTGGGAGGATTCCTGAGCGGTTCAGGGACAGCTAATTCTAATGACTGATATGCACAGGTGAATCAGTCACCTGGATGCTTTCAAGGATGTGAAAATAAGCCAATTTCATGACAGTAAATGCCACTGGGAATCTGTGGTCCAGAGAAAGAGTAAAATACAGTGAAGGAACTTTTATACATACCAACATATAAATGTCTATGTCTGCAGAATATGTATAAATATCTATGTGTACAGACGTGCAGACACACATATATGTGTATGTCCGCATGTGCGCCTATGATGTACAATTTCCTGTATTAGCTTGATTATTTTCTCATGTAAAACTTCAACAAGATGGGCACAGGACATCCTTCTGTGCAAGTCTCCCTTAAAAAAAATGACACATTTCATTGAGGTGGAGAGTAATCAATAATGAGGAATTAAAATCCTTGGAATGGATTTTTTTTTTTTTTAACCTCCCCATCTCTTGACTGATTCTGAAGAGACTTTGGAGTCTTTTCTAGGCCAGGGAAGTCATTCTTGAAAAGTATGAAATTAATCCCATTTGGATTTTTTTTTTTTTCTTCAGCTTGTTGTAGATGTTGCTCTTTGTTTTAGTGTCACATAATGATGGTACTCGGGGACCTGGAAACGACGTCTGGTAATTTCATCAATGAACTGGCAAGCCTGAGATAATGATAATAACCAGGCCTGCCATCTGGTGGGAAAATAATCATACCATTCTCAGTCTTTCCTAGACTTTTTAGAAAACAGAGAATATCAGACTTTTTATATAATTGCCTATAAGTACACAGAAAAACTAAATAAACAAATGAACTGAATCACACAAAAATAGACTGTGAGTCTATAAAATCATTATTAGTGAGTACCAGAAGGGAGGGGGCAGGGTGGGCAAACTGGTGACGGCACCATGCTAAAGGGTAGGACGGACAGGGGTGAGGTGGGTAAGCACCCTCTACAGATGCTGATTGACAAAGCTGCTCACCTTCATCCTACATGATCTGGACATGCAATGTTCCTTCAATACAAATGAGACTAAGTCTTTTCAAATGAAAATTAAAAATCAATTAAAAACATAAAAAGACAACTACAAAAAAAGTCTTAATGCCCTACTTTCTCTTGGTTGATAAGTTAGACTTTTGTTTCGTGTCTCCCAAGTTCCCCACATGTATTCTTAGGAGTCTCGTAATAACATAGTTTGAGGTTCAACAATTGAATAAAACATAATTTGAGTGGGAATTCCTATTAACATCCAATATTCATTTACAGTGTCTGTTTTCCATTATCTTGCCATTCCCTTCATGTACAGACTTGATAAGATAGTACAAAATCTGCAATTATAAAGTGCCCGTGGTGAATACAGCATCTGAAGTTCTAGCAGATATTACTGGGGAAATTTGCATATGGTAATCTGAGCCACCAAGGTTTCCGATTGTCTTAAAGCAAGTACAGAAGATAGTTTTAAATATCTGATTCTACATTTTGAGACGTATTCCCACACCTTCTCCTCCCACTCTCTTTCAGAATCTACTTTGCGGTAACGCAAAGGGTAGTTTCCCCAGAGAAGGAGCTCATTACAAAGTCTTCCATGCTCCAGCACCATGGTGCTACCAAACTTAGAGTTGAGGACAGCTTTGAGCTCCAGTCCAATTGAATAAAATATCTCTAATTAGAACTAAATGACTTAAAAAAAATTCTACTTAAGAAAAAAAGCACTTAATCTACTCCTTGCTAGAAGAACATTTTTAAACGGCATTTAAACTTTGGGTTTGAAGAAGTGTTACTTTCTACTTGGAAGGGTGTGCAGAATAAAGGTCAGTTTGGAATTCAGGGAAAGAATAAACTCTAGAAAAATAAGGGCTTGCCTATTCTCTGTGCCATCAGCTATGCCTCTAGGTTCACAGCAGTCCTCTCTATGCAAAGCAATTCATTAAATGTCACCTATAGAATTTATAGGTATCAAGAAATGTCAGCCTAGCTTCCAGACTCAAGTGATCGTGTTAGATAAACAAAGATCTTAGGGGATTTCCCTGGGGTAGGGAGAAATGTGACCTCATACATCCTAAAAATTCATTTTCTTTTCTTTAAGTCTGGGGACACTGGGCACAAAGGCTGTGCTAGACTTGGTGAGAAACAGAAGATTGGAGTCTGATCCATGAAACCCACTGACAGAGCCTGCCCACCTCCTCAGATACACTCAATGTTCAGAATAACTTGGAAAAGTTGATAGAACCAATCCACAAGCTATGTAATATGCACACGAATTTCACCACAGTAATCTTGCTCTACTGCAGTCGGAGACAAGCACTCCCTAAAATTGTTCCATCTTGGCCTTCTAGACTCTATAAACAGGCTTCACATGCAGATTTAAGACCTTGAGTGCTTTCTGCATGAAGCCATGACCAAAAGAGACTGAGTTTGTTAAGTATATCACAAGATGGTAACATTTCAGAGTTGAGATTTAGAAGTGTCTTTCTAACTGTACATTCAAACGACATCAAAGGGATGCCTTCGCCAAAGTGAATCGACTTTCAGGACATTGAGAACTCCTGCTTTAGGCAACTGCAGCAAAATATATTCATCAGCTGCTCATTAATTAAATGGAAATCAAATGATAATATAATTTACTGCCAGAGGCTAGAATCCTTTGCAGTGATTAACTATATTGATCGAAGGACTTTTCATTAAATCTTCCTGGGAAGAGATGGTTAAATGAGTTACAAAATGGACAGACCTGGTGGATGTTTGTAGTGGGGAGCAAAACCCAGCCCAGTACTTGGTCACTACCCTCAGACCAGTCTGTCCTAAATCTCCAAGATTCAAAATAGACTTAGGTTGATCTGGGTTGTGATTATTCTTTTTTTTTTTTTTCATTCTGCTTCCAATGGTTTCCAATGGTACCACCTCCTCTGTGTTTCCTATCTTTCTTATTTTCACCCTTGTTCTACCACTTTTCTCCAAACTGAAAAACACCAAATTTCCTTCATTCACCTAAAGTAAGCACTCCCATCACTCCTGAGTATGGCAACATTTGATTGATGCTGGGGAGACAAAAAGAGGTTAAAACAAGTCACAGTAATGGTAGATGGAGGTTTAAGAAGTAGAAGGTACTCTCTTAAATTTCAAATCCATTCCCATCATGAAGATAACTGATGTTGATAATGACCTTCTCTAGGATCCTGTTTCCTGCCAACCATTTCAAGCTCTTCTCCAATGTTCTATAGCTCCCCTCTTTTTCACCCAACAATCCTCATTCTCCCCACTTCACCTTCAACAGAAGTGTTGTAACATATTTTTCTGAAGCTCAGTTATGCAAAGCATAGATTTTTAGACCATATCCAAAGGGAAGGACAACTCCTTCCTTTATCAAAACCACCATCATAGTTTTAGCTTTAACCAAAAACTTCTCTATCAAGAAGTTTGCCCTCTTCCAAGGTCAAGAGGCTCATTATTACTGCCTCCTGTTCAAAAGAGTATTTTCTTTCCTTTTGTTCAACCATTAATTCATTCAATAAAGCATTGCTCGGTACATTCTCTGTCAGCTAGACTTTGGAAAATATGAAATTGATATAAATGAATGATCCAGCCAAATATTGCCAGCTAGAACACTTTAAAACAACATTTCTTTATCTCTGCAATGATTATGCATATCCCACTGGGTGACTCAATTAATTTAGAGTCTTTATATTTTGATAATAACTAGTTGGAGACTGATTATTCGAGTTTAACTGGTTCATTTTCAAGAAATGAATCCTTTGCCTTCAACTACCTATTTTTAGATCTCTTGAGATGCCAGGCAGAGCTTTAACAAATCTGAAAAATATTATCTCATCTTAACATATACTCTTATCTACAAGAGAACATAATCTCATTTCTTAAAGTTAGCACTGTCAGCAAAATAAAGCTTTCTGCCCTTGTTCTTCTGTTTTATTACAGTCTCAACTCAAGTAATTTAATTTGGAAGTCTTCTGAGACTGGTTCCAAATGCCCTTTAGAGAACAGATACATGGTACTAACCTGAGGTAGCAAAATACCATGTTAGTTCTAAAGAGTGACATAGGCAATAGTACAAGTATTTATTTCTCTTTGAAGGTGTAACACTGGGCTTTTGTTTGCTTGGGTAAATGTGTCCTTTTAGATGGCGTATGTATCCTTTACTGGTATAACAACCTCAGTTGTTCCTTTGGAGAAAGGGAATAGTAACTCCCAACTCAGTGTGCATTAGTCATGACCTAAGTAAGGGAAGTGTGGTAGTTGAGTCAGAGCGAACCCACAGCCTGAGAAAATTATACTTTGTCATAATGATATTTGAACTGAAATTTCCAGGTGTCCACGCTAAATAGAGTGAGTCATTGCTGGGCAGTGCATTCAGAGGACCTGAAGACCCATTCCTAAGGGCAATATAAAACCTACCTCAATTTCCAGAAATAGTCAAGTTTTATGTCATTCTAACATCTTCCATTTTTTTCTATCACATGTCAGGTTAATCTCCTCCCAGAAAGTTGTCTTGTTCTGACGTCCCTCCCCTGACTTCCTCTCTGCCCCCCTGGTCCCCTCCCTCCCTCTCTCCCTCTTCCAAAGAGAAAGGAGAAAGAAAAGCATTTGACTGGTAAGTTCTGCTTTGGAAATGATTGCAAAGGGGGAAATTGTATATAACAGTAAAATGAAGCCTTGACTCAGGCCCTTAGAGCAATACCTCTGATTCATTTTCCTTGATTGTCCTCCTTCAAAAATGAAGTCAACCTTCAATTAGCAAGCTTCAATTCCAATGTGTTCACTCTGGGATTTTTGGAGCAAAACTGGTTTCAGCCAATTGTGATGCAGGTGAAATCTGATTTAAAAAACAGCGATAACTATACAAAAGAGGCCACATCAGAAGGAGTCACGTTTTTACACCAGTGTTTTAACTCCTTCCTGCCATCTACATTTTCTCAATCTGTATTTTCATTGTGAGTGAACATTTAAGCTGAATTTGTGATTTAAATTTTTTAGTGAGTGCCTGCCAGGCACAAGTTTTTCTAGGTACTGAATCTCATTCAATCTTTGCCATCTTCACAGCAATGCCACAAGGTTGATGCTATTGCACCTCTTTTACAAATAAGGAAGCTGAAGTTGAGAGAGTAAGTAAATGACTCAATCCTGGCTCATAAACAAGTCTTTCTGTCCCCCAGACTATGCTCTTATCAAAAATATCAGTTGACCTCTCATTTAGTTCTGGAGATTATTCAGAACAGACAAGAAAGAATTACAAGACCTCCTGTTACTATAATATCACCAGAACTCAGGCCATTTTGTCTTCATATTTACTTAAGATACTTATAAATGGATAGAGTGCATTTCTATCACATAACTCATTTTAATATCATCAATACATTTTGATCCAGAGGCTTCTGCAATTTTTTCTTCCTTTTAAGCTTATTAGCCAAGTCTTTTCTCCTCAAATTTTATTTTACTGTACATAAAATGTGCTAAGGACAGAAATTGAATCATTCTGTGGAAAACTCCTACTGCAGTACTCAACACAGATAATGATAGCAACTACACACTCTATTATGTTAAAACAAACACAAGGCAAGAGATGTGTGACCTGCTGGGAGGAAAAAGAACGTAAGAGTAAAGACAAGGCTTTTGAATTACACAGACCTTAGTGTATC
Source organism: Solenodon paradoxus (assembly GCA_004363575.1). NCBI lineage: Eukaryota > Metazoa > Chordata > Mammalia > Eulipotyphla > Solenodontidae > Solenodon > Solenodon paradoxus. The sequence goes on from RJWH01002145.1 coordinate 138,316, forward strand.
ACCACATTTGCCATTCTGACTTTGGACCTTGAATCCATTACGCAAGATTTCTAAGCAACTTTGATACTTTTTCTTATCTGTGAAATAAGGTTCACGTACAGGGGAGGTTAAATGAAATAACGTGCAAGAATAGCTAGTTAGGACCGTTCCTCTTCCATTCTTGCTGCTGCCTCCCCATCCCACGCCCAAGTTTGCATTCACCCTGCCTGCAAACATCTATCTTCTAAATAAAACAGAACTTGATGGATTGAAATTCATCTTGTGTCTTCTTTTGAAGCAATGAAAGAATAGTCATGATATATAGGAGAAATGCTATTGAATTATGTGGAAATATTTTGCTCCTAGGAAAGGCCAATTCAGAGGGAAGGAGAGTGCAATATTCTAGTTGAATTTCACCGTAAGTCAGAAACTATCTAACATGATTCTTCTCCCCTCTACCTCACTGCAACTTCCACCTCTTGATTAAATGGAGGGAAAGGGCTCTATTGTAATTGCACAACAAAACAAAATAATGATAAATGCTGCTGACTTAACAAGTCCCCAGTTGTATCACATCAAGCTGGGCATGACAAATAGGAAATCAGAGACGGCTGGCTCTCCATAAAAGCCTTGAGATCAACGTCATGTGAGGCATTTCATCAAATCTGGTCATCCTGCTGTGCTTTTTAAAGATCTGAAATACGATAATATATTTGGCAACTCTACCCAAGTTACCAAAATGCTAGAAAAAGACTAGAATATAAAATCTATGCCCCGGATGGGTATGACAGCTTTCAAAACCCAGTTGGGAATACTCTTTTATTTGAATAGGCTATGTCTGGGTTTTAAATCATGATTAAGATAAAGACCTATAACTTCCTATTTCATTAACTCTTTGAGTCTTGAGACACAAAAATTCTGCAAAATAGATGTTGGTTAGGAAGCAAACACAAACTAAGAGAGTGGGTTGATTATTTGATGGACTCAATTCAATGAACAGCATTGTTACATCAATTTCTTTTCAAATAACATTTGCCTTGGCATCAGAGAATCCAAATAAACCACTATGACCCTTAGCTGAAGTAAAGAGTACAAAGAATCAAACTTTATTTTTTAATAACACGCATATACAAATATAAATATTCATCTCCTTATGTATAGATGACCCTGAAATTTGTTATATTAAAGCTTGCTTAGATTCAAGAGGCTGTCCCTGCTTAGTGATGCCTTGACTAAGGAAAGGCAGAGTAATATGATGAGTCTGTTAGAAGACCCCATTTTCTCTGTCTTGCTTTACTATGGACTATGGTTTGGGCTACTCAAAATCTACATTGCTGGCCTGTTCCTCCTCCTTATTACTGATGGCCCTGGAGGTGATAACTTCATGTGGACTGGGGGAGGAGAGAAAGGCTCTTTGATTCATTGCTAAGCTGAGGCACAGTCATCTCCTACTAAAGCATCCGACAGTGTCTCTCTTTAAACCCTGCTGCTACTGCAGAACCCCGAGTGGGCTCCTGAGAATTCTAAAAAGTAAATATTCCCATTTCCTCAGCATTTTTATACTCCTTCAGGGGTATTCAAGGATTGGGCCTCCTCAGGTCAACGGTTCAGTTACATGCCTGTATCCAGTCATTTTTTTGTTGGGAATAGACTTGGCTTGAACTACAAAACTCTAACAAAATATCATAGACTGGATGTCTTATCAACAACAGAAACTTCTTTCTCTTAGTTCTAGAGGCTAGAAGTCCACAAGCAGGGTTATGGTGAGAGCCTCTTCTGAGTTTCAGGCATCAACTTTTTAAAAAATTATTGATATTTATGGTCTCTTTTGTTCACGGTGCTGCATTCTTGTTTGAATATTGACACTGCTTATTTCACAACACACCCTTCACCCAGGTTCCAGTATCCTTTATCACCACCTTTTTCCCCTCTCTTCCCTCTTCCCTCCCACTGTCCTGGCAGCCATCATCTGTGTTCTGTGACTTTTTGCTGGGTATTATCTGTTTTGTTCATTTTATTGTATTCCACATATGAGTATTTCTTTTTCTTTCTGACTTATTTCATTGAATATTATCCCTTCCAATTCTATCCACATTGTTGCAAGGGGCACAATTTCATTTTTTTTAGTAGCTGCATAGAATTCCATTGAGTATATAGAGTGCAGCTTCTTTCTCCATCATCTGTTGATGGGCGTCAACTTTTCCCTGTACTCTCCATGTTGGGAAGAGGATGACAGCTCCCTGGGATATCTTTCATAAGAGCATGAATCCCACTCCTGAGTGTCCTGCCTCAAGACTTAAGACTTTCCAAAGATCTCAGGATTTCAGCATATCAATTGGAGAGGGTGGGTGGGGATGAGTGGACACAAATAGTGGATAAAATACATGAATCACAAAGAAAACTCACTTCCAGAGGCTGAGAATCAAGTATTGAGCAAGTTAAACCCTCTAGTTTCCTGGAGTTCATTTTACTCCAAAGCATGTGACCCACTATGGAAGTGGCATTCTCCTTCACCCACTCTCTGAGCCAGCCCCGGCACCTCCATCCAGACTCTCAACCACCTGAGCCCAGACATTGATTTGAGGCAAACTTCCTGTGTGAGGGCTTTCTCCTGGAGGACCACTGGTGTCTATCTCTGACAGCACAACTCATTAGTGAGCAGATGGCCCAGATTCAAATGCTAAGTCCATACCTAGCAGCACTTTGGTTTTAGACAAGTTAAATTCTCTGTGCCTGACTCTCCTCATCTATAAAATGGAGCTAATAACAGTATCTACTTCACAGAGTTCTCATGATGGAGCCTGCTCCATTAGGAGGGCTGTATGAATATTGAGCCATTAAATAAATTATAAAGTGGAGCTTTATGTGCTTCACTTTATAGTCACCATGCATTAGCCACTCTCCTAAATAGTTTCCATGTGTTCAATCACATGACTTCCAAAAAATGCTCTATTAAGCAAATTCCCATCTAGGGATGAGGAAACAAACCCAGAAAGTATAAATAACTTACCAAAATCACACAGTTGTCAGGTCCACAGTGGTTGGATTCAAAGGCACATACTCAGTATCCAGAAATAGATTTTCTCAACACATGGGTTGTTTTAGAAGAGAATTCCAGAATTGGACATACTGCTTTTCTAAAGTTAACTGGACTTTTATGTAAATTTTTCAGGCAACCCCAACACAAATACAGAATAAGTCTTTTCCAATGTGACCCATTGGTGACATATAATTGGCAGTTTATCTTGGTGAATAAGGCTTAGGCTCCTTCCACACAGGCAATCTTTGGTAGGAAAAATTCTAAGATGGTCCCCAAGATTCCCATCCTGGTTCACACACCACCTCCATGCGATTGCAAGCAGAACTTGTGGATATGATGAGGGCATCACTTTCATGAATATGCTATTCTTATATGGCAGAAAGTATTTTACAGATGCAATTAAAACCCCTAATCAGTTGCTTTTGATATAATCAAAAGAGAAATTATATTTGATGGGCTTCACTTACTGAGGAGAGTCCTTAAAGGAGGTAATTACTCAGAGTGAGAAAGATGGCCTTGTGGAGAGGGCCCAGGTGGGAGAGAACTGCAGGCAGCTCCTGGAGCTGAAAATGCCCCATTTGATAGCCAGTCAAGAAGAGGAAGTCAAGAAGAGGAAGTCTCACTCCTACCAGCAAGTCCTACCAGCAAGGTAGCTTAGAAGATGACTTTCAATTCCAAGTAAGACTCTTAGTGCCATCCTTCTGAGATGCAGAGCAGAAGATACAGTTGATTGTTGTTAGACTTTTGACCTATAGAATGGTGAGCTGAAAAATGGACATTACTCTAATCCACTACTTTTGTGGTAATTAGAAAACTGATGCCTAGCTCATTGTTGTCTCTACAAAGATAAGAGAGACACAGTATAGTAATTGAGCTGCATAAAAGGATTTTCTAAACTAGGTAAAAGCAAGGATATCACCTAGTTGGGTCTCTTTTATTCAAATAAAGAAATTACAAGCTAGAAAGAAAAGCTCTTCACAAAGTCAACTCCAGATTCCAGGTATTCAAGGACAGGTTCATCCTATCTCACAGGCCAGTTGAAGAACTGATACTTTGACCCTGGCACTGTATATTTTCATCCAGTTTTTTCTTCCAGAGAGCATGAACTCTTCTTGCTGAATTTGTATTAGTGAGAGAAATGTAAATATGGCCAAGAAAGTTGTGGAAAAATCCATCTAGATAGGTCAGTGGACTGATAGATGACTTCCTGTGTAAAAAAAAAAATACTTTCCATGGGTTCAAGCCCTAGGACACACAGGCGAGAATTCTTTTGTATGTGTGAGTTGGACTCAGGTGTTGCCCTGGACATCCCAAGTCTAATCATAGACCCAGTTGAATGACAGCTGAAAAATTAGAGTGTATAAATTGCCTTTAAAATAAAGGCCAATAATATTATTACCACATTTCTTTTTATGAATAAATTCATTCTTTGGTTCTTACAGGCAGATTTTAAGCCAGTGAATTGAGTCTGGATCCTGAATCTGTGAAGGAAAAAGGCTTGTCCGCTGCTTCCCAGCAGCCATGAAGGCAGCCATAAAAACTGCTAGAGCTAGCAGAGCTATAAAACATCCTGTGAACTAAGCCTACTGGACTATTACAGGCAACTGAAGTCACCAACAGACAAAGAACTTCCCATGCTTGAAACCCCCCCACTCTAATTTACATCTCTCTCTCCCTGCACTTGCTCTAACCTATATAAGTATACCCTAACCTGAAGCCCATGCTCAGCCTTTGGGGAAGGATCCCTGCTGAGCCCGCATGTAATAAATCTGCCTAAAATACTTTCAAAGAGTGCCCGCTTGGTTTGTCCCAGGGAGAGCTGTAACAAACCCACCACCTTCTAGATGTGATAAACTTTGCCTAAGTCATATATCTCAGTTTTCTTATTTGTAAAATTGAATTAATGAATCTAAGTATCTCAGGTCTTATATGAATCAACAGAGTTACTGTATATTCTAAAACAATGTCTGAAAAAAAAGTTAGTACTCAAAATGTTAGCCAGGATTTCTTATGATTCTTAGGATTATACATGGTTTGTAAAACAAGCATTTAGACACATTGTTTTGCCAGGTGCTTCTATTATTGAGATTGAAACTTACAAACTCAGTCATGGGCTATATATTTCCTGCATTTAGGCTCTTTTCTACACACTTCCTCAAATTTTACTTTACTTTCTAACTTTACTGAAAATACATTGCATTAGAACATTATGTAGGTGTAAGGTGTGCATTACCATAAATCACCATCTGTATATACTACATTAAATTTATGTCAACAGTTCAAATGTTATCCTTTCACCATTCACTCCTTTCAAATTTTTAAAAGAAGAGTGGTGTTTCACAAGTGTCACTTTTGCTTAGTCAAGAAAGTAAACTAAGCAAATCAAAATAAATCAATAACTTCATACCAACATTTTTAATGTATCATTTTCCTTGATAAAGTACCTGAGTGTTATGTCCTTTGTTTTATCAAGTGGTGGAGGAAGATGATGGCAAGATGATCAACACCAGAATTGCTCATTATTTTCCCCAAAATGATGTATTCTAGTGTAGTAGAAGAACTTTTTCTCTGACCCCAATGTAAAAGTTAGTCTGCCAGGAATTTCTCACAGGACTGTGGTGGCTGTAACCAAGTCCAAGGACATGTCAACATCCTCCCTGCTCTGCGCCTGTACGTAGCTGATACGAGTTGACAGCGGAAATTTACATGTAGCCGAGGAGGTGGGTCTTTGCCCCAGAGTATAAAAGAAGCTCCTCCAAATCCCCTGCTGCTCAGCTTTGGGGAACGATGCCCCTGAGGCAACACTGGTACAATAAAGTGCTTTTCTCTACTTGAGTGCCAGCTGTCAGTCTTCTCACTGTCTGGAGGCTCTGCCACAACACTAGAAGTTCTCTAAAATTAGACTAAAATTCTCAACTTTCTGGAAACACAAAAACAGGTATCTAGGTGAACTAGATGACTTATGTGATGGTTTGCAGGAGCTAAAAGGGTGCTCACAGAATTCTAAGATTACTTAAGAAGACATTCAAAATATTTAATCCCCAGAATAGTACAAATGTATTGGTAAAGAGTTTACCCCTGGCAAAACATCAGCCCTATCTGACAACAAAGATGTATTCTATTCAAATTTGAACTTAACTCTTGTGGCTGCTCTTTGGATGGGGGGTGAGAGTGAGGCTACAATGAAAAAACTCTGTGCAAACACAGGGACTGGAGGAGGAATGGGCATGCATTTTCCAGGAATAGGTACTCTGAGACAAAAAAAAAAAAAAAAAAAAATCCAATGGCCATTCTGAGTTGGGAGAAGGTTTAAATTGCAAATCAGAAGTCTGATATAATTTGGATGGTTCTCATACCTTCACGAGTTTGGGAGGGTCTGTGATTGTATTCAGATGGACAGGAACATTCTCACCCAGGTCATTATAAAACACAGATCCAGTGAGGTTAAATCTCTGACATACAGAGAATCCCTGGTTCTTTACTCTCACAGTGTATCATTTCCTGATCTGAGTGTGACAGTGCAACAGATAAAGCGGGAGTGTGCTGTCACCAAAGGAAATGATGTCTGCATGTGCTCTGCCTTTGGATTATCCAGTGGGACTCTCCTTTGTCTGAAATTGAATTGTGTATTGTTTATTCAAAATGAGCGCATTGGTGACTTTGGTTTAGGATGATCTCAAGTTATTGGTGAGTTCATATTCATCTTCGTGTGTATGCTAACAGGACAATGTAAAGGCCATGTTTCTCTCTTCATTCAACTGCTGGCAAACATCTGAATGTGCCTCAATGGAACAGGATTCCTTGGTTTGGGAAAGTACAGCATTAAAGGCAGATCACAGTTGTCAAACAGACGACAGGAGAAAAGGCAGATAGTTAGATCTTCATCAACAAAGTACTAGAAGATCTCCACTCACATTTATTCATCAAGAAAGAAGTGACTTTGTCAATAGTGAGTCTCAGTTATTTTTAGCATGATGCAAATTTTATGATACAATGATATGCTCCTCAGCTAAGCAGATAGCATGTTCCCTTATGTTAGAACTAAGTTCAAGGCTAAACATTGCTAATCTTTCAAATCCAACCTCCACATAATGGTTCTTATAAAAAAAAAAAAGATGCTTGTTATGAAACAGTAAGTATCAGTCTGCAGGCAGTTATTCACAAGGGAAGAGATGAAAGGCTTGCCTATAGATGGAAGGGAATAGCAAGTTTTGGAACCATCTGGCAAGCACAGAGGAACACTGCGAATATTTGTTCCATTAGGATCACGCAGCATAAAAAGTGTTCTCATATTATGTCTCAGAGTCTCTGAACCCTAATGTTACACATTAGAATTTAAGTTCCAAGAAGATGGAGACTTTGTCTGTTTCTGTAAGCGAAAAAACCTGCCCGCCACTTCCCAGAAGCCATGAAGGTCACCCAAGTGAGCAGACCCCCATGGAAAATCCTGTGGTCTGAGCTTGTCAAGGAAACAGGGGAGCTTGCGCCACAGCTCCAGGCAAATGATAAAGTCACAACCGACAAGAACTTCCCGCACTTGAAAATTCCCGCCCTAATTTACACCATGTCTAATGTATGTAAGTGTAACCTAGCTTGAAGTTGGGGCTCAGACATTGGAGAATTCTCTTGTAAGCCCACCAGCATAATAAAACTTGCTAAAACTTCCAGAGTCCCTTGGTTTGTCACAGGAGAGCCATAACATTTCAACTATGACAATACATAGCTCAGTGCTTAAACTAGGACCTGTGTGTAGTGACTGCTCAATAAACACTGAAACTCACATTGTGCCAGGCATTGTAAAGGCAATTTACCTGTGCTAACTTATTTAATCCCACCAAATACTAATCAAGTGGAGGCTCGTCTTATTCTCACTACAAGCTGTAAAATGAAGCAGTAATGTCTCCAATATAACGGACCTAGGAAGAAAAGAATGTCAGGATTTCAATCTAGTCATGCTGGCCCCAGATGTTTCCCTCCAACTTCTGCATTTTGATGGAATAAATTAGATAGAAAAGACTCCCCGAAAAATGTGGGCATTTAAAATAATTCTGTATAGAATCTGGACAGGTAAGTATCCTGAGTTGTTTCAACTGTTTCTGTAAAATGGAAGAAGCAAGGCAGCAAATACCAAGGTTTAGCAGTGGTGTCATGAACTCACCCCAGTGCCCTACGGAGCTGCCAGTCCTGAGAAAAACCTGGATACTTAATTCCCTACTGTCTTGCATTATTTCTAAAGGATTCTTTATGCTCTGAGTAGAAATGATCCTGAACCCAATCATCAAAAGATCATAGAAGCCACCATTATTAAACATGTACTTCAAGCCAGCCCTGCTCCTACTCTCATTTAATCTTCCAAAACTCAAATGGATATATATATATATATATATATATATATATATATTCACCCCATTTGAAGATAAATGACATTTAAATTTTTATCACATGTTAGAAAAGGAATTTGGTCACAGGTTCACATGACTACTCAGTCTATGATCTCTCGAGGTGGTTTTTCAGTTCAAATCTCACCTCTGCCTTTTACCAGCAGTGGGATTTTGACTAAATACCTATCAGCCCAATGAGCTATACTTTGACATCTATTAACATGGCAGTCAATAGCAGCATCCTCATTATCATCATCATCACCATGTTTTATCACCCTGCTTATTGAGGCTTTCTCAACATTGTTATAAGAAAAAGAAAAAATATACATACAGAGTGATCAGATCAGTCACTTCAAAATGTATCCAATCCAATCCCTCTCATCCTACAGTCTATAAAACAAAATCAATACAAATGACACAACCCAAAGCTTAGATCAAATCGGTATTTTAAAATAGACAGTGATGATTTTTTTCACTGCAGAATTGTGAACGAATTTACTCAAGCTGGATTTTCCCCTCTTTCTCGAGTCCCACCTTGGTTGAGGCTCTGAGCACAGGGCAGGTGGTGCCTATATGATAATCCTGCAGTTGGAGAAGGCGTTCTGTACCTTCTGCAGCTTGTAAGGAAGGGATGTCTTGGACATGGTTGTTAGTAATGTTTTACACCTACCTGTCATCTCACCTACATCTAGAGCTCACCAGCTCACCACTAATCTATCCTTCTAGCACCGGGCAAAGTCAATACTTAGACTTTTCTGTCCATGAAGTCCTTTCCTGATTTGCTAAGACTGAACAATGCGCCTCTCCTCCATGCTTCCATCCCGGTCTCCTTTATCCCTCTTGTGGTCAGTCGAAGACTTTGGCATATGAAACCGAGAGCAATTGTAGGTTCACATTAGAATTTGACTGAATAATTGGATCAGCAGTGTCCCCCCTCAAAAAAGAAAAGCAATTTATGGCCAAAAGCCCCGGCCCACATTCCTGTCCCCATCGTAGTGGCTACCCAGAATTGCTATGATAATGACCTTTACAGGAGTTTGCAGAATCTCCTCCGGGGAGTACATTCAAAAAAGGAGCTCAGTGAGCAGTGTTTGTTTAATAGCCTGGCTATCCAGAATTCATGTAGAAATCAATGGCAGGCAAGTAGACCTTAGCACATCTTAATGGGATGAAATCTCACTAAAAAGGCTAAATGAGCAAAGAGACGATTCAATTTCCAGGGGAGAGACTCAGCTGAGATGGAACACAGGCAAGAAAAGCTCCCGAGGTGCTGGAAGACAGAGGCTGACATGATGGGCAATCAATTGTTTTCAAAGCACTTCAAAAATGGAGAAAAGGAAAAATCATTAGTGGGACCTGCCAGTGACCCCATCAGATGCTGAGTCCCTGCCAGATGCTAAATGAGAAATTCTGGTGAGAAAAAGGGACGAGATAGAAGGTTGTGTTTGTGTAAACCTCTCTTAGGAGCTTTCCTTATGCAGAGTAAGGAGGGAAAGAAAGAGTCAAGGAGGAAAGATTTGATTCACAGGAATTGGGTAATAGAGCCTCTGGGATCTCACCTGGCATGATGTCACTAAGTGTAAGCTTGAGGGTTTTCAGATCATCAAGGGTAGGGAAGAGAGAGAATCAGTTGAGGTATTTTGAGGTTTATAAAACTGAATTCTACAAACTTATTTTTTAATCAAGGTATAATTCTGAGTGAAAAGCAAACAAATAAATACACCAAATCAAACTAAAATGGGCTTTTAATTTATAGAATCAAATGTGTGGTTACCAGAACAGAAAGAGAAAAAAAGACAAGCAAATTGGATAAAACATGTCGATGATATGGCAAAGGAGGAACTGGATTGGTGGTGGTGTATTTAGTGTCTATACACAGATGTGGGTTAGGTGATACCTTACAGAATGTTGTGATGCAATGTTCCTTCGATAACATTTATAAAAATAAGCCGGCTACTTCTCATGTTCCATTTACTCTCAGTTTCTAATTCTGAATCATCACTCTCAACTCTTTAGCTGCTGCTTCTTAGTTTTACTCCCCAATTTCAAAATCCGATCTAACTTGCTGTTTCTAGATTTTGCAATTACAGACAGTATCACATATCCTCCTTCTTAGGAAGAAGTGTTACAGCTCTCCTGTGACAAACCAAGCAGCACTCTGGAAGCTTTAGCAAGTTTATTACACCGGCGGACCCGGAGGAGTGTGGGCCTCCAAAAGTGTGGGCCCCGACTTCAGGTTAGGTTGCACTTCTATAGGTTAGATGTGGTATAAATTAGGGTGGGGGTTTTCAAGTGCGACAAGTTCTCATCTGTTCGTGACTTTATTGGTTGCCTGCAGCCATGGCACAGGCTCCCCTGATTCCTCAGCAAGTTCAGACCACAGAATGTTCCAGGGTGTTTTGCTAATTCTGGTGGCCTTCATGGTTTCTAGGAAGCTGTGGGGCAGGTTTTTCCCTTACAGGACTTTTCTTTCACTGTCCTCTCTGCTCATCCTTGCTGCATCCCCGGAGTTGTAGAATTCTTCTAGGAGGGTCAAATATGTCAACAGTTTATCCACTTTGTTTCTTGGGGACAGCTCTCCTGGAGTCGCCATCATCTACTCTGGTGTGGACAGGGTCCCCTTGGAGCAGTGCGTAGCAGGTCTAGTGGCCGTCTCCTCTTCTTCCTCTCTGTCCTGTCTTGGAGCTCTGTTTCTTGGTCCTCATGCTTTATCTCTCATTCTCTTATCTGCCCCCATGCAGGAGGGGAGGTCATGAATAAGGAATCTGCTGACATCTTGCATGTCTGAAAGTATTGTTAGTCCATTGTCAGATTTGATTTAGCATTTGGGAGAGAAGAAAATTGCACATAAAATTCACTTCTCTTAGGACCGTGGGAGTATGTTTCTAGGTTATGAATCAGGCTCTTTAGTGGTTTTGGTTGGGTGGAGGCAGAATACAGAGATCTCCAGCAGAGACTCTCCCTGGCTTACAAGACGAATCTTGAAGGACTTGATTGAAATTTAAGCAAAAGTTACAGGTCTTTACGAGAAAAGTAAATCATATTCCTAGAATAGTTGGAAGGTGTGGGGGTTACTTATATCTTGACTAAGTTGGTAGCTATCTGGGCACTTAAGAATGACATAAATCATTTAATTGCAAGTTCTGCAGTCACCCTATGAATGCTGCTCTTGGCAGCTGTGGAACCCATTGACCAACTTGCCATAATGGAAGAGAAGATTAGAATCAGAAATTTGTGAAAATTTTCCAATGTTAGAGAAAGTCTTTCAGCAGACTGAAGTTGAAAATGATAAAATCTAGTCAATTTGTCAGAAGTCTGCAGACACTCAGCAATATTACAGTCTGCTGAAAATCACTTCTGCTGAGATGGAAAAAAGATTCATAATTCTTTTATTGCAAATATACAAAGTGTAAATGATGGACCTTCTGGGAAGATATCTTTATTGATTTGAGGACAAGTGAAATAAAATCACAAACTCAAACTTCAAAGAAAGAATCTTGGAAATATTTGGTGTCTCACCAGACAAATTACCCTCACGTGACAAATAATACAATGAAAATGAATAATCTGTCTCTTATAGGGAAATTTCAGCACATAATCCTATGAAAATAAAAGTCAAAAACAAATAGCTCTCAAAGATGGCCTACATATTGCTACTTTTCTCTAAACAAAGCTATTAGGAATATTTAGCCATTCTTTAACATTTTTTCATAAAGGCGCCATAATTTTCTAAGAAAAAATTAATATTCTTATAAAAGTTTATATCTTTCTTCATGAAGCAATCTTGTAATAAATTGCTGATATTACAGTAATGTCAGTTTGTTTCAGGAAGCATAACTAGATCCTAGTCAAAGTACTGTCATATGTCCATCTGGATTTCAGAGTCCACATGAATCAGTAATTACGATGTGTCCTCATCTTGCCCTTTTGAAATTAGAGTGTTTTTTGAAGTTATCTTAACCTTATATTGGCATTGAATATTGGATATATCAGGGAAAATAGCTTAGTTCCAAGATTTTCAGATTCAGACAAACTGTGACCAAGAACCAAATTTCAACAAAATGAATAGGACACAGGACTGTGGTTGGGCTGTGGGGAGCGAGGAAGAAAACGGGGAGAGAAAGAAAAAGGGAACAAGATGGTGGTAAGTGACACTAGAATTCTGGTGTTGGGTGTGGTGTGAAATACAGACTGAGATGCAATTTCAATATCCTAAAATGAACATAACATTGTAAACAAAATAATAATAAATATTACTATTTAATAAAAGAACCAAATCCTTGTAGTCATATCAACACCTGAATCTGATTTAGACAACAAGGTCCTTGACCTGGTACCCAACTTTATGCCCTTGTAGAGGAGACTTTGGAAGAGTTTAGGAAGGAATGAGCATACTTTTCAAGTCGACAAATAAAAATAATTTTTGGACAAAGGACAGAATAAGGTAGTTTTTAAAACATGCTAAAATTTGTTGACCTTCCCTTAAAGAGTAACTGTGACTGGTTTTCTTGGGACATTGGCTCTGGAGGAAACCATCTGCCATATAAGAAGCTAATCTCCATTGAACTGGCTATAAAAGCCAGAGGTAGGCATTTTAGAGAGCAATCTCCCTGATTTTCAGCCAGCAGTCAGCAGCAGTGACCAGTTATGAAAGTGCACCATCTTGGAAGTCCAGCCCTGAAAACCACTCCCATGACTGACATCTGATGGCAACTAAAGGAAAGCTTCCAAGTAAAAATGGCCCAGAAAAATATGAAGAAAGTAAAATGATTATTTTAAGCTACTTAGTTTTGTCATAATTTTTAATAAAGTAGAAGAAATCAGAACAGCAAACAACAAAAAATGATGAGTTAATTTTCAAAGAAAAGTTTATTAGAACAATAAATGTGATACAGAGATTCACATGGGCAGAAGTCAGGACATACCACGGGACACTCAACAGTCTTATCTAAGTCCTTCAGTGTGTCTTACACTATTCAGATACACTCAAGGTTATTTTAAGTCAAGACCACGAACTCACACTTTCACCCCCTCATCATACTGGAGGGCAAACGCATAACTCTGGATTATGGAAAAATGCTACGTTGCCTCTGTCAGTGTGATTGCTAAGACACACAGTATAGGACATGGATACAGGGAGTAGGGAAAGATTGGTAGCACAAAGAAATTCCCTCCCCTCCTAAGGCTGTACACAATTGGGGGAAAAGAAACTTACCACAATGACTCCAAATTGCCAAAGATATCTCTGAGAAATCAATTATAATAATGAAGTAAATTGTATATAAGATAGCATATATATGTGCATGTTTAGAAAATTTTCTTCAGATTCTAACAGCTTTAGACTGGAAAGAACAGCACACACAAAATGAAAACACATAATGGCAGCTGAGTCCCAACCTTTTCTCTGTAAAAGCTGAGACATAGCTCTGCTCTATCTGGGTCCCAAATTCCTTGTCTGCAAGCTGAAGGTGTTTCTTACTTACTCACATTTCCTAAGTAGGGCTTCCCTTATTTCTCCGCTCTGCAAGCCCCCTGTGGACATAAAAAAGTATTGAGACATGTATGTGTGTTTAGGTCTTAAATATTCAAAAAGTCAACGTAAGATTAAAAGGGCACTCTGATAGCAAACAAAGCTGGTAATTAAAATCTTCCTCAGCCACTTACTAGCTGTGTGGATCGGGTGATTTACAGAACTCTCTATGCTACTGCTTTTGTAACTCTAAGATTTAAACAGTAATAGTGGTATTTATCCTTTTGGTTGTTGTGAGGATCAATGAAAGGCAGAAATCAGGAGGCCAATGTTTTGTGTTCTAGCAACATATCCACAGCACCTATATTCCAGAGAGTAAGATGTCAGCACCCCCACACAAAGACCTTGTCATGCTCCATGCTCTGCCTCTTATAACCCCCCAGTCCTGATGGCTCTTTACCAGAACACCGCCATCCATGGCCATGTTTACTAACAGAAAATGGCAGCCAAGGAAAGATGGTACTGACTATTTCATCTTCCAAATATTAGGCGAGTGCATCATATTGGTGAAAATAAATTATACTCAGAAGCTTAGCTGTAAAGTATCCTGGGAAATGCGAGTTCTTCTTTTACCTTTCCAACTTCTGCAGTAGACCAATCATACTACCCTGCATAGGCACCTTGCTCATTGTAACAAATCGTCCCAAGGTAAAGGAAGGCATGTGGAATTCTATTTCCTTGGAGGGGAAGTCCCAGAAGCTATAAAGGCAAGGGAGGGATAGTAGATCCTCAGAGAAGGTAATGACTCTGTAGATCCTACAGAGCACCAATAACAGCATCACCATCTTGGGGAAAAGAATCAGAACACACTTGTCTAGGTCTCACATCATCTCTGACCAACAGTAAGCATATCTAACCTCACTGAATTACTAGTTTTCTCAAAGACACTGTTGAAAAATTAATTAGATGATACATGTAAAGCTAATTACTGCAATAATGACAAAGGTATTGACTTCCATTGAGGATCAATCTAAATTTCTAAAGACAACAAAATTTGTCATTCCCATTATAACTCTCATTTATGGTGCCTAATGCAGAACTCGATGCTGTTATGTATTTATAGGTTGTATCAACCACAAAGCACAATTCTGCTGAAAATGACAATGTATAGAAATCTGGGAACTAAGGGAGGAGAGAAAACAAGTAGAAAGTCTCTTACATTGAAGAAAAGGGACATCTACTTTGCTTCAGTGGAAAAGGAGTCCTCACTGTAACTAGAGGAAGATTTCCAAGTATTAAATACTCCTTCCAATAGAGCCGTAAGGAAATAGAGTATTATTGACTTTTAAGATTAAATCAGTATTCAAAGCACTTAGGCTTCCTACTTTATGTCTACTTTACTTATGCATTCACTTATTTCTTAAGTTTCTGAGCCTCATTTTTAATGACAACAAAGTGCCCTTTAGAATAAACAAGACAAGAGGATTGTCAATAGGTTTCTTTGCTGCTTTGAAAGCTGTTGTTTTATCTACATCTGAGAGATGGCAATGAATACTATGAGAGGCAAGGCATTTCCCCTATTGTAATTTTTTTCTAGAATGAGAAAGTGTGACAGGTATGGGGCAATAAAATGAGGCAAGCCTTTCCTGAACTTCTAGTTTGCCACTCACTCTGTTGGGCACCATACATAAGAAATAGAGACAAAGACTCCACATTGACTAGCCTTCATTAGGGACACATGATCACAGTGAGTTGTCATGCATCCCCTCTGAACTGCAGTGTTCTCACCTTTAAAAGAATAAGTCTCCTAAACCATTCCATAGAGCTTGAGATAATCGGTAATCAAAATGTGAAAATGTGAGGCCCATGGAGTGATTATTAATGCTGAGCAATTTGTACAGCTTTAATTATTGAAATCATCAGTCTATTAATGTCATGGATTTTTGAAATCCAAATTTGAATGTCTGAAAATGACTTTTAGGTGAATGAATTTTCAAAACTTTAATATGATAAATTGCAAGACATGTCAGAAAAAAAATAAAATGTATTTGATAAAAAACAGCAAAATCAAGAATTAGAAACATTTCTAGAATTTCTACTTGAAGTAAATCCAATGCCCATTCTCCAATTTTTTAAAAAAACTGGCAAAATTTTCTAACAGTCCCTTTAAAATCAGAGGATAACTTACATGGGAACTTTTACTTTCATAAGGTGATAAGGGCTCATATTAGATAGATAAAATATCTCTAGAGAAAGAAAATCAAATTACATGCATTATAAACTTCAGATTTGCAGATGGCACAATCAAATCTGACTTGTCTACAAAAATTTATAAATCATGGAATTGTATTTTGAATTACCAAAGTTTTGCCTTTAGTGGCTCTTTGAAGTCCTATTCTTTAAAAATATATTATTCACAACAAATGATTTTACAGAATTTAATGTGCTAATCTTTGAGTGTCATGTGAGTTATAGCCAAAAACCTTGCTTGCTTAGGATGCTTACCGAAGAAATAACATTTCATATATTGTCCAGGGTAGAGTGTCATTTTTAAAGCAGTGACTTTAATGTGGAAGATACATAGATAAAGAAGTTTCCTTATCATAACATGAAAAATAAATGGCAATGAATAAACAAATTATTATTTTCCTGAGGACTTGCAATTATGCTCTGGGATATCAGAAAAAAATAATGCTGAAATTGAGAACATCGTTAAAGAGTTGCTTACATTTTATTTTTATTTTGTCAAAATTAATTCCACATGATTGCCTATTCATCTTTTTTAAATAGTCCATTACCAATTCAATCATGTGGGAATCTTTTCTCCCCAAAGAGTCTGCGAAGCAAAAGATAATCTTCACAGGTCTCGCTCCCTTGCTGCCCCTTTGTTTAAAGAATCTATCCCCCCAAGAAAAAATAAAAATCAACAAGGGGATCTTGAAAAGCTTCAAAATCTGACAAAGTTCTCAATAAAAATAATTCTCTGTTCTCTAAGACCCAACTCCATAGTGATTAAAACCTGAAACCCTATCTTATTCCTTACTTTCCATTGATCCTGAGGCAAGAATTTGCCCACTTCATTTTTCAGTTTCCTCAGGGGGGAAGTTTGCCCAGCCTTCCCTTGGTTGTCCTTAGATCACTCCTCCATCTTTCCCCTACTATACTCTAAGGTATTTGGGTAGTGACCCCCTGCTAACCACACTCAGGCCCCCTACTTGTACTGCCTTTGTGTGGAAAGCAAAGATGGAGAATGTAGGTTGGGAAAGCCAGTTAGTTCATTTCTGCTCCCTACAGCAGGCAGAGTCCCATCTATGGCCGAACCTGCTGTCCATTTCTAGTCCTAGCTCTATAGTCTCCAATTCCATAAAGCAGTCCATATCGTGACTGCTTCCACTGGTGACCCAAACTCATCTCTCATCCCCCCAAACCTAGGGGTGGTATCAGCTTCCCACAGTTGCAAGTCTTGAGGGTCCTTCAATATCTGGTTACTCTTTCCAATACATTTATAAATGAATGTAATAGACTCCTTGTATTAACTGAGCAAGCATATGGCAGCTGCCGGCAGGTAGGATCCTCTCTAATAAAGGAAGGGTGCCGATACTTCTTTTTTCCTGAAAGAACTCAGATAAGATCCATTTCTCCTATCTCCGCTTCCATAGGGAGCTGTTGCAACCATTGGGAAAAAACTCAAAGTCAATGCGAATATTACTTTGAGGAAGATCAGAAGACCCACCACTGCAACTTTAAATGTCCCTCTGGGTAGTGCTACCCAAGAATGGTTTGGTTACTAACCTCTCCAAAAGCATCTTGTTCTGTAATATGTACATTTTGATTATTTTTATTTCATGTAAAATCATGAAATAAAGTACTTAATGTGACTAAATAGTTCTAAGCATCACCCCTCATCCCTTGAGTGGGAATGCTCTATCTCTAAATTCCTGCAATTGAAGAATTCTGGAGAATCCATTATGTTTTGATGATAAACAACGTAATATGTCATTGCTTATGGAAGTTTAGATTCATCCTTATGCCAACATCTGTTTATTCTAGAGTTCCCCTTTTGAAGTCAATAAGAATTCAATTCTGTTGATTCTTCAGTTTTAAAGCTCTAGTATCATTCTTAATATTTTTCTATCATGGCTAAGTTCTAAATCATCAGAAAGTACTAAAAGAAGTGCTGCCAGAACTTTCTTTGGAAACACTGGATAACTCTCTGCACCCATCCACCCAAATTCCTTATGTCACTCACAAGGTGAACACAGCATCATGCCTCTTCGACTTGTCCCTCTCATCTTCATGTCTGGTAAACTTCTGCCAGTCATGTTCCTTCCTAAGTAGCATCTTTTCTGGGAAGCTTCCTCTGACCTCCCAAGCAGAGCCACCTGTGATGCTTCAGTTTGTATCTGCTTGCTCTGTCCCAACAGAATCCAAGCTATCCTTATCTCCTACTTGAGCAACTGAGACAGACTCCAAATTGATCTTTTTACTTTCATTCTCATACTTCTATAATCACCAATCAGCTAAAGAGACCCTTTAATAATTTCAACTTCATTATGTTATTCTTCTTCTTAAAACCCAGAAATAGCTCCCCAACATATTTAGAGAAAACACCAAGTCTTCATGATAAGATTCACAATATCCTACAAATCTGTCCGTCCCTTCTCCTTTGTGCCCTTAGCTCAAGTCTCCTTGCTGATGACTTTACAGAAGCACAGATGCCTTCACTGATCCTCAAACAAGCAAGGACTCTCCTTTCCCCTGTTATCATCATGAGAACACTACCTAAACCAATGAATGAACCGAGCCTTTAAAGAATGTGGTTATTCATTAGAACATAAAAGATAGGGAGAAAAATTCCAAATGTCTTTAATAGTTGTCTCTCCTAACCTTGGAACTTCTCAAATACTTATGAAAAGTGGTCCCAAGGAGGGATCACAATTCTAGACTCATGTCCAATTTCATCCCTGCAAATAACAGATTTTCAGTGGTAGTCTAGGCAACTGCTTTTTGAACAGATAAAGGTGAGAATGAAGACCATGTCAGTGAAGAGGCAAAAGTGAAAATAAGAAGGAAGAATATCAATACAGACCTATACTGGGAGCCGCCATAGGGCTGTGTTTGGAGAAGATCTAAGCACCTAGCTTGAGGTAAGCACATGCCCCTTGCTCATGTTCTAAGAGCTTTAAAATCATTGCCTGAAACCACTGCAATGGGGTAACATTTGAGACTTCTGACTTGAAAGAAAAAGGAAAAAAGTCAAGGAAATGAACATAACTTAGGAGTATTTTCTACTTCTAAGATACAGAAACAACATAAACATAAACCTCATGGAAGAAAATAAATAGGACATTCGTTTGTGAAATTCATTTCATAAGAGGCCCATAAAGACAAGGAAGTTCTTTTTATACCCTCTTCCCATCAGGATTCTTTCTCCTTTTCTCACTCACCTCGATAAAAGCTGAGTAGTCTTTGCTGAATTGGTGGAATAGTACAAAGACTAGGTGCCCCTCCCCATTGAGGGAAAGTATTCTTGAATATAAAGCATGAACCCAGATATAGGGCATTTAATAAAATCTCAGAAGAGAAAGCAGAACTGATTTTTGTCACAAAAGAGACTATGAGACCCAGTTGGATTCCCAAATCTCTTCCAAAGGCTTCAGACTCAAGTAAATAAGCTACAGTGCACTGTAACTCAGAAGAAAAGGTTAGGATGATCTGATAAGGATAAAAAGGAGTCAAGGAGAAATCACTTCATTATTTATCAAAGAAAATAGAAACTTGGACAGAATTTCCATGTTTAGCCTAAGCAGGTTTAGGAGGAAAGGGGGATGGAGGGAGGAAGGAAAGTGAGAGAGAAAAGAAATGCTTGATTTAAAAACTTCACTCCCCAAAAAAGAAAAACATCAGCATTGGTCTTGAAAGATAACTCAGTTCAGTCACTTTGAAAATTATAGCATTTTTTTGTTGTTTTAGGTTTTGGTTTTGGCTTGATTTTCATTTGTTTGTTTGCTATAATCTATCAAACAGGAACAAGATACCTACTTGAGAGCTATCATTGCTCCTGACATACATTAAGTAAATTATCAACAGAGGTCTGTTCCCTTCACTTTGTATTCCTTGAACACCAGTGAGATCGGGGGACCAGTTATTTTTATAACAAAATCTATGTCCTTATTCACAGAGAATAAAAAATGTGAGAAATGACTGAAGCAGATCCATCTTTAGGCTCAAAAAAAAAATTTAAGTATACGATTTTTGCAAACTCATATAGCACTGGACAACTTAATTTCTAAATGCTGACATTTTATCTCTGGGGAGGAGTGAATTTTTATAAGGTTCACCTTTTTCTGAATAGAAAATTATGTTTGGATTTTTAATATGAATTACTCATACCCAAAGAGATTTTTTAAAATGCTGACAAGAGATTCTAGAAACACTTAAATTCTAAGGCTGAACCCATTCCAGCATTCATTAAAATAATGGTAGAAGGAGATGGATTTGCAAGGACTACTTTTTTGTGTCTGGAATTGTGTACAAGTCTTTTAAAATCAGAAATAGGGAATAAACTCGGGATGAAGGATCATTCTCAAGCTGGCAAGGAAATTTCCTTAAAGCAGAGACAGTAGCCCAGAGTGTATTAATGGTTTTATAAAAGTAGTTACATCATTGTGGTTTGGGGAACAATTTGAAAGCTTAGCAAAATGTAAAATTAAATTTTTTTGCTCTAGATTCCTCCTCAAATTCCTGCTATGCTGTTTAAAAATCGGCACTTTGCATTTGTTGGAAGCATGTTCTTGCTCTTTCCAAATATTTGATCTTTGTTCATTCAGATTTAAAAGCATTCTTCCCAGTATTTAGAGGCTCTCTCATGTGTTGAATCCTGTGTAAGGACTGGAATGCAGAGTGGAATAGGAGACGGGCATTGTCATCAATGCACTTAGTAACGTAGATGGCCCATATGAGAATAAATTGTGATAGATCCTAATGGATCCATGTGTATACCTGAGAGACAATGCCCATGCTTAGTGTAGCATTACTCACAATAGTCAGTGTTTGAGAAAAAAATCTAAGGGTTCATCAATGGAGATGATTAGTGGATGAAAAATACAGTATACACACATGTGCATGCACACACACACATGAAATAATATTCAGTCATGAAAAAGGAGGAAACCTGTCCCATGTGACAACATGGACGAATCTTAAAGGCATTATGCTAAGTCTGATAGAGAACAACAAATATTATATGATATCACTTATATGCAAAATCTAAAAAAGAGCCAAGTTCAGAATAGCAGAGTAAAGAACAGTGGTTATTAGATTTGAGGAGTGGGGGAATTGGGGAGATTCTTTTTAGGGTATAGTCTTACAACTGGTAGACAAATAAGTCCTGCGATCTAACGCATAGCTTGATGATTCTTGTCAATAATTCTAGATGATAAACTTCCAACTTCATTTGAAACTAGATCTTACTAGTTATCACCACAAAAATGAAATAATTACATGACGTGAGAGAGGTGTTGTATGGTAATCATGTTTCAATACATAAATATATTAAAATTGCACACCTGAAACATGTAAAATATGTCAATTATATCTAAATAAATAAAAATTGACTGAAATATTTACCTACAAAAATAAATCCATAGAAAGATAAATGGATAAAGAAATTATTGCCTATACATACAGTGAATATAATTCATCTTTAAAAGAAAATTCTGTAATATGTGACAACATGTGTGAACCTGGATGACATAACTCTGAAATAAGCCAGTCACAGAGAGACAAATATTTCATGATTCCACGTATACAAGGAATCCACAGTGGTCGGACTCGTAGAAATGGAAAATAGAAAGGTGGTTGTCAGGGACTAGGGAGAGAGAAGATGTGTGCAAAGTCTCAGCTATGTAAGGTTGGGTAGGGGAGGGCTACTGGGGATACTTTGCACAACAACGTACACACAGTTGACAACCTTGTACCGTGCACTTGGAAATTGTTGGGAAGGTGATTTTACATAATATAGGGGGGTTTGCAACAAAAATGAAGTAAATGCAATAGATCAGGATGGTTCTGTTAAAGCAATACTGAACATACAAACTGAAGCATCACAGGAGGCTCTGCTTGGGAGGTCAGAGGAAGCTTCCCAGAAAAGAAGCTACTTAGGAAGGAACATGACTGGCAGAAGTTTTCCAGGCATGGAGATGAGAGAGACAAGTCAAAGAGGCTGTGTTCACCTTGTGAGTGACATAAAGAATTTGGGAGGATGGGTGCAGAGAGTTATTCAGTGCTACCAAAGAAAGAAGATATGGGGCCATGAGTTCAAGTTGAGGCATACTCATCGAAATAGGACGCAGGATAGAGAATCGATCTTGGTGTCTTAGTCTGCTCAGGTGGCCAAACAAAATACCACATGCATGACTAAAACATTTAAGTCCTCTTAGTTTTGGAGGTGGGGAAGTCTAAGACCAAGTTTCTGGAAGATATAGTTCCTACTGAGAGTCCTCTGGCTGGTTTGCACATGGCCCCCTTGTCACTGTGTCCTCACATAGAAGAGAGAGACAAAGCTCTTTTCTTGCTCCCTCTTCTTATAAGGACTATAATCCTATTATGGGGTCCATCCTCAGATCACCCAAACCTAACTACCTCCCAAAGAACCCACCTCCAAATGCCTTCACATTTTGGGTGGGGGCTTGATATAAGAATTGGGGAGGAACATTAACATTCAGTCCATCACACCTGCCTCTGTGGACAGCAGGCTTCTGATGAGGCAAGAGGCAAGTCTATAAGGAAGACCACTAACCACAAGCTACAGAATAGGATTAAAGCCTTACTCCCAGATGAGTGCAGCAAATAATGCAGGAGAAAAAAAGACATCTATACAGCATGGAGATTAAGAGCTTGTTCTCTTGGTTGAGGTGGAATCCAATGCCTATTCCTCTGGAGGTTAGTGTTACAACCTTAGTAAATATATTTGATGGCTCCTCACCAGTGAAAACGAGATAATGATATTAGTATCTACCTCACAAGGAATCTTGGAAAACCAAAATAAGAAATGTTCAGCACTGTGTCTGGCACAGAACAAGCACTCAATAAATATCATTGGGGTTGCTCTTATCATTTTGTCCCAGAAATTGTAAACACTCAAAGAAAAGCAGAAATAAAGGTTTTGTCACATACTGACATTACAGGTATGATGCTTAGTACCAATCAAGTTTCTGAAACTATCAGTAAATATAACCTAGACAGCATTTGAAAACACACTTGAGTAGCAAAATAAATAAATCTAACCTAGTACAGACTGCCTTAAGTGTTTAATCTGCATAGATGTTCACACATTTATGTTAACATTTTATTGGCTATCTTCTCTAGTATCTCTGTTAAAACAGAGCAAAAATAGGTTATAATTATTTAGGTCTTTTAAATACTTAATAGCATCAGTATATCACAATCATTTCAGTTTGTTTTTTTAATTGGCACAATTTTGTTTGCTCTTCCTTACATAAACCATATCCACATCCAAGACATGCCTTATCTAATTTCATTACTAGAAGAACATTCATTAAAATGTTAGTGAAAGCCTATGGTTTGATATAATTTGCACTTTTTTTCAACAGTATTCAAGACCAATAATGTCCAATTTCAGATTCGTAAGCTCTCTAAAATCTTTTTCCAGACTGAGCTTCTTATAGATGTTATGCGTTTTTCATGGACGGAGGTCTGCTGTACCTCTCGGCCCAATTTTAGATCCAGACAAGTCGACTTCACTAAAAACAAATACATTGAGAAGTTGTTCATAACACAACTTGCTTGAGGAAAATTACATTTCTCTCCCATCCCTACTACCCATTTAATTCTAGGCTCTCAGGTACCAGAGTTGAAAGAAACGTTATTACTCTTTGATCAAAGAGTGGGGAAATTAGGTGCAGCCTGAGTGACAGCTCAAAGGAACTCAACTTCTATAAAAGCTGGGACAAACAAAATCAAGACCTGTTCTCTACTAAGTTCATTATCACCAATACATTTACTCCATCAATAAAACAAGAACACATCAGTTTATATTTTCTTTCACATTACTTCATTACAAACATTAAAGGGGAAGGCTGCTCCTTCCAAGATCAAGACTCAGAAGACACTCAGTTGAGAATAAATTTGGATGGTGGATGGGATAGCCCTGACTGGCTATGGGTGGGCAACATTAGAGGACAGGACAGGAGGGATTGAGAGACATGGTTCCACAGTTTACTATCAATTCCAATTTCACAATTTTGACTTAGGCTCTCATTCTTAAAATAAAGAAAATCATATTAGCTTCCTAATAGAAAGGTCATAATTCAATATTGTATCATAACATAATATTGCAAGACTTCAATACAATATTATATGTAACAGTTATCGCAGGGCTGACGAGTGTCATCGGCTGTTTTCAATCAATGCTTCTGGTAGCAGTGGTTGCAGTAGCCATGGTGTCATGGTGTTAGTAGTTAATAGAATGTTGGAAACAGCAGCAGTATAGTGACAACAGAATTGTAATAGAATAAATAGTGGCTGCCACAGTAATAAAAATAATGGTGGCAGCAGTCATATCTGGAGTGATATCAGTGGGGATGATCCTGTTAATCTACTGACTAAGAACAGTGACTTTGGAGTACTGGATTTGATACCTACTTCTACTACTGAATACTTCTGTCATTTCTGGTAAATTATTTACTTCTCCTTCATCTGTAACACAATACTAATAAAAATGAAGCATATTTTAATAGCAACCAATAATGACATTCCTCCTGTCAACAGATGGGGTCTATGTTCCCTCTCTCAAGTCTGGTGGCTTGATGTCACTTCTACCAGACTCTGCTGGTGGATGTCATCACTGTGCCTTCCCAAGCGAGGTCAGAAAAGGCTGTGCTGCTTTCATCTTGTTCCCTGGATCACTGAGCTGCCATGAAAGAGTTCAACTTTGCCTAGACTGCCATGGTGGAAGGTTTCACATAGCTAGAATGAACGTCCTAGCTATGCCCAGCCTGCAAACCAACCACCCATCCCTTAACAAGCCAAATTTGGGCATGAGGATGCCATCTTGGAAATGGGTCCTCAATCCCAGTTCTTCTAGCCCCCAAATATTTGAGACTTAGCTCAGGTTCTAGACACTATGGGCAAAGAAGTCATCTTGCTCACTGTATCCTGTGTGAATTCCTGACCCTCTGAATCTTTAAGCGTAATAAAATAGTTGCTATTTTAAAACACTACATTTTGGAAAGGTTTGTTAGGTATCAATAGTAAGAGGAATAGCTATTCACAATGGCTGCATGGACCAAATGTGTGAGAATTGGTCAAAACACCTAGAAAAGTGCCTGGAAATTGCAATCCCTCAAGAATATTAAAATTATAGTCATATTCACACTTTACTTCTTGCCTTGGATCTGAACTCCTACCTTCCCCTCCTGGTCCTGGGCGTCATGATTTCTTCCCTTCCCCTCTTGGTCCCAGGAGTCATGATTTCTTCCCTCCAATTAAAAATTGCTGCTGTCATATCTGGTGAGTTGCTTCTCCCCCCAAATTGAATGTGGAGTTGGATCTAATACCTCTTTTCTTTGATGTCACCCCAATTTCCTTCTCAAGGCAAGTATATGAATCTCTATTGATAATCATTATGAGAAATATACAAAAGAAAGTCAAAATAACAGATTTGGGAAATGTACAATTTTTCTGAATTTCAGAGGATTTTGACGCTATTGTCTCATCTAGAGACTTGAATTCCTTTTTGAGATCATTGCTGAAATTTTGGTCTACTTTCTTCTGCACATTCCTTTCTCCTAAAGTGAATTCAGCACATCCCTCATCCTCATTTCTTGCCCCCCAGAAGAAAGACCTGGTGACGCAGTTCTCCTTGCAGGTCCTCACACCAGCACTAGATCTGAAGGACATTTGGTAAACTTGGAAGAAAGGTTAATAATCAGCTTCTCTGAGAATTTTTAAAGAAGGGTGACAGTGCTAAGTCAGGAATGGTCATCTTACAGCATTTCCTCAAATACTCAATTTAACTTTATTTGCATTTCTCTTTTAAGCAGTATGATTTCTCCTAAGACTTCCATTATCTCCTAATGTCTTTTGTTCCATCAAAAGCAAATTCACAACACAGACCAAAATCAAAGGTCCTTTTTCATTTTGGACCAATAAGTTTATCGAGAAAGATGGAAAAGAGAGAAGTCTCCTGAAGGCCAGATGGCCTCCAGTCATAAGAAGACATCTCTAAAAAAGAGAAGTGTCCAAACTAGTCCAGGAAACCAGGAGGAGACTCACACTAAGATGGGGGACAGCATGTTACCACCACGGTCGCTGCAAACCATGTTTTCCAGCTTTGTCAAATGTCATCTATACATGAAGTAGCCCTTCCAGAAAGGAAAGGAAGTAGACATCATCTCTGTTGCACTTGATGACATGGAAATTATGTCCTTGAAACTTCACTTCTATTTCCACAGAATTTTCTCCCTGTTGTTCCCTGGTCTCACACCCATTCCTCTCTTCCTTATAACCATTCTTCTCTTCACCCTCTAAATGTTGAGACTCTAGAGTTTTATTTTCCTCCTGCTCTTCTCATCATGAAACCTAACTAATCCGCTACCATTCACATCATAGTTTTAGAGTTCTATTATAGAAGACTCTGACATTTCAACATTTAGCTGAAAACCTTTTACAGCTTCAGAGCAGAAGATTCGACTGTTCGATGTAAATATCTGACATATCTGATCTGGGGTAGATGGTCTATTGTCAAGGAGTTTACCAAGCTACCTCTTTGAACATACCCATTGGCTTAAATACCCATAGGAAATGATCTTTAAACAATGAATTACATATTATATAAATGATTTATATAGAACATGCTATATTTTCATTATATATTGTTTTCCATATAATGCATCCATGTCATGTATAATGCATCTTATATATTATACGCATGTATATATAAAATATGTACATATATATGACAATAAATACTTACAAAGCATACTGTTAAGAATACAAATTCTAGAACCAGACTGCTGGTCTCTGCCCTGCCTTTCCACTAACCTTGAAACCACAAACAAATATCTGAAACTCACTGTTGTAGTCTCCTCATTTGGTAATTGTAGTATTCTCACAGAATTGTGAAGGCTAAATGAATGAATGAACAGATATAAAGTTCTATGAAGAGTTCTCAGCATCAGTAATCATTTAATAATTGTTATGAATATTGTTAATATTTTCCTCTTTCTTCCCCCAGCTACTAGACACATCTTTTGGAAAAGGATAGTCTTGGATTTTATTCTTTAGCAAGAAGGTCAAAAATAGTCCTTGTCACAGAAGTTCAGTAACATTTAATGAACGATGGGGTGGAAGAACATGTAAGCGGCAGAAACAAGAGAACTAGGAGCTCGAGGTGGATGACCACGATAGGTGGAAAGAGAAAGGAAGAAGAAAGAACAAGGTTTGGACTTGGAAAAATGAGTTCTATAAGTCAACAAATTCTGACAGAAAGATAATAAAGATGAAAAATTACTAGAAGGAAATCTCACGTCAGAATGATTGTGGCCTGTGGCATTGGAATTGATGAGAATTTTTTTTTCGCATTTTCATCTCCAAATAAATTTAGTCCAGCCCTCATGAATCAATTTCAAAGTCAGGCAGAATCCAGAGTTTTGGCTGTTGCTGAAGGACTAAAGTCTGTCTTTTTCTCTCTATTGGGGAAAACATGGCTTTTCTCATCGTCTTGGCCTCAGAATTCCTTAGCATCCTGCTTGTCAGAGACCCCCAGGGATCCCTGCTTGAGGTTAGAATGAGTAACTGTGACAAGGCTTTTGACACACATCCCTTTGCCCCCTAAAATGGACGGTGAAACGTGATCATGAGGGCAAGTAAGATCATTCATGTGAAAATATTCGGGGAGCTTGAGCAGGAAAGAGTTTTTTTGTGGTATCTTGGTTTTACTCCCTGGTTTAAAAAAAAATCCCTTCCAAGTTCTTTTCTGATGGTTTTAGGATTAAAATTAATGCAGACTCATGAGACAAAACATATCATAAACGCTTTCATACAAAAGAAACAAAAAGTAATGAAATAAAAACTAGTGTCTAATAATGACCTGTTTATAAATGTCCCTCTCTTCCAGCTACAAGCTTCCATCTCATCACCAGTTCATTAGAAACAGAGTTGTGCTTTTTATCATTTTTGAAATCTGAGCATGCCACATCCCCAACAAAAACTCTTCACGGGCTGTCTATTGGATTTTGTCTGGACAAGGGGATGCTCGTTGGCCCAGCCCATGTCTCTCTCAACACTTTTGTCTCCAGTCTGGACTTCCTGCTCCCGTACTTGCAGTTCCCTGAAGTTATCCTCCAACTGTGCTAGAAGTAGGAAGTAAAAAAATCCAGGATGCCCAGTTAAATCTGAACTTCAGATAAATAGCAGATGCTGTTTTAGTAGAGCGTGCTCTATACCATAGTTGGGACATACTTATACTCAAAACCATCCAATGTTTATCAAGAGTTCAATTTGAGTTGGCCATCCTGTGTTTCATCTGGCATCCTTCTGCTCCTCCCCCGGCCCATCCTTCAGGATACAGCTGCCATGAACACATTTACCTTCCCACATCTGCCCACATCTAGACTATGCGGCTTCCTCAATGGGCTTACGTACCCCACTATGCTTACCCTTTTTTATAGACTATACTACCCAATTTATAATGATCTGTTTAATTCTAAAACTTAACTATTAGATTATAAATTCCATAAGGTTAGGGCTTATGTGTCCTTCATTACTATTTCCCCAAGACCTAAAAAGTTACCCACAAAACAGAAGTTGTTCAATATTTACTTATTATAGGAATAGAAATTCACAGTTTATTAAAAACAACAACAAAATTCACAGGACACAGGACAGTGGCTACAAGGGAGGTAAAAGAGGGGAAGAAGAGAAAGAGGGAACCAGGCAGTGGTAAAAGGCTCTAGAATTTTGGTGGTGGGTATGGTGTGAAAAACTCAAGACTGAGATGAGATTTCAATATCCTAAAGGGCATAGAGCAATGTAAACAAAAGAAATACAATTGTAAAGAAACAAAAGAAAAAAATATTCTGCTTAGAAAGCACTTGCATAACTCAGCAAGTTATTTCCAGAGTCTAGAAAAGTAAACTTGCCTCCATTTCCCAAAGTATTCTGTGAGGATCTTTTTTAAGTATCAGTGAGAATGCTTGATGCTGCTGATCAAAATCATCCAATGTCTTCCCACCATAATTAAAGGAGGCTTCTAAATCCTTTTCTTTGTACACAATCCTTGTGAGAGCTAACAAGGCTCTAACCTCAGTCTCTTCCTGTGGCTCCCTTCCTCTTGCTCATTGCTAAACCCCGCTCCTGGCTGCCTGGTTTGGACTCAGGCTAAGGGAAGTAAGCC
The DNA here is from genome assembly GCA_004363575.1 of Solenodon paradoxus. Lineage (NCBI taxonomy): Eukaryota > Metazoa > Chordata > Mammalia > Eulipotyphla > Solenodontidae > Solenodon > Solenodon paradoxus. The sequence continues at coordinate 167,604 of RJWH01002145.1, forward strand.
AGTAAGAACAAAGCAAATACAGGATCATTCCACTCATTTATGGGATATAAAGAAACAAAAGAAATGAAGAGACAATTCGCAACAAAATTCACAGCACACAAGACTGTGGCTACCAGAGGGATGGGGAGCAGGAGGGAACCCAGTTTATGAAGGAGTTAACATGGTGGTGGTGGTGAGGCGCACTAGAACATGATGGTGAGTGTGGCGTGAAATGCACACAGACTGAGGTGCAAATTCAATATCCTAAAAATCACACTATATAGCAATGTAAACAAACAAAATAATTAAAATATGAGGGGAAATTCTTTTGAAGACTGAGTTTGGCATATCAGCATCTGTTAGGGGTAGAATTGTGCCCCTCTCCTTGCCTTAAAAAAAATTGTGCTCAAGTACTAATCTCCAGTACCTAAGAGTGAGACCTGATTTAGAAATAGGGTCAGTGCAGATGTATTAAGTTACAACAATGAGGGCATACCTGAGTAGGGGGCCCCCGATCCAATATGACTGGTGTGTTGATAAGAAAGCCATCAGGTGAAGACACAAAGATGCATAGGAGATGCCATGTTGATGATGAGGACAGAGACTGGAGCAAGCTAAGGAAGGCCAAAGATGGTCCACAAACACTAGCAGCAGGAAAGAACCTCCCCTCTACAGATACCAGACACCTTGATTTCAGACTTCGCGCTTCAAAATGGTAAGCCAACAGTTTCCTGGTGTTTGAAGTCACACGGTGTGTGCCTTAGGAAATGAACACAGATCTTTTTTATTGTTCTTTTCCTTCAAGATAAAAATAATTGCTAAGCAACATCTCAAAACACTTAAATATCTGGAAATTTACTCCATTTTCCAAACCCGATAGAATAGGTTAAAAATATATAGAGAATATATTTATTTTTAATAAGAAAATTAAAGTACAGAAGGGGCCAGTGGCAAACTACTAAATGGGACCATGTGTCCCATTACCCTGTTGATGTCTCTACATCACGGCACTATGACAACGCACCTTTTTTATCTGTGTACAAATTTCTACCACATGTAGGTTCTAATCGGTCAGTGTTCTGCAGATCTCTGATTCCTTCAATAGGGTCCAACACACAATTCTCAACACACATTATTAAATGAAAAACTGGAACGATTTGTCTAACAAAGAAGGAGGAAATATAAGCTCACAATAATTAAACACTTACTCTCTGTCCGGCACGCTATTTTTGTACAGCTTACATTTTAACTTCTCACTGTGCAGGAAAGGAATTGTAACCCAGAACTTACACGTGGAGAATCTGTGCTCAAAGGCTATGCATGGCTTGACAAAAATTAAATGTCCAAGATGGCGAAAGGAGGCAATCCTCCCCAAGAGCTGGTGTGTCCTCAGAAGTGCTGGTAGGACTGCCATGTACATAACCTCCAAGGAAGGGACTCTGGGCAAAGCCTCCACCATTAATCAGACCTGTGCTTCTTGGCCCAGCGACCCTATTTCTATAAATACATCCTTAAGAACACACGAGCAATGAGAGCACAATTTATAATGACAAAAGACTGGAAACAACTCAAGTGTCCGACTAAAGAAGACAGGTTGAATACATCTATTTATGAATACATTATGAAATATCATGTAACTATAAAAAAAATGAAAAATAACTATATACTACCATGGAATGATCTCTAGGCTACACTAAGTTTTTTTTTTAAAAAAAAAGCAGAGTAAGTGGTGTGCTAAAAAGACTATATATTTTTAGGTAAGAAAGACTAGAAATCTGTGTGTATATACCTATATGTATCTATATGCACAAATATATATTAATTAAAAACTGATGGACTTAAAACACAGTAATATTAAACAGGTTCCTTGTGGAGGAAAACAGTGAAGACAGGAAAAGGAAACAAGGAGCTACAGCACTCAGAATACCCCCTTATTTTATCTTTTTATTCTGAAATTATGTAAATATTTACATTTAAAATAAAATTGAGGTGCCCCCCTGGTGGAGTAGCGGTTTGGTTAGCCACCTTCAGCTGGTGTGGTCCACACAGATCCCAAGGACCTGGGTTGTGTCCAAGGGCCAGGAGGAACAACCAAGATGAACAACTAAATAAAATAAATAAGGTGTTTTTCTCCTTCTCAATTCCTGCTTGCCTGCCTGCTCACCTTCATTTCTGCCTGCATCTTTCCTTCATAATTAAATAATTGAAACAAAGCCAAGAAAATATAATCTTCAAATAAAAGCAAAAATATGAATCAATGAACTTATCTATAGGAAACTGATGGTATTAGATGTAATGAAGAATACTTGCAATCTTTAAGATACTTTTTTCACTGTACCTCCCTAAATGAATAATATCTAATTTTTCTCATGGCACTTCCCTAAATGAATAATATCTAAGAACAACAATATTGACAACAAAAATCCTGCAAAGAAATGTCAAATCAAACTCAGCAATCATAGAGGTTAAATAAAAGAGAGAAATTCATTATAAATTATAATAAAATAATTACATGAATGTTGTTAGAAATCAAACTTTTCGCAAAGAGATTCAAATATAAAAGTATATACCAGGTATCATAACCTCTGAATTAGAAATATAAGCTCATAATTGATTGTTTTATTTCTAAAAAGAAAACAACATACTCTGTCTACTGAAATGGCCTTAAAGCAATGGCAAGAATACTCCTAAGTGCCTGGATTATAGTCTCTAAACACTCAAAAATAACAAAGGATTTAGTGCAATGCACAATGCAGTATCTAGTGCGTGAGGTGTACAAATAAAGCTCAGAAAATGTGCACTAAGAGTATAAGAATGCCACCAGGTAGTCATGAGGTCCTGACACAACACACAGGATCTAATTAGAAGGGGTTTCCATTCGCTACAGGTGGGACCATTTAAGTACTAAAGAGTAACTGATGACAGCCAGGTGGTTGAAAGACACAAATGTATAAGCTCATTAATCCATAATACAAAAAAAAAAAAAAAAATCACCCTATTGGTCACCTTAGCGTATGACAAAACCCCATCTCAGTATTCTGAGGACTAATAAGGAGAATAACAAATCAAGATTTTATCCTGCTTTGCATATGCAAATCTTTTCAGAGTAACTAAATTACTGATAAAGAAAAATTTTTCTTTAGAGAATTCCATCTAATAAGGGCAGAACGAATGATGGATTTAGAAGAATCACCATTTTGTCACCCCTAATGACAATAGAATGAAACAATAATCACTAAGGCCTGCTGAGACCACACAGGTGAAAGTTCAAGAAGAACTTTATAATCGATGGAGCATCCACCTGGATTCGTTTTCTCTTCCTATAACACATTTAACAGCTTAAAACAATACAAATGTATTCTCTCACCACTCTGTACGAGAAGAGTCCAAGTTAGCGTGACGGGTTTCTCTTCTGCAGAATTTAGACTAGAACTGAGGGGTCAGCCTGCCCAGGCTCTGATTGAAAGGCTCTGGCAAGAATCCACTTCCAAGTTTATTCAGGTTCTCGGTAGAAGAAAGTTCCTTGCAAGGGAACGACTAAAGTCTGGTTTCCTGGCAGACTGGGCACTGCTCTTGGGTCCCACAGGCCTCACTGAGAGGCCTGCATCACATAGTCAGCAGCTTCCAGTCTTTCTCGTGTTCGTAATCTATAACATCCTTCCCATTCAGTTTCTCTGCTGCTGCTTCGATTTCTGCTGGGTCAGAGTCTCTGCTTGTAAGGGTGTGTGGGATTCAATTGAATCCACTTGGACAATCCTGGCTCCTCCCCCTCTTTGAAGGTTTGCATCTTAATTATATCTAGAGTCCCTTTTGACATGAAGCATAAAAAATGTACAGATTCTGGGACTAGGATGTGAACCTCTTTGGAAAGTAGGAGCGTTATTTGCCCACCACACTACTGATCCATTTGAACTTTACTAGGAGTGTTTGAGTGTTTTCACTCTCGCTGAAGTGGCCAGAGTGACCAGGCATCAAATGCAGTTTTCCCTCACTATCGGAAAACAGAGTTCTGAGAAGACCCATAAGCCAAACAGCAAAAATTAAAGAAGCAATTACCATTCATTTCTACGGGCAGAAATACTGAATATTCCCAGAACCCCTTAAATACCTGACAAGTCCTATCCAATAATACATGAAATCTAAAATCACACTGTCACCTAGTCAAAGCAGGAATGACAGGCTCCAGCAGTCCGCATAAGTGGTTTCTGCGAAGGAGCTTGATGGGCCCCTCACTGCTTCTAGAAGAGCTGCTGAAAAGTCAATGGGACACTGCCTTTACTTCCTGTCTTTTGCCATAAAAACAAAAACCTTCTTTGGTTTTCTTTTGGTAAGCAAAAACTGGTACTAATGTGGGTCTTTTGTAAAAGAGAAGTGGTGTAAGATGACCTTTTGAAGAGCAAGGGAGACCTGTGTGCCCTGAGGCTGTGAAAGGATGTCAATCTAAAAAGGAATCAGAGTACAAAATGGAGAATCCGTATCTACATCCTCAGGGAAAAGAAACTTAAGGACTGAGCACATACTTCCTGTAAATGACTGGTTTACGAAAACCAACACATATCCCTGGACCAATGAATGTCCACCAAGAACCTCCGCACAACCTCAAGCCAATGACTTGTTATTTGGATTCTGGATAAACTGCCCCTCTAAGAACTCCTTGCCCATAAAAATATCTTGTCCCAAACCCTCGAAGGACTAAGTATAGCCCTTGTTATCATTTGTCTGTTTCGGATTGCAATTCCTTTGCTGTTCCCCAATAAACTCAATTTCTGGAAAGTAGTGCTTGCCTCAGTTTACCTTCCTTTTTTTCTCTAGGTTGACAATGCAATAGTCAGTCAAACATGTCACCATCTATGAACAATTCTGGTTCTGGCTGGCCCTGTGCGCCACCCCATTCCCCCACAAAAATAGAATGTAACAATCTCTAGATTCTAGCAAACAATTTTGCTATTAATTAGGAAGATAAAGCAATGTTTTTCAAATACCAAACAGTACAATCAACCGAATCTAGTATATGGAAAATTCTACAGGGCAAATGACTCAAGGGACTTTACATATGTCAGAGAAAAAATTAAAGGGTGGCCAAGATTTGCAAGACTGAAAACACCAAATACTGATGAGGATATGGAGCCACAAGAAACCTCATTCATTGCTATGAGGAATTCAAAATGTTACAATGAGTTTGGAAACAAGTTAGATGATTAGTTTTTTTTACAAAAATACATACACCCTTACCATATGGTCTATAATAACACTCCTTGGTATTTGCCCAAAGGAGTTAAAAACCTGTGTCCACACTAAAACCAGGACACAAATATTTACAGTAGCTTTATTCATAATAGTCAGAACTTAGGGGAATGTTTTTCAGTAGATGAGTAGAGTCAATAAACTATGATACATCTAGACAATAGATTATGATTCAACACTAAAAAGATGTGTTACCAAGACATGAGGGTCAGGGAGGAACCCTAAATGTACATGAGAAAGTGAAAGAAAGCATTTGAAAAGACTATATACTGTATAATTCCAACCATATGACATTCTGGAAAGGGTAAAGCTATGAGACATTAAATGATCAGCGATTGCCAGAGGCTGGGGAGAGGGGAAGTAGTAATAGAACACAGAGGATACTTAAGGTGGTGAAAATACTTTCTATGACACCAAAATTAGGATACATGTCATCACACATTTGTACAAACCCTTAGAATGCACAACATGGAGAATGAATCCTAAAGTAAACTGTGGACTTTGGGTGATTGTCCTGTGCCAATGTAGTTTGTCAAGGGGTAATAAATGTACTGTTCTGGGCAGGGGCTAATCATAATGGGGAAGTCTATGCATGTGTGGGGACAGCAGATCTCTGAGGAATCTCTGTACCTTCCTCTTAACTTTGCTACAAACCTAACTGTGCTTAAAAAACACATTTCAGCAATAAAAAAGATAGAGCTAAATTAAGTTTTTTACTATAAATAAACAAAAATGTGGGAGGAGATGTAGATTAAAGAGCTTTTGATGACAATTTACCAAATGCAATGGGTGGACCTTCCTGTATACAAATGTGTTTGAATAAACTATAAAAATACAAACTAGAACAATGTTAGTAAAACTGGAACAGATTGATTTTAGAGGGTAATAAATATTGTTGACTTTAAGTCAGTATTGTGGGGTTATTCAGATGTGATGTTTTGGGGGGATTTAAGTTTTGTTTTTTGAAGATATGTAATAAAGTTGTGATGGGTAAAATTATAATAGTCCTGAAAGAGAATAAAGAGGGGGTAGGAAGAGACAGACAAAACAAGACTGGCAAATTCTTAATAATTGTTAAATGTTAGTGATAGACATGCAATTTACTACTCACTTTACCCTGGATATGTTTGATAATTTTTTTTTTAAAAGAGAAGGAAGGAAGGAAGGAAGGAAGGAAGGGAAGAATAAATATTCTTATTAATCTATTTGTTAATTTTTCTCACCCCACCCCTACAAGGTTGCAAACCCGAGTCCTTGGTCATCTCACTACCTAAGCCACAAGGCTGCATCTATTTGATAATTTTTAAATAAAATGTCCACAGCATTTTTTCACCTCCCAAAGTCTTATGTAACTAGAATTCTACAGTAGAATAAATCCAGTATATCTTTTGGTCCTACCTACATGAAATATCTCAAATAAAACCATTTTTCACCACTATCATGTATATCCTAAAGTATTGCATTAGCCTTCTGCTGATGTACATGTTTCTACCTTTACCTTTCACTGTCTGTTTTCTATATAAAAACTGCTCAAAAACATAAATTACATTGTACCATTCCACTGTTCAAACTCTGCAAAGACTTTCCAGTAAACATAATATATAAGATATATTGATTTACAATGATGCACACCTTAAACCTATATAATGTTATGATGTAATGTTCCTTCAAGAAAATTTAAAAAGAATAAAATAGAAAGTTTGACAAAGGCCTCTAATGCCTCACATAATACAGCCTGCAACTTGCCCTCCAATTTATTATCCATTATTCCTGCTTCCCAGTCTAATCCTCTCCAACCACCCAGGCCTCCTTGCTTTCTGCTCAAATAAGTCAAGGACATCCCTGCCTTGGGGCCTTAGCACATACTACCTCACATCTAGATGCACCTCCAAAGTCTTAAGCTTTATTCTCTCACTTCCTTCAAGATTCATCTCAATATTAGCCCCACAGCATTCTTCTTTGATCTCTCTCTCTCTCTCTAAAAGAGCACTCAACCTCCCTTTTCACTCCCTTCCCTACTTGATTTTTCATCATAATAATTACTATTTTGTGATATCATCTTTATTGTGCTCTTAATAAATATAAGCTTCTTGAAGACAAGAACAATTTTAGTTCAACTCAGACCCTAGGCCTAGGAAGGACTAATACTCAAATATTTATTTTTTGAATGTATATTAACTGAATGAAGATAGAACGTAGGACTTTTTATCCCCAGCCAGTTTATTTTTTAATTCTTCTTTAGTTCTTTAGTCGTTCCATTAATGAGTATTAAAGGAACCTAGCAAATTTCAGGTGTCAAAAAACCAATGGCCACATGTGAAGGCATACACAACTTCCTCAATGCACTTAATATCTTTTTAGGGGCATACAGCAAAATAATGACAAATAACCACCATGACAATAATAATACAAATAATTCATCTGCTGGGAAAGTCTCTCTATAGGACTTCTGAAAGATACATGTTAGAATTCTTCAGCAGGAGAAGGAAGCTGCAGAAATTCAAGTTTTCCTTCTTCATTGTGAGGTTAAGCACCAAGGTTCACTTTGATTAGCTGGAGAATTATAGTAAGCTGCACTTTTAAAGTTGAACGTTTAAAATAGGAAGGACTATTCTCTCCCCTTAGTTCACAACCTTCAGCAAAGTTCCAACTTACCTTAAAATGTACAAGCTGCTCCTGGCTCAACACCCACCCTGCCCCTCAGCTTTGTATTCTGGCTTTGTATTTTCCCTTTGTCTGAACCCTCTGTTTATTTTTATCCACAGGCTTGTTACCCAGCTTTCACCTTCCAGCTGAGACATTTTAAGGTAAACCTGAAATTAAGCTGTGCATTGGCAAAGAATTGGGCAGACATGAGATATAAATAACGGTATCTTGGACTTTTAATTTTATCATTTTTACTTCTCTTCAGGCTAAAGAATATGCGCACACATCTTCCTAATGGTAACACATATATATTTTATCAATTGAGTGTGTGTGGTTCATGAGTTGCTATCATTGCCTAACAAGGAAGCACCTAAAATAAGTGACATGTCAAAGCAAATGTTGCTAGAGAAACAACAGAAGTGCTTCCACAGACCTGCAAACTTTACATGGAACTTTCTCATTATTTCATTGGCCCCTCACAAGAAAAGGAACAAAAGAATTCTTTGTCACTATAGGAAGAAAATGAGGGCTCTCCTTTTATAGTTGAAACTGGAGTATAGAGATAAATGACTTGTTTAAGCTTAGATCGGATTTTAAGTAGTCTCTCATTAAGAAGAAATATGCTCTATCACTGTCTTCATTTCATGTTCATTTCTCTCTAATTTCGTGTATTTTCAACGGGCATTTACTTTACTCTCCATTCTATGAAGTCCCAAGGGTTGAAAGAGTATGACCTTGGTGAAACTATGAAAATCTCTCATTCTTCTGTCCATAGAGATGAGGGGACCTAAACTTGTTAGAACTTATAGAAATAAGCTCTCTTTCTCTGTAATCACAAGCTGTAGGCAAGATGAAGTCAGCTATTTCTGGAATTGTTTCCTGTGTTAAATTTAGACAATATCTTCAATATGAGAATGCTGACCAATAGAAGGAGAGAGAGAGAGAGTCAATAAGTTCTACTTACTTAGTAAATCAAAATTCAGTTAGAAATCTGACAGAGCCATCTAACTAGAGTCTACTTAGACTAGATTCAGAACCAGGCTGTCTCATACCTAAGTATCTCTTTTCACTCTACCAAGCAATCTTAGTCCATAGGATAAGAATCCATGTCACAAGATTTTGTTGATCCAGTGGATTCACCTCTCATACTTTGAAGGTCTGCCTCATTACTCACCTGTTCTCTGATTTTGGGCAACTTACTCAAGTCTTTAAAAGCATCATCACTATAATGGGATAACAACTGAACCAATTTCAAAGTTGTTGCTACCTGTCAAACTCTTAACTGGCACATAATAAATAGCCAGGAAATTACAGATTCCATTATTATTCACTGCTGAATAAGAGGAATTTGAAGGTGATAAGGCAGCAAAACATTAATGTTTCAGAGACTCACCTACCAATATATAAAATAATCAGTAAAACACACAGCTGGCATTTAACTCTGTATTTTGCCTGAATCCCCAGGAAATGGGATGAAGATGGGAAAGAGAAGTATAAGAATTCTAGAAAGCCTGGTCAGTATTTCTGATACTAACATCTTGTACTGAAGAGAAGTGATTGAATGATGTATATGAGAAAGAAAATTAATATTTACTGAGTTTACCAGGTGGCAAGCTCATCCCAGGCATATCATAAACAGCATATCCTTTAATCTCCACCAACAATCTATAAGGATGTAGTTATTTTACACTCGTTTTTCAGAGTAGAAAGAGAAGTTCTAAATGTAATTCATGAAAACACATTACTGGTAAGTAGAGCTAGCATTTAAAAGCAATCCTGCCTGGATTCAGAATCATGCTCTCTCTTCATGAGGAACCATGTCTCACAATGGAGCAGTGTAGGAAGCCCCATGTCTTTGAAAGACACCTGGTTTCTCCTATCGGTGTAGAGAGATAAGAATCCCTCCCAGATCATAAGCGCTTACGGGTAAGCCTAGTATCTCATCTCCAAGAGAAGGGGATCTAATATCCTGAAGCACCAAAGGAAGAGAAACCATAGGCCCATGTCCCCCTCATTCCAGACACCTCATCACCTGTCCTTTGATTCCTTCCTGATTCTGAATTCCACTGAGGTGCCCCCTTGTCTAGGAGAGCTACAGTCAATGTTTACATCATGTTGAACATCTTCGTTTATTAGTGGATTCAGAATTTTCTTCATTTCTCTGTCCAGGAAACAGGAAGACCAATACTTGCAAATGTCCACTCACTGGGTAATGTCTGTAAATACCCAAGAGCGAACCACACCACGTAACCACCCTAAAGAGGAAAATGAACTGCACACTGGTTTTTTTGTTTTGTTCCCCTATGTTTATTGTCATCGTTCCTTTCAGCATTCCAGTACACGTTCTTAGGGAAGCAGACCGACTACCTCCTTCCTCACTTCCAGTGCCTGACCCATGCTGTGAACACAGTTGGAACATATTGATTTGTGAACCTTTCACTCAGCCCTAGAACACTACTTCTTCCCAGTTCCTTGGTCTCCAACATCAGCCTCTTAAGATTGGGGCAGCAATTCTAAAGGAGGTGTTGTAACTAACTCAAAATAACTCCACAATGTCCAGACTTGCCATCAGATGTGGGGACATTTCTGACACTCTTCCCCTGTGCACTGTGAAGAATAACCATGTCAAAGTGCTCTGTGAGCCAACAGCCATCCATGTTATAAAGCACGCAGTATTTTCAGCACACGTCCTGTTCTAAACGCAAAATATCTTTCAATGTTCACATGATGCATAGATGTCCTAGAAGGGACCGGATCATTTATTCTCTTACTGCCAAACATTCGCTCCAAACATTCAGCTTTTTTGTCATGCAAGAGAGTCGTAGCCGTAGTCATTCTCAAACACGGTAAAACAAAAAATACTGCAGCTTTCTCTCATTTTCCAGGGCTCTGCTTGTTTGTTTTTAGGGTATATCCCAGGAAATAAAGATGAGGCAAAACCAAGCAGGTGGTCAAATACATTTCTGAAATATTTTATCTCTAAATACCCTTCTGGAGAGTCATGATACCATGTGCATATTTTAAAATTTCGAATAGACATGCTCTAAAAGAATCTTTTAAGTTACTTTAACACAACTGTCCCCTTTGTGGATCTTGTTCCGATCACAGTAAACAACTATTGTTTATTCTATTAGACATAACGATGTCTGTGGTGGGTGCTGTGGTGAGACAGTCTGCTCGCCCTTCAGAAATCAAGATGGCTCCTTTGCTGCTGGGAGTGTTGCCAGCTCACAGTCCCCTGCCATGTGCCCTCTCCAGAAATGGCCTTCAAATTGCTACTGGCTGACAAGCAACACCTACTCCAAGGTGATACCCATTTTTGAAAAGCAACCTGGTCAATATGACAAGAGTATAAAGACCCAGCTTCCACCCCCAGGCTCTGAACAACTAGAAATAGCTCAGCATCATAGCTTTCCAGGGGAAGCAGCTGAGTCCTTCAGAGAAGCTACTTACTCTCTCAGTCCTGCTTCCTTTCCTCTCCTCCTAAGCTGGCTGCTTGCCACTCCCACCTCAGAGTTTAGTCACCCCACAAATGCCCAGATAGACTTTTTTCAAGATGGCCATAGAAGGCGTTTCCACCACACATGCCACCTCGGTATGTGGAGAAGTTGTTGCTCTCACCACATAGCTTAATGTGGAGTCATCTCCAGATACAACCTTCTGTCATACAAAGTTCTGTCATAATTCCTCAGCTGAACATCCTCTTCCTCTCTCCTTGATGCCCAGGCCCACTTTCCCATGACTCCACACAGTATGTAACTCTTTGGTTTGTCCTATTTTCCTTAGAATTCGTAGCCCTGTCAGCACTCCTGTGTATATCATTCAATATGGTCTTTTCTCCTCCTAATCCTGTCTGGTGCTAATTCATTTGCCTGACCAGTCTTTAGGAGACTATCAGAAGGATGAGAAATTTTCCCTGTTCCTTTACAGCAATGCAAGCAACAACAGCATGGCACAATCTATAAATACTTGAAGAGACACCCTGAAAAACATAAGTATGAGATGATACCATGTCTCATTATTGCAAGGAAAAAAATAAGGGAACAAGATGAAAAAGACTGGCAGCTATTAATTGTGGAAACTGAGCAATGCACCCACGGAGATTCATTGCAGTATTATTCTTTTGTGTGTTTAAATTCTCTTTTATCAAATGCTTTGCAAATAGCATTTACCAAGCTTCCAGATATTTCTTTTTCCAAGTGACAGTATTATCATCTTGGGACAAATCTGATACTCCTTTGGTTTGAACTACAGTTTATTTTAGCCAAGCAAAATTTCCCCAAACACTCCCATGACACAGAATAATTCCTCTCACTGAATCCGGGCTTTTCAGATGGACCTCACTCATGCTGGTGAAAATATCACAGATGCTAACGAGCAGCCACCCACAGACAAGTCGAGGCAGCTGCAGAGGTGTGGACCTGCCAGCAGACTCACCTGCAAGGTAACCCCAGTGTAGAGATCTTGCTGACGTGCGAAAAAGAAACCCAGGATGTAGGAGAGGGAGTAGTCAGATGTAGCAAGACTCAAGAAAACTGACCAAGACAGCAGAGCCAATCAACCATCTGAGCTTCCACTTTGTTGGAAACCAACGGCGATAATTACTTCTCATCTGGAACACTGGCCTTCCTTGAAATCTTGGGGAATGACCTGGGGGCAGCTCTGGGGTACTTTGTAAATAAGAAGTGGAATGCAGTTATTCCCCTCTCACACTTGAATAGCTCAGGCTGGATCTTTTAATCACTCAAATGGCAAGAATACCAAAATAATGGAAGGCAAACAGGTCTGCCTTTGGGGGCTTTTCTCTCCCTGATCTCAGACTCCCTTTCTTGGAGTAGCTGCAAGTATTCAGCTCCTGTTCATCAAGCCATCTGTTCTGGCTTCGGTTCCCTTCCCCCATTTCCTCCCAGAGGAATCTTTTAAGCTTCAAGACCTCGGGAGACCTGCTCTGAACTGAATTTGCATCTCTAACTGCATCTATTTTAAGGTTTCTTTTGTGAGCCTAATGGCTATCTCCAGTCATTTTCTCACGTTCAGTAACTGATTGCATCCCCTCTGAAGACTCAGGAGGGCTCCTCTCTCCCCCTGGACTCCTGTTTGACGTAGGCACACAGTCCACCATGGAAACTGTTTGGTGTATCAGCCTTTGATAAAACTTCATCTTCATTCTTGAAGGTAAGGAGGATGCAGGTTTATCCAGAAACTTCTTTGCTCCTCCTTTTCTCCAGAGTCCCTTGGGGCTAAGAACTCTCTTGTCTTTCAAACTCATCAAACCCTCTGTAATCCAGTGCCTTCCCACTTCTCATGCCTTCATTCTCCTCACTCTTTACTGTTCAGTTATTCTGGTTTTAAAACAAGAACTGAACCAGCAACAATCAATGCCGTCGTTAACTCTGCTCAGCTGAACTATTGCCAATTCAGTGATTAACTCTGCTTCACTGAACTGGCCAGAATCAATTCAGTCATTCACTCTGTTTAACTACAGAATTATACTTTTTTTTTTTTCCTGTCTCAAATACAGTAAAGATAGTTGAACTGTTTTAACATTACTTTGCTTAATTGGTAAGAACATTGTTGTTAAGAGAATGTGAAGTTTCTCGCAGACACAGGATTAATAGGCCTCCTGACCTGGGAAGACACCCCTCCCGGTCACCTTCAGTCATCTGGTATGAAAATCACTCCCTAGGAACCACAGGTCTAAAGAGAAAATGACCGGGAGCATATTCAGAAGTGAGTGCTCCTTCAACCAGCAAGCTCAGAACGGAGGTCTCCTGACTATTCGTGGACAATCACATTGACAAGCAGGATTGTGAGTCTTTAAATGCTCACCCAACTCCCAGCGAAGAATTTTCATTCTCCTAGCTCCTTGCTCACTGTCACACAGCAAAGCTTTTTCTCTCCTCAAAACCTGGTGCCGCAAGTTGACTCTTCAGCACAGAGGGCTTTGAGTCCATTGCTGAGTAACCATTTCATTTCAGGTCCTAAACACAGCCACTGCCTTCCTACTTGCTCTTTTCACTATGCTCCTTTTCCTGAAATGCCCTTCTCCTGGCCCCTGCGTGTGGTTGACTCCTTCTTGTCATTCACAGCTCAGTCTATTGGTCACCTCCTCAGAGAAACCTTCCCTGACTACTCAGACCAAAGTGACTGCCTCATCACTTTCTCTCCCATGACCCCATGTCAATTGTCTGTACAGAAAGGATGCTTTTGTTTCTTTCCTGTCCCTTTACACCTGCAATGAGGATGGCAGCTTCCCAAGACAAGAAACCTTTTTCTACTTGCTCCCTGCTTGCCTCCAGTGCCTGGAACTGTATCCAACATATGGTGGAGGCTTAATAAACATTAGTTGAATGATTTGCATTCAGTCTTTCTGTTTTTCATCGCATCCTTGTAATAACCCTAAAGGTACACATTATTATTCCCTTTGAACAGTGGCGTAAAGAGAGATGTAGACATTAAGTCATGTGCCCAAAGTCACTCAGAGGTAGGAAGGTATAGGCATGGATCCCCAGGGAGCAGAATTTTACCCTCTTCCAGCAGCCAGGTCCTGGAGGCCTCAAGAGAGCTCTGAGAGCAGGTTGATGTGTATCTGCAGCATTTATAGGTGTCATTTTGCTTTGTACCTGGGATACATCACCTAGATCTTAGAGATCATTTCATTTCATGTCACTCATTACCCTGGGGAACGAGCCAACAAAGGGAGAGTGGCCAATCATGGACCTTTCCTGACTCTTCATTCTCTGCCACATCCCAGCATACACGGATGCACAGGATATGCCTTCCCAGAGGCCCCAGAAAGAGAGTTGAACAGGGGCCGGGCTCCAGAAGTCCCGCGGTCTGCACGCCATGCGCCCCGGGAACCTGCACAGGACCGCCCAAAGCAGGGTTGTTCTCTAGGTTACACGTGATTCAGTTACTAAACTGCCTGCCATCCTGGGAAAACTCTGATGTCTAGAAATAAACCGTTTCCAGAAGTGTTCAGAAGAGTAGCTAAAGGCTCTGAAAAAATCATTCATCTCAGAAAAATGCATTGCTAGCCTTTGAGCACTTGCTATTTATCACGACTCTTCCTGATAAACAGATGAATGTAAGCGCGGAATAGTCTACGCACAGAGCACCCATCTGGGAGACCACACGATAAAACACAAAGGGTTCTTGGGTTTACACCACTCCTAGAACTTGGTTTAACTACAGAATTATATTTTCATTCCAGTCTCAAATATAGTGACGATAGCTAAGTATTGTGACATCACTGTGTTTAAAAAACCAACTTCCATTGACTACTTGCTAAGAGTGTTTTTAGAGAATGTGAATCTCTTTCTCCTTTAGTACCCTCTTGCCCCCAAATAAAATCTCACTTGGGAATCCTCAATATCTGATAAATAAAAAAGAATAGATGTTGGTAGGAATCTTTCAACTCTAAGTAACTTTAAAAAACCCTAGAAGGTAAAGGGGGACAAATAGATGGTAATGGAGAGAACTGGGTGGTTGGTGGTAAATTGAATGTTTTCTATACAGATAATGATTGACAATGAGGCCCATCTTAAACCTATACAAAATTATACAGGCTCCTTTAATCTCTCTTTTTTTTTTTTTAAACGCCACAAGGAAATGTGCCAACATGCTGATGATGTTTACCTTTGAGCGGTGGGACTGGGGCTGAATTATTTGTCTCTGCCTATTTCTACAGTGATTTTCTGCAAAAGCTTTGCATTATTTTTATAACAGAGAAAGGGAAAAAAAAACTCCCTTTGAAAAGAAAGTGAAACAGGAAGGTGGGTACCAGCTCCGGGCCAGGTTCTGGAACCCATGCAGAGCTGGCTTAGCAAGCAGAGCAGGAAACAGGACTGCACTTGAAAGCTTTGACCATACAAAGCAGGGGTAAGACCCTGAGTCCTTCTCTGAGACAGCAGGAAGGCAGCAGGACCTGAAACTGGGAGGGAAGGAAAAAAAAAATCACCTAGACCCAAAAGAGGGGATTCTTTTCATAAGCACCTTTGATTTGGATTTCAGGCACACTGCTCCACTTCAAAGGACGAGTCCCTGAGTTCAGCCTCCATACCTATGGGCAGGTGGCCAGGGCCAGCAGGTCGCTCCCAGGATGGGCAGTGCTCTTTGCTTCCTTTGTACTAACGTTGCCCTGTCTCCTTTAAAATCATTTGTGGGGGGATGGAGCCCCAGGAAGAGTCCAGAGATAAACTCTAAAGCAAATGATGTGTCAAAATGAAATAATAAAGCCTAGAAAGAAACAAAAAGGAGGGAGAAAATGTCCTCTGGTACTCTTAAGCAAGTGGGAAAAGCAGTAGTTGGAAGAAAGCAAAAATCAAAAAATCAACCTTCTGCTTGGCAATGTGGAAGTACTATCTTCCCTTACTCCCTGCTCCACCACTTTCTAGAAAGTCTAAAAGCAGATTTCCCTTTACTGGGATGCAAGGAGACTAGCTCCAAATTCTCCTGAGTCTCCACCATTGTGGCTGAAAGTAGAGGAAAGATGTCACTCAGCTGGGAGTTTGTGTACCCGCAAACCAGTTTCAGATCCCCCAGTTCTGGGGGGCATCTAGCAACAGAGAGAGTATGCAGGGCTGTTTAAGAAAGCGTGTTCAGGGTGCTACATCCAGAATTCTCAAGAAAACCACAGGCCCAATCTGGAAGTGTGGAGCCAGGGAAAGGAAAGTGGGGACTTATCCTTGGAAACAAACGCAGTTACACGGAGCGCCAGTATTAGAGTGATGGCGCTGTGACATGCGGTTGGCTTTTCTGGGGTTAAAAACCTTGGTCCAGAGGGCCATACGGATGGGGTGTTCAAGTGAGCTTCACAGACCTCAGCAAGAGGAAGACAGTCCCCCAAAAAATGGAAAGGTTTCTCAGACTCATTAATGCACTTCATCTGACAAATCCCATATGCAGCCTTGGGAAATAGTGTTGGACTCTGGGGTACAGTGAGAATCACAGCACGTGGGTGGCCCCCTCTCCCAGCCACTGTAGGATTTGTTCTCTAATTAGAAAGGTCGGCATTAGTCACATGCAAATCACACCTGAATAAGTCAAATTCAAACGACAGTAAGGGCTAGGATGCATCGGGTCTTTAAAGGGTCAGGACATGAATAGGACACAAAAAGGGCCAGGTCTTCACTCATGGAGTCTGGAAATTGTTGGAAGATCCAATTGTTGGATTCAGGCAGATGGAGAATCATTCCAACACAATGTCCTAAAATATGGGGTTAGAGTGGGACAACAAGAGCTGCCTCATCACAGCTCCCCGATGTCTGAGCTGCAGAAAAGACACACTTGTTTGGCATCAACGTCCTGAATATATGTGTAAAGGAGCACCCTTACCCCGCAAAGACCTGCACCAATAATTATCCGACATCACCAAATAGCCACTTACCTCACCCGCCGGGGATCAGGGCAAAGCTCGATCAGGTCCAACTGGAGAAAAGTCCTTCTGCTGGATTGTGGGAGGGGGAATACATAACCCTCCCTGATTCTGGTTTTGTTCTCTTTACCCATTTGGTTTATTCGTAAAGTTCAGGGTCATCCAGGGTCATGAGACTATTTATCCTCAGGCTTAGCCGTCTGTGTCATCACCTCCAACCTTCATGATTCCAGAGCCCACACCTCTGAGGACCAGAGTAAGAATATTCCTGGGCCCCTTGAGGACATTTTAGAATTTCTTCCTATAAGGTCTTTAAGTGGATCTGAGGACTATACTAATAAAATGAACTCACAGATGACCTTACCCATTTTATATTCTCTATCCTCTCCCAAGTGTATGACACATTAATAAAATCTGCCACCCCTGTGGGTGAGGTCAGTGCTTGGGTGTGGAGTATAAAATCCTGGCCTCAGTTTACGTACGCATCTAAATAGCAGTCTCTCCTTGACCATTCTCCGTGTTTTCAAACTACATGCTCTCACGTCAGAACTCTCTGCGGTGCATATAGTATTTAGCTGTATCGAACTCCTAAGTTACAGCCTTGGTAGAAAAATGAAGTAAATATTATAAAGAACTGTTCTGTCTACAAAACTCTTAGAAGTGTGAACATGGAAAGGCTCTCTTTTTCTTATAATTGGTTTTTGAAGTGCTTTGTCTGCTCTTGAGGCCTCTGCAGATAACAGCAGGTGCAAACACCCAGTGGGCAGTGAGACCTGCACACAGTTTGTGCTGATACCCAGTGTGAACTGCACACAGTGTGACCAACATGCGGCTGAATCGCAAGAGTGTGCGCTAACCGACAGGAAGCAGTGCTAGCTGTCGACGACGTGACTGCTGTGCAGGCAATGGTGGGAACCACACACAGTGTGAGTTAGCAAGCAGATGGCAGTGTGAGCTGCACATGTGCCACCAGAGAGCAGTCATCTGAATTGCTAGGCGGTGTGAACTAAAGCAGAGTGCAAAGGCGTGGACAACACAGTAGGAGCTGATCCACCGTGGTAGCGGGAACTGACCAACCATGTAAATGACTCAGTGTGAGCCTGTGCAGCGCTGCGCAGTAAACACTGTGCGCTACCACCCCACGGACTGAGAGGAGCTACACCCCGATAGTAAAAGCAAGTGCCTCCCAGTGGAGCAGGGTGGGCTCTGGACCACACAGAGTCTCCATGAGCATGTCACCTGAACTTTGAAACTTTTCCATAAAGCTAAAATTATTCCCAAATGAAAGTCAGTTCTAGGTTGCACTGTCTTCATTGTTTTCAGTGACCTTCCACGGAACTGAAAGTACAGCTGCAGAATGATCCAGAGAAACCAGTCCCTGAAAGACCAAACAAGCTAGTGCTCCATTTCTGACCGTCCGGGAATCCAGCCAAGCACAGGACAGATTGCAGACCACCTGGGAGCGAGTGGGATCGGTCCTCTTCCTACAGACCGGCTTCCATGTGGAGCTGAGCAGCAGAGAGCTCATAGCTGACTCTGATCTGGCCTGAAATACAAAGATTCCGAGTGCTGGTTAGGGAACCTCATCTGAACTATTACCTAGTTATGAAATGAAGAGACAGGGTCACAGAAATGGGTGCAAGAAGGAGAAACTTTCTGAGTTAGCTAGTCTGGGAGAGATTAACTGATGAGACAAAGGGCTAGTTCCCGAGAACTAGAAAACTCCTGATAATAATGATACGTAGCATGCATAATAACAAAACACTCACAAGACCGTCATTCAGAGTTCTTGAATCGTGCTCTTCTTACCTAATACACCCTTTAGAGCTTCCGGCCCCAGTAACCTTCCGATGCCACCGCTGTCAATAATATCTCATTTCTTCAGATAAGAAATAGGGATCCAGAAGGTTAAAACAATTGTCTAGAGCCCAGAGCGCACACTTTCCGAGCCAAGTCTGAGTTTAAAGCCCAGCCACTAGCTCTGTGACTCAGTAAGCGATTTAAATGTCGTGTGCCTCAGTTTCTAGCATGAAAGGAAGCGATAACATTGTCTTCTTCACAGGGTGTTAGGAGGATCACGTAAAATAATAAATGTCACAGGTTTAGCACAGTAGCTAGCATACAGGGATGTCTCAATGAAAGATAGGTTTTCATATTATGTTATATTATTTTATATGTTATTTTTATATTATTTTATGTATTCTATTATTTTATTTTATATCATGTAAAACTCACAAGAGAAAGTGTTAAGGCTGAAACTTTATGAAAACAGAAACCAGCATCTAAGCAAGGCTTTCACTTGAATAGAAAGCTACCTGAGTTCTGGCTTGGAGGAAAACTGAAGTAAAATCAGGCTTTTCCTCAGGAAGCAGCTAAATATTTAAGGTCATATCTGACCAGCATTTAATGCAGCCTCCAAAGTTTTATGAACCATGAAACACCACCACCAATGAGCATTCCTTAGCCCTAATTGAATGCATTGCATCAAAGAACTTTCAGCACTAGAGAGAGATATAGCAACAGTCCCCTGTTTGCAAGACTAATGCAGTACTTGAAGGTTCCATTGTGCATTAAAACCTATAGGAATAGTCATGTGACATTTTCTTTATCTCTACCATGTATACATGTAACATGTTTCAACATAAATTTCTCTAAGTCGAACAGTTTTTTTTTAACTAATTCAAACTCTATTAAACCACTGAAAATCAGTACTTTCCATAACGAATATCTGTCTCAGCGACCTGACTTTAAGAAAATCAAAATAATATTAAAATAAATTGAGAATCTTTAAAAAAAAATCAAGCAGCAAGTTTGTATTTTAGAAAAACCATTGAACTAAGTATTGAAATGAATTTGAAGTTGAAATACTACTGTCATCTCTTCTATATTTTTCTCATTGTCAACTTTCACCTCTACTAGGACAGAGAAAACATGGCCTCCCAGAGAGAAACATACATATTTGTAGTCAGATTCACTGTGAGGCCTACTGTGTGTCAACTCATCATCATAGCCTCAATGTGACCAACTCAAAGCCATTTGCCTGCCTCGGACTTGAAAATCTAAGTTGTTACTATGTGTGCTTTTTGCAAAATGGACCCAGCTTTATGAGTTGTTAGGGAAATGTCAGTCAAAACCACAATGCCCAATTGCTCCATGTCCAGCAGAATGGCTAAATTTTGCACAGAGAGACAATATCAAATATTGGCTAAAACATGGGAAACAACTGAATGGTCATAACTGCCACAGTAAAGTAAGTTTGCATAAATATGTTAGATAAAATGTCTGGGAATGTCAACTGAGCGGCCTCCATGTCTATTATATGTTCCAGCAATTCCATTCCTAAACATCCAACTAAACCGGCTGTGTCTGTTCACAAGAATGAAAATGACCTCCACAGTCATCAAAGGTAGAAAATGCAATTAAATTGTGCTACATTCACACAGAGCAAGCTGCCTACCAGCAACAGTGAATGAACTACAGACACCCACTGCCGTCTCGAAGCCTCTCACAGACATCTCAGTTAGGAGACAGCGGCCACACAAACCAACGGCCTAAGGGAACCGTACATTTTCCATATGTATGCTATTATCACTAACAAATTCTCAAAATAGAAGACCATTCCTGCTTCCAGCTCACTGGACTAAATTAGAGGGTCCTGACACAAATCATTGTATATAATGACATTATTTCCTTTGCTCATATCAAGCTGAATCATAATTTTAAGTAAATTCGAGGCAAGGAGTGGCAGTTGAAATTCGTCAATAAGAAAAGAATGGGGAGGAAGGTGGGAAATGGGGTAAAAGGCTCGATTATATGGTAAAGGAAAGAATTGGAATGTGAGTGGTGAACTTAATGTAGTAGATACAGATGTTGATTTACAACATCTTAAATCTATAAAATACTATGATGCAATAATAATATCTGACATATATTATGATATAATAATAGTATATGAGGTCTGACCTGAATGTTTTCTAGAGAAACTTCCTGAATCTATTTCCTTGATGCTCTTTTCCCTTTCTATCTCTTGCCATTCCTCTGAACAAGCATCGGGCTCATCAGCCTCCGTCTGGCACTGGTAAGAGACTGCTCCAATATCCCAAAGGCTTTCTCCTCATGACCTCTCACCTCCTGTGTCCCCTCACCGGTCTCCCCACACCCCCAACCCCATCCTCCTCACCTCTCCCAACAGGGCATTAAATCCATGCCTTAGATCTCACTTGGCTCCTGGTCTGTCGACCAACCGTGCTGCTCTGCTCAGACCACGCTGTGAATTTACGCAGCAGGTAAGTGGTTGCTTTGTAGGGAAGATAAATAGCAGGAACAACATAGAAAAAGAATACCGCGAGAGGGAATCAAGGCTGCCTAAATTTACAGGGTGAGATGGTTGAGCTTTCAAATCACCTAGGCCTTACCAAGCCCTAAGGGTAAGACCTTATTGTCCCCCAGGTGACTCCTGGCTCCCTCACCGACAAACATAGACCTCATCACAGCTTCCAGAACATGTCAGCACCTTTGCACTTGTACTTGCTTCTGCTTAGACTGCTTCTCCCTCGGGTGTCTGCGTGGCTGTTCCATCATTCCTGGGAGTCTCCTCAAACATCCGTTCTCACTGAGGCTCTCTGAGGAGCCCGTCTAAAACAGACAAGTCCATCCCCCTACTTCCCCTCGCCCGTCCCTGCTTTTCTTTTCTCCTTAATCTTCATCACTATTTATAATAGCATATATTTCAGTACAGATTTCTGCTGCTATGGAAGTAATAAAAGGGTCCTTTGAAAACTCTCATACACTGAAATGGCCTAAAGCAAAGGAGAAATTACCATCAACTGATGTAGTACATTTCTGAGCACTCCGAGAAACAAAACATAACCTACCAAGCCATACTAATAACACATAATCTAAAATAACACTAACAGAGGGTAAGCACAGGTGTGATGTGATAAATACACAACCTGGAGAAAGCAGAAATGATGTTTGCACCACACTGTGTCCGGGACCTGAACTGGGAAGACAGCCGTGTCCCAGAGGGCTGAGGGCTCGTGACGACAGCATGAGGCCGAGTCCTCGGAGGCTGGGCGGTGGTAGCATGTAGAACAGAGGGAAAGAGAGTCCTCTGTGAATATCCCCTTGCCCTCTGAACCCATCAGGGCTGGCACAGGCATCTACCCCTTCTTCTACATCTGTCTGCCCTGATGGCAGAGTTGAGGTGGGTCATCTGCTGTGATTGATGTAGCAACTGTAGGTTTGAATATAACAGCATGCCAGTCCCTTGTTCTGGGTACTCTCTACTTCTATAATACCTCATGGAAAAACAAATACTGAATGTGATTTTTGCCTTTGTCATCAAAGTGAAAACTCTCTTTGGCTCTCCAGGGTGAGCAAAAATGTGTACTGATAGAGGATTTTCACAAAAACAAAATGACAAAATGCAAATTTTTGAAAATCAGGGAAGACCTGCAATCATTTTTCATCTTATGTATCCAACTCTCCCCCCTCTGGAATGTCAACCCAACGAGCAGAGAGGTTTTCCTTCCTTTCTTCATTGCTGTGTCCCCAGTGCCAGAGCAGAGCCTGGCATATATTTGGTACTGCATACATATTTGTTGAATACATGAATAAATCAAGGAACTAAAAATAAGCAGAAGATGGAAGCAAGAACTATGAGAAGGTGCTTAGTCAGCTGGCCCACTGTGACAAAATCCCATAGGCTGGGTGACATAAACAACAGGTATTTCTTACAGCTCTGGAGCCTGGGAAATCAGAGATCAAAGAATCAGTCCGCTTGACTCCTCAAAGACCAGTTTCATGGCTTCTCACTGTTTGCTCTCCAACCTCTCCTGGGTGCTAGGACATGAACAGATCTCTCTCTTTGAATTCCTTATGAGGATCCCACCTTCAAAACTCCTTCTAAATCTAACTATCTCCCAGTGGTCCTACCTCCAAATACCATTATGTTGGAACATAGAAGCATTCAGTCCATAACAGAATACAGGCTTCACATGGGCATGAAATTGTGTCTCTCTGTTCACTGATATGGTCCTGACATCTAGGATAGCTTCTGGTAGGGTATTCAGTCAGGCAATATTTGCTGAATAAGAGCAGGAAACATTGTCATGTGAGCTGCAGAGCTAAAACACAATGAACATTATCAAAACACAGAAGTGACAGGTATAGATATGACCTGACTTCACTCTCAAACATTATGGCATATAGTTCTTCAAGACTCTTAGGATGTTGGTTTTGTGCTTGTAACAGAGACCCAAGCAAACTGTTCTTTAAGCTAGAGGACCAAACATCAGAAACTAGATACGTATTTATTTCTCTCTCACATAATGGTCCCCCTTCACATGACAATGCAATTCTACCACGTCTTCAGAGGCCAGGACACTTTCTAGATGATTATTGCTCAGCACTACAGTATGGCCTTTGTCTCAAATCTAACAGAGAGTCCTTTTATTGTCTTTAGTGAGAAGGATGGTCCTTCCCTTGAAGATCATGCCTGAAAGTTACATTATCACTTTGGCTCATATCTCCTTGTTTAGAACTGACTCACAGGGTGATGCCTAGACACAGGAGCGAATGGAAAATGTGATCCCTATGTTGGACTATAAATCTGTCTTCTGTTTTTATAGGAGAGAAAATATTTAGGTGGGGCAGACGAGCATTCTATGCCATAGCCTATAGTTTAAAATAATCTGGTAGAAACAAGATGGACTTCGTGCAAATAACTTGTGAAGGTGGACAGTGCTTATACAGAGGGTCATTATTTACTTTCTCTACAGTGCTTGTGTCTGAAATTCTCATAGCTGAGTTCTGCAAGATGAGTTGCCTTAGCATATCTTATGGATTCGGCTGGTGTTTGGGTGGAGAAGTAGGACTTGGTTCAGGGTGTCATGAAAGGCTAGAAAGAGACTGTGGGCTTTAGAGAGTGGTGCAGGGCTCCTGAGGAGCCGGGCAGCCTGTGTGGTACTGACCAACCTTCCTCTGAGCCAGCAACACAAAAGCTGACACAAACCAAAAATATCCTGACCTGATAATTCTTTGAAATTTCTCCATCTCTGTGCTATTCTGGTGACTTCAGGGAGGCACAAAATATGTGGAGGGAGGATACTTTTTCTAAGAGATCATTTTTTTTAAATCTTCCTGGAGGAACGTTGTGTTGTAACATTATTTAATAGGTTTAAGGTCTGCATCATCGTAAATCAACATCTGTATTTAGGCACAACTTGGTAAAATATCGGTTAGAGCCACTGGCTCCCAATGAGCGTAGTCCACACACATCCCAAGGACCTCAAGGACCTGGGTTCTTGTCTGGGGCTTGCAGGGGTGCTGGGGAGGGTGGGCACCAAGGGGAAGGGGTGGGAACAACTGAGATTAACATCTAAATAAAATGTGTCTTTCTCTTCCTGCCTGCCTGCCTACTCACCTTCATTCCTGTCAACGCCTTTTCTTAAAAAAATAAATAAATAAAAAAATATGTATTCAATACATAAGTTCACCACCAACGGTCCAAAATTCTAATCCTTAACCATCTACTTGACCTCTTTTACCTGATTTGTCCACCTCCCACCATCTTCCTTTCTGGTAACTACTATTTGGTTCTGTAGGCTAAAAAGCTATTTTTATTTGCTTTGGTTCATGTGTTTCATTGATATCTCTCTATATAGCCTGAGTGAAATCGTACACTGTTGGCTTTCTCCTTCTGACTCGTCTCACCAACATAATTCATTCTAGAGTCATGCTATTCCAAGCAATGGCTGCCCCATTTCACTGGTGCTCCAGGAAACGGCCAAACGGCCGGGGCCATACACATGCCTGCTGTTCCCACCAGTTCTGCCCTAACCTCCAGAAAAGGAAAGTGTGTCCTTCCACTTACTCTTCTTAAGGAACGTTGTACAGAACTTAATCCAGAATTCAATTTTGCAATTATTCCTTTCCTTTTGCAATTCTTAAATCTTCCCTAATCTGAAGCTAATGGTGCTGCCCTCTTGCAGATGAGACAACATTTAGGATTTGAAAGACTCTCTGGAATATCATTTCTCCGAGACTGGCTCATTAACTAATGCAAACTCTCCCTCTCATAAGCTTGGGAGTCAGAAACTTGAGGAAACTGGGGCCCATTTCTTTCCTTTAGGCAGTGAAGTTTGCAGTAGGACCTCTAAAGCCAGCCTTAGTGAAAAATGAATCAAAATGTAAGTGAAAGTGACCTCGGACCATACACATAAGGGTTTTTTCAAGTTCTTATTCCTCCTGGAGTTCTAAGAAACTTAAGGACAATTTTCTGCAGTTTCACCTGGAGGTTAAATGAGGGCTGCAGAGTTTCACACTGTTCTCTCAACTCTTTGTTCCTTCATTGCTGTAAGACCTCCAGGCCCCCTTATCATCCATAGTATCCTGATAAACTCTGGGATGTGACTGATGTGTCCTGAGGCCTCACCATTTTAGTCCTTTCAGAAACTAGGTGGCTTTTACTCTTATTACTCTTCCTCCTACCTTCTCTAGGAATCCCCAAGGCCTCAGGCTCACGAAGCTGGTGCTGCAATTAGGGACACCTCTCTAGGAGGATTGCAATGGACAAAACAGCATGGAAGATGCTGCTAATTTTCTACCTCTGCTCTTGCCTATGGTTCCTGCTCTCATCTTTTTATCAGTCCAGCCATTATTTTGTTTGCAAACTGATTTCTTTTTTTCTTCAGAACATTCAGATAGGCGTCTATGGCCTGGAAGATGACTTTTGCAGAAAAGACATTATATTCCCAATCTCCTTCCTCTCTGATTATGACGCAGTATTCTTGAATCGATCTCAGTTTTCTTATTTCTTCTTTCTCTCATCTACCTGGGGAAGTGATTCTGACCTTCATGCAAGGAGACTCACTCATTAGTCTTCTGTGCCCAGGTGCTATGAATTCTAGTAAGGACACAGCTCTGGCCAAATCTACGTCTTCTGTCTTTTCTTTTGCATGCTTGTCTCTGTAAGTGACAATCTCTTCTCAATACTTTATATGAAAATAAAATCCCATGGATTCGTAAACCAGTTGAGCTATTCATATTAATTGGATTTGTCATTTACCAATATTTATGGATCACTACTAGATAGAGATAGGATGTGATTATGATTTGGAGGAACAGTGCAGGTACAAGATATTCTCTGGACTAGAGAAATCTTTATATAGCCACTTTTCTTGGGATAGAAAATGAAAGATCATTGTTGGCTGTAAGTTCTCATTTCTCATTACATTTTTTTCATTCCTGTCTTCTTGGCTCTCTGTCTTATTTCTGGATCTTAATTAACTCAAAATAGATTGTTTACTGCTTAAAATTTCTTTGTTTTATGCCTTGAGCTATATGCCAAGTTGAAAAAAAAAAAAAAAGAACATTTCCAGTCAATCAAACAAACCAAGTCTTTGCTATAAAAAGAAGGAAAAGTATTTAGAATGTTAGGATGTTCCAGACATAAAACTACTCCAGTTTTTAATCCTATTTTTATAAAAATTAGATTCTTAGCTCTTAACTGAGTCTGGCCCATTTCGCCTAGACTGAGAAAGGATTTTAGAACTTCTCAAGTCCTGCCAGTTCTGTTTAATAAGAAAAGCATTTCCTTAATTCTTCACCCTAAGAGTAGTTTCATTATAGTTTCAAAGTTAGTATAGATAATTCTGCTTGACATGAAATGATCTTTTAGAAAATTTGACTTTAAAAGAAATGGAAATTAAGCCACTTGATAACATTATGTGTAGTTCATTAACATATGAACTATTTAGTTAGTTCATGCAAATTAGGAACAATTTATTTTTTAAAGAAAAATTTAAAGGATTGGTACACTCATCTCATCTGTGTGTCCTAAAATTGTAACTGTTTCTTTAAAGAGAGATGGAATAGTAGGTGGCTAGAAAATCGTCTTTATTAAATTGAAAACCTCCTGACCCTGAGTCACCAGTCTTTCATTTTTTTCTCTGGAGAGAGAGGGTTAATTTATATCCTATCCATTTTTTCTATGAAGAAGAGGCTCTAAGCTCTAAATGGCTGAGTTCCGTGCCAAGGTTACACAAAATAATGAAAGACCAGAGTATAGACCCTCTCATCAACATCTCAAAGGGCTTCACATATTAAAATACCCTTGTCCCTTTCCTGTGTAGATAAATGTGAGCTCTGGTGTGAGAGAAAGAAAGTAAATCTCTCTGTAAATGCCTTTTCCCATTTGTTTAATTTTGCCTTGATTTCTCTGCAATCTGGCAGGGCCTCACATTGAAGATAAAGGAGGTTGTACCCTCCGGTCCTTAGCAGCCCTGATCACAGCCCTCCAAGGATTCCTTCTTGAAGCCCTGCCAAGAGGAAGGCATGGCAGAGTCCCTGGGAGCATCTCAGAGGACTGTCGCCCATGGCGCACTTTTGATCTAGAAATCAGTCTCAGGCAGCATTCATTTCACCCAGAGTTCTTCAACACGAGTGAACCAAAACCGACCCTTCCAAGGAAGGGACTCCTCACAGAGAACGGAGCACAGGATCTGCACCAAGGCTGAGGGCTCCCAGTGCTTTGACAAGACTAACACTTAAAGGTAACCAGACTACAATGGCAGGAGCTGCCGTCAAAGGAGAGAGCTGAGTGACAGAAATGGGATTGGAAATAAGTCCAGTCTACTAAAGCAGATATGGAAAAGGGTGGCAGATATGCAGAAACACAAATTCCAATAATAAAAAATAAATACTTTTGTTTCATAAACCTAACTTCACATTCAAAACCAAAAAAAGAGTGTTTTGGAGGCCTGGAACTAGGAATCTCAAGGACAAATTTCATTCTAACCCTAATAATTGTATGAGATTTTATGCAATATGAATTTTTGTTCTCACCCCACTTCCCTGTCTCTAAATCCCCTCAAAGATTTACTTTAACCTTTACTATTGTGTTATTTGCCTTGAATGATTTTAGAATGAGGAAAGATGGCCTACAACTAAAAAAAAAAAAAAAAAAAAAAATCACAAAAATGAATAAGTTAAATGGGTCAGATACTGCCAAAGGAGTTGGGGCAACAATGAATAATGAGACTCTGTCCCTGTATTTGAAGAACTTACAGGAGAATGAGAAAGAAACAGAAACAGAGAAATATGTCATTTTACTATACTATGGCAAGTGCTGTGGAAAGATAAGCCCTGGCTGCAGCGAGGACTCAGAATTGGAGTATTTAATTTATCCTGGGGTTAAGGACAGGACTCTTGGAAGACAGAAAGTATAAGATATGTATGAAAATCACAAGTAAGGGAAAGCACTTCCATAAGACAGAGTAAAACCAAAAATCCATTCCTCTAAAACAGCAATCTGAAAATTGGCAAATATTGCAGAAAGCGTCTTTTCGAATGTTGGAAATTAATTGATGGCTTGTAATAATCTGAGGAGTGTTTATTAAGGAAAAAACAGCTGAATCCCAGTAAGAAGTGAGATTTTCTGTGCTTTCAATTACCTCTTTCCCACCTCCTCGCCCAGTTTAGCAGTGGCCTGCAAAACCAGCCACCTCACTACCCTGGGAACACGAAAAATAGCTCAATGGATGCTGGAGGGGAAAATGGGTTTGAAGCACTGCAAACAGTCCCATTTCCAGACAACTGTCACTCTTCGGCCTCTCAGATATCTCCCTATAAAAAGCCCACTCACTAGGCAGACCATATTTCCTTGAGACAAAATGGGACATTGGGATGGCAAAAGCAGTACAGTTATTGTCTGGTGACAAAGGGGAGGGGAGTAGGAGTACAGCAGCCTGGTTAGCAACTGTAAGTACTATGGAGGCCCACTGACGGTCACTTAGTCCGGTGGGACTTCATACCAACAGCCAGGGATGGTGCAAGGAATCTTGGCACCTTAGATGAAAACCAAATTAATAGCCCTATAAGCTCTGCTCTAAATTTCCTATCTAAAACACATGCCATTTTAACCATCCCAGTGCCAGAAATACCCAATAATGCTCACAGTGCCAGAGATAACCCCCACAGTGCCAGAGATAACCCCAATAGTACTTACCTGCAGCTCGACCACATTGCAGTGTTCTGGTCTCTTTGAAGAAACAGGCCCATGTGGTATTGAGGGAGAACTCGCTTCCCAGCTCTTCTTTCCTCACAGGGGGCGGGAACAGCTGTAGCGGCCACAACCCACTGCAGTCAGCCCCAGTAAGAGCTATCTTTAATGTGGGGCAGAAGGAAAAGTTTCTTTTAAGCCCCCTTTATAGACTGGGCCCGCAGCAAATCAACTGGCCCTCATGTCCTGTGTTAAAGATGGACCTGGTTTATTAAAAATGGAACAAAGTTGATACATTAAAATGATGGAACAATCAGGAAATACGAAAAACAGTACTGTCCTATTTAAAACAGTATGTACGGTCAGCCTACCAGTCCCAGGGCTTGTCTTCAGGTGACCTGACTCAGCTCAGTCTGGAAGATTCCTAACTCTCAACCCCAGGGCATTTGTAGCAATTGTTTAAAATCACACCCGCCTGAACTGGATATCAGTTGGGAAATAGGAGGTTTCCCAAACCACTTAAAAGGAAATTCTAGGGAACGAAATGTCTTTAGAGGGTTTGGAAAAGCTCTGACACGCTCTTGAGAACCTAGAAGGCTATGCGCATGTCCAAGAAAGACCTGAAAAAGACCTTATTTACTCACCCTTCGCTAACCCTGGGTTTTATTGCAAGTATTATGTTAAGGAAAAGGTACAATTATAAATTTGCCAAAGTGTGGAAGACAGGTCACAATAAGCCACAGAGCCCTTGGCAAGACTTATTACTTACAGCATGTAAGGAACTTTCTGTCCAGTCGCACTTGCCTCACTAAGCTAACCAAGCAGAGACCCAGCAGCCACACACAATAAAGACACAGATGTTACGAAGTTAATCCAGAAAAGTCATGAAACCAACAGGCAACAACAGCAGCAAAAACAATAAACTCGAAGTAGGGGAAAACATCTGATTTCCACTGAGAAGATAACTCAAAACAACACAAGATTTAAAGTAGAACACTAGAAATTATCTAACACAGAAGATAGTAATTGAGGACTATAGAAACAAAACATAAGTCAAATAGAAAAGAAATTTCAAAAATGGCCATTGTAAAACTCAACATCTCAATCTACATTAAATTTAAATAAAATAAAAACTCCATTCAAAAAGCAGAATTTGGCAGAATGGACACAAAAAACATGAATCAACTATTGACTTTCATAAGAGACACCTTTTTTTAAGGAAAGATACACACAGGCATGATGATTAGAAGGCAGGCAGGAAGACAGAAAAGGAATAATAATTTTTATTTATTTTTATTTTTGTTGTTCATCTTGATTTCTTCCCTTGTGAACCTGGGATTTTGGACATGAATTCAGATCCTAGGGACATATATGGACTGTGCTTGACTGTAGGTGGTGGATCCAACCACTACTCCACCAGGGCACACTAAGGGACACACTTTATATTAAAAGAGACAAGTAGGTTAGAAGTAAAAGAACAAGTTGCAGTATAGCCTGTTATAGTGATGGTGGGGCACAGCCTACCTACATCCCAAGGACCTGGGCTCAGTCCCAGGGACGGAGGAACAACCAAGATGAACAACTAAATAAAATAAAGTCAGTCTCTCTCTCTCTCTCTCTCTCTCTCTCTCTCTCTCTCTCTCTCTCTCTCTCTCTCTCTCTCTCTCTCTCTCTCCCTGCCTGCCTACATGCCTTTATTCCTGCTTCCACCTTTCCTTTACAACAAAATAGCATGCAAACAATAACAGATATAGACTCAAAGTGACTATACTCAAATCAGACAAAACAGTTATTAAGAGAAAAGTTGTTTCTAGAGACAAAGAATGGTTTAAATGATAAAGGGATCAATCCACCTGGAAGCTAATAATTATAAATATAAATATGTGTTTCTTATTTACTAAGTCCAATAAAAGAAAAAATGTCATGTTGAATTAAAAGATGTAAACATATACCCCAAGTGTATACCAAGTGTGAATTAAAATATTCACATAAAGAAAAAATCTGGTTAAAAAGTGTTATTGCTAGAGAGTTGGGTAACTTCATTCCATATACTCTGGGATTTTAAAAGCATAATGATGCTTTTAGCTAAAGATTTGGTGAATTCACCCTTGAAGGAAACACACACACACACACACGATAGATTAAAGTCCAAAGTCTTTATGTCTACCAGGTATCCGCAGAACTATATGAAATTTCCCAAGATCAGGGTCTTGCTTCCTGCAGAGATTGTTCAGTCATCCCAGGTTGACCTTAAGAAGAAAAGTGCAGACAACTGGTCCATGGAAACCAGGCTAACCTTGCATAGGCCACTGCGTATGTCTCGAGAAATCCCTGCTCACACAGAAATCCTGTTCAATTCAATGCCTTCCAACAATTACACATGATTTTACAACGGACATAGCAGTGACCACTTTAATAATTTTGCTTTTTAATAAAATTTGCTTATGTGAAAAATGTTGATGTGATGAAGTGTTGTCAGGAAATTATTGCTATGTCTTGTTTTTGTTGTTAATTTTAATTATACTGATTAATCTCAGCTCTCCCAGCCCTGTCCTCCAGTTCTGCCATTAATCAGTGATCTGACCTTAAGTGAGTCATTTTTCAGTTTTTATCTAGTGAGGAAGTTGAATTACAAAGCCTTTTAAGTTTTCTTTCAGCTGCAAAAATATATTTCTGGATTAAGGAGTCGTTTATCCATAATCAGTTATTAAATTTTCTTTGCCCTGTGACACTAACTACAGTAACTAAATCACCAATAAACTCTAAGAAGCAGAGAAAATGTTTCAGTTTAGTTCAGGGAGGAAGGTAAATGGAGAATTACTATCTTAGTTGATTAAATATAGATTTGAAAATTGCCTATTTGTCTTTTTTTACCAAACAGTCCAAGGTAAATTATCCAGGGAAAACCAAATTAGATTTAAAATCACTTTTGCAGTTTTAGGGGGGTTAAAAAAAATAGCTAACTATTTCATTTACAGAATAACTAATAGAAATATGTTTTCAAATAGAAGTAGATTGTGTGTTCCTATCAATTCAAAACTACTCTGCATGATTTTCTTAGCTTGGTATAGCCAGTGGGGATGTATGCTATGTTGTGAAAGAATCTTCTAGGTTATATAAACTTGCTCCTGCCACCACACAAAATACCCTGCAATAGATGCATTATCAATGTCATTTTAACTTCATACAGTTATTCATTGAAGGTTATACTTTCATTACTGATAAATGTTTAAATAATGATCCATGTTAAAATATACATGTCCATTATTACAAGAAAAGATAATACCAATATTACATTTCCTTTCATTTCAGCCAAGCATAAACATGACAAATGAGTTTATTGCCCCGCTTGTGTTCTGCTCAAAATGAGATTTAAATCTGAATAGTTCTAAGTGACTCTCTCCACTCAGGTAGCACTCTCTTGACCCTTTGCCAATGTGCAGTTTTCCTAATATAGAACACTGTTCCCACTGGCAAATTCATACCCTTAATTGTCTAGAAGCTACAGGAAAGTTTGGCATAAATACAAGCTCAAACCTTCCTTTAGAAATAGTAAACACCTCCAACAATAAGAATTACCTATTTCCTTGAAAATTTAAAATCCAGTTGGGCAAACTTACTGTCTCTGGGCAGAGCCTTCCCTTAGTAACACAACATGCTTTGTGGTTGATGAGTTATTTATTTGAATCACTTAGGAGCTATTTGAAGATAGATGAGCTTAAATCACAACCTTAAACAAAGCAAAATAGATTCAGACTTTCACAAACATCTGTTAATTTTTCATACACACTGAATCCATTAAGATAATTCACCTTATGGGGTAACACACAACAAGAGGCTCTGGCTTCAGCCCTGAAGAAGGGGAAATTCAGTTATACAAATGATTTCCATTGAAACTGTGCCCAGTGAATAACAAAGAGTAAGTGATTCAAACTGGATGTTAATCACCTCCACATATGCAGAACTCAAAGAAAGCCAAGACTGACAAGGTCACATTTTCTGCAGGATTGTCGAATGACAGTATTCTGAGGCTGGACACCCTGTCAGAACATCTCTGTGGTGGACAACCAATCAGGGCTGCTGGCCATTCCTCCACTTGAGTCTATGGATGAGTGTTTCCTCTGCTGGAATATTGGGATGATTGGGGTTAATGAAGCAATATTTGATGCTCTTTCTCAAATTACTCAACTTGGACCTAATTAAAAAGTGACTATAATTACATTGCAGCTATGGCTAAAATCACTACTGGTCCTGAGTAAGAGAGGAGGAGGTACTGGTCACTGTTACTGGATAACTGCCTCCAGAATCTCTAGATTAGAAGGAAATCATTCTTGACTTCTTACGAAACTTGAGATTCCATTGATCAAGACTGTGGAGATGATTCCACGCTGAAACTCCAACCAGGGGTCATACTCATACTGGTATTATTTGAACATCTGAGAGCTCTGGTATGCTTAGAGTAGCAAATTATGGCACAGATTCTGTCTTTCAGATAGCTAGAGACTGATTTTATTGCATTTTAATACCTCTCCCAAAAAAGTAATTCTCCCCATGAGTTTTCTAATTAGGGTAGTTTTTATGTATTGGAGATTTACATGGGTCAACTCTGTACTAAACAACATATAGTTTTATTTACTACTCTTTAAAGCAATATTATGAAATAGGAAATAGTATATTCACTCCACACATGAGTAATTTTTGAATCAGAGAGTTTTAGTGACATCAAAAGCAAAGGTAGAGCTATGATTTGAATCCTGGTCTGAATGACTTACAAAGTCCATACTGCTAGATTGTTACTCCACATTTCACATAGAAAGAAAGAGTTACAATCTCCCTGACCTCCCAAGTCATAAAGCTTCTTCCTCCACCCTTACGTGTAGCTTGAAGTGTCAGTCCGGAGTTCAAAACTCACAGGTCTAGGCCCTTACTCAAAGGAGTCTAATTCAATGTGTGTGGAATATAACACATTCTCAGACATTATTTGAGATATACAAAAAATTTTAAATTTGCATTCCCACTTCAGTAAAAAAATTTAAATTATCTTTAAGTTAATTCTGGATCTGGATAGCCACACCCAGCTACCTGACTTTATCCTTTCCTATTTGTTTATTTTTTTCAGTGCTGAATGTGTAGACATTTACGTATTCACTTAGGAAGTATGTTTAATTTCCTAAAATTTAAAATGAAATGTACACTGATAACTAAGGTAAGGAGATTTTCTCATTTGCAAAATGATATTAAAAATCCTGACAATCTTACAGGATTGCTGTAAAATTTATGAACTCATAGATGATAGGTGGATGGATAGACAGACAACAGATAGAAGTGTGCTTAGGGACGTGCTTAGGAAAATGTCTAGCGTATAGCAAACAATTAACGAATGTTAGATATAGTTGATGCTATCTTATTTTTCGAGTACATAGTTTTTAATTTTATAGAGTACTAAGTGCCATGAACAAAAATTAAGCAGGGTGAAGGGACAGATAGTGGCAGGTGATGGGGACAAGATGAAAGCACTAATTGGTGGTGTGGGAGGCCCTCTCTATCTAAGTGATATTTAATTAGAGGCTTTAGTGAAATGATCGAGCAACTTATACACCATGTAGGAAGAACATTCCAGGTTAAAGAAAGAACCAGTGCAAACTTCCTTCTGCAGAAACAAACTAAGGTGTTCACAGTCATTTTACTCCTTTAGTGACAAATGATCACGTTAGTTAGAGTCAATGTTAACTTTTAATGAATAAAAGATGAAATAGGTTGTTGTGATATGAATTATGTACCCCATTCATCAGTTCCTCAGAATGTGATGGTGTTGAAGTCTGTACAGATTTGATTGCCTTAAAATCATTTCATTAGGGTTGGGTCCTAATCCAATATGACACATTTGAACACAGACACCCACAGAGGGAAGATGATGTGAAGACACAGGGAGAAGGTGACCATCTACAAGCCAAAGAGAGACACCCAAAACAGATTCCTCTCTGCTGGACCTCAGAGGAAACCAAGCCTGCCAACACCTTGGTCATAGACTTCCAGCCTCCAAAACTGTGAGAAAAGAAACTCCTGTTGTTGTATCCACCTACTTTATAATACTTCGTTATGGCAGCCCTAGCAAACTAATACAGATCTCATTTTCAAGAATGAGGAGGGTGCACCCTGGTGGAGTAGCAGTTGGGTTAATTGCCTCCAAAGGAACACAGGCCACATGACCTTGATTTCAAATCCCAGGTTCAGGGGAAACAACCAGTGTGAACAACCAAAAAAAAATAAAATAAAAATGCTTCCTCCTCTCTCTTTCTGCCTACCTGCCCAATCAACCTTTATTTCTGCCTGTACCTGCCTTTTGAGGAAGAAAGCGGGGGTGGGGGGGTGCGATTTTTTTCCCTTCAGATAGGTGTACATTTATTATTCAAATTTAAAAGCTAATTCTTAAAATATTTTGATCTAGTCAACAGGATAGCAAATAGTAATTCAGACTAGATCTCCCAGCCAACTGGTTTGGTCAACTGAGAAGACATCTAGAATCAAACCAGTTCTGTAGGAGGCATCTGAACCAACTCAGCCTCAGCTGACATCTTTGAGAGCATCCTGACAAACGCAGGATGTAAAAGTGTCTCCTGAGTAGATGTAATGGCAGAAGCTCATGTTGTGGGCAACAACACAAAATGATAGTCTGGTAAGTTACTGAGCATGTTAACTCCCTTTACCACTGTGAGGCACCACATCTTCTGGTTAGAGGAGAACAAGCTGAAAGTCAAACCATGTATCTGCCTAAACCCCAAACTACGTTCTCAGTGGGAACGACCTAGAATTAGCATCCAAGAATAAGGAGCAGGCCCATAACCAAGAGGAGTTGCATGACTCCAATGAACTTACACATTCTGAAGTGTCTGGCCATTGAGAGAGAGGTTGAAGCTGAGAAAAATGAGTCACATGTTCATCAGAACTGGGACAAAGACACGCACAGGAACAGTCAATGGGAGTTGGCTAAAAATCGTATTTAAAACCTCCATCACAGAGGATTTGTGTGGGTTTCTCTTTTAGGGGTGAAAAAGTACCTTCTGTCAAGTGGGGAGGGGTGCTTAAAGGGTGGGATGACCTCTAAAAGAAGGCACATGGTAGGGCAAACAATGCTACATTTCATTAGATGGTTGCCATTTAATGAAAGTGGTGCCCAAGCAACTAGAAAGGAAAGGACATCCTCACCAAGATAACACGTTCCAGCCTGCAATGTTGCCATGGCATCTCAAAGCCCTGGTTGGATCAGAAACCTGGCTGGACAATGAAATGGAACCACAATCCAGTGACATTCAAAGCCTGGCATACTATAATTAAGTCATTTTTGAACCAATGCTTTTATTGAGTTCCTCTGCACAAAAGCCAGCACCTCTTTTCAATTCCTGCCACATTCATTATATTTAGCACCTGCTTTATACTTCCTAGTAGAAAGGCTAAATATCTAAAGTTTCCTTGATTTTCTTAAAAATACTCATAATGATTTATGCTAAAACATTGGAAGTGTATTGCTTAGAATAGACAAACTTCCTTAGAGCACATCAGTCACACATAAAGACAACATCTCTTCATGTTCGGTTACCTCCTATTAAGAAAGAGTAATTGGTTAAAGGGCCAGAAATTGACTCGGGAATTGTTTCTTGGCTTCTCTTAGACAAGGACATTTGAAAAGAGACCATAATGAGGAGACAACCTTAACAGGATCTAAAAGCAAAATAATTCCAGAAGGAATAGGAACTACAAAGGCCCTGAGGTAGAAATGAAACTTGATGTAACAGAACAATTCATACTAGAGAAGTGTGAGTAAAACCTAGTATGTGATGGGGCAAATGAGGATGATGAGATTGGAGAGTTAGACAGAGGACAGATAATGTAAGACACTGTAGGGTCAAATAAGGAATCTGGATTTTGTTCTACTTGCTGTCAGAGACTCCTGAAGAACTTTATCAGGAAGATGATGTCTTATGTATCTTTCAAAAGATTTCAAGGGGTGTTTTGAGGAGACTGAAGAGGAAGCAACAAGATCAGTTGAGAGAAGTGATCAAATAAACACATAAGGATGGCTTGCGTTTCAGTTTGTTTATCAGCAATTGTGAGGAAAAAAACTGTTGATTGATTCATTAAGGGGTGTGAGGAAAACATCAATCATGAAAGAGTCAAGGAAGAATCCTAGGTTTAGGACCTGAGGACCGCAAACGGAAATCCTTAGTGTTGTTTTGTTCATGTTAGTTTGAGATACCAATTAGACCTCCACATAGAGATTTGAATAGGCATTGGAATATATGAATCTTTTGCTCAGGCTTTTTTGGGGATAAATCTATTGATTTGTGTTAAATACTGTAAATATGGAATACTTTAGCAGGGTAGATGTCAATAAGATTACCTAGGATTTGAATTAGAGAGGAAGTTTGGGGGTCACATCTACTTTTTGAGATGAAGTCACCAAGGGAGGTCAAGAAGAAATGACCAATACAGCAGGAATAAAACAAAGACAAGAACATATTTAATCATTACAAATGATGCTGGGAATTCAAATTAAATAAGAACAGAGAAATGACTAGTAAATTTGAAATTAACGAGAGATGAAAGAAATGGAGATTTTAAGTGAAGAAGACTCACAAAGTTGCTCTTTGGACAGAAAGCAGAGAAATGGACAGCAGAGGCTATGGGGACAAGGGAAAGATATTTTCAAGTACAACAATATTAATGAATATATGGTAACCCAATAAGAATAGCCCAATGGAGAGAAGGTGATTGATTGTATTCATTAGGCTAGGCTGTTATTCTGCAGTAAGAAATAAAAACAAAATCTCATTTGAACACAGTAAAATTTTATGGCTCACTCTCAACCACAGTCATTGGTAAGAGGGGTATGGGAGTGGGGGTGAATTTCTCTGTTCTAGATTTTTACAGTCACTCAAAGAGACAGCTTCAATCTCAACACTAAGCCTCTGAATCTTTTAAAAGAGAGAACATGGAGCTTTATGCAGGGGATAAGACACATGGAACATAAATAAGAACATGAGAAAAATCATAGCATCCTAAAGATTCTAAGCCTCAGCAACTTTAGAGATGATTTCTTTTACCATTCAAAGGAATAAATCATCATTATTTTATGCAAATTTCTTCACAGAATACCAAAAAAAGAAGACTGAAACATGCAAATTCACTCTATGAGGCTAATGTAATATTGATATCAAAACTAGAATAATAAGAATAGCAAAAGAAAAAAATTGAGCTAATATTACCTCAAAATATAGACAAAATTATAAATGTAAGTAAAATAAAATTAATAGTATGAATTCCCCCTGATGTCCAAAAGTGGAGTGTTCCAAAATGGCCTAAAATGAAAAAAAAAAAAAATAGCATAAACTTATATGGAAAATGTTTTGAGTGCCCCAGACACAAAATATAACTTACCAAATCATGCCAAATAGTGCATAAAACCTTCAGAATCACTAACAGAAAAAGCAGAAAAGCTACAATATATAAACAATCTATATTAAGTAGTTCCCAGGGAATGTGCTTGGTGGGACCACTTTCTCTGCTCCGGAAGCTGCTGCAGTTCAAACACTATGATATTTTTGCTTTTTACCTTTTGTCTTAAAAGCCATAAAATTGTTTTCCAATTTCTTTCAGTTAGTAAATATAGATACCAGCACAGGTCTCACCTCTAAGTGGAGTGAATATTCCAAAAGTGGGAATACAGTATGTGAAATAAAATAACCCACAATTAAAATGGGATAATCCCAGGGAAGCAAACATAATTCTATGTTAGAAACTGTATCACTAACATCACCAGGATGCATATTAAAGAAACAAAAACACAATTTTCTCAAGAAATGAAAAACAAAAATAAACATGTAACGAAAATCTCAAACCAAACTTATAAAATGATAAGTTTTTATTAGTAAAATTTACATATCAAAAAATCTTATTAGTTTTATTTCATAAAGACTAAACTTTAAGGGAATTTCTTAGAACAAAAGTACAAGACATATCCCCAAAGGTGTCTCTAAGACTGACATCAAGAGTCATAAAGCCTATTTTCTTTTACACATTTTATAGTTTTAGGTGTTACATCTAAGACTTTAATCCATTCTGAATTAATTTTTGTGTATGGTGTTAGAAAGTGGTCTATTTTCATTATTTTTGCAAGTGGTTGTCCAATTTTAACAATGCCATTTATTGAAGAGAATTGTCTTATCCATTGTAGGTCTTGTCCCCTTTATCTGAAATTAGTTGTGTATATATGTGTGGACTTATTTCTGAATTCTTGATTCCATTGCACTGATTTATGTTTCTGTTTTTATTATAACACTATACTGCTTTGATTTCCATCACTTTGTAGTATAGTTTGAAGTTACGAAATATGGTGCTTCCTTTTTTGCTTGTTTTTCCTTAGGATTGTTTTTGCTATTCAGAGTCTTTTTTAACTCCAAATAAATTTTATTTTTTTGTTCTATTTCTATAAATAATGCTATTGGAGTTTTGATAGGGTTTGTATTGAATCTGTTATTCCTTTAGGCAACATAACCATTTTATGAAGTTAAGTCTTCCAGTACATGACCAGAGAATACAGTATTGGAAGTCCTCATGAGAGCAATTAGACAAGAACATGAGTTTCAATATAGCCAAAGTGGAAAGGAAGATGCAAAATTATGATTATTTGTAAATAGAAAATCTGAAAGACTCCATTTAAAAAAACTGCTAGAAATATAAATAAATTCTGTAAAGCAGCACGCTACAAAATTAATAGACAAAAATATGTTACATTTCTATATGCAAATAACAAACTGGCAGAAAGAATTCAGGGAAATAATACAATTAAAAGTTTAAACTGCCACTCACGTTGATTCAGCTATGTCTGTGTTCCTAGCCTGATCTCTGTACTGCAAGAGCAGAGGGAGAATGCTGAATGCTGTCCTTCTGGAACACAAGTTGAAGACTGACTAGGAGATGAAGATAGAAGGTCCACTCTATAGGAGAGGGACAGCACACACTTCTCGTATGTTCAGACTCCTTCCTGATGAAGAAACTCAGTCCTACCACATAATCATTTCATTCTCTGTAGAATTAGTAATGAAAGAACTGCTTCCACTAGTCTTTTCATACTGTTCCTATGATACTTTTCCTTCAGGAAGTAAGAGATTTGTATTTGTGCTGGAAAATAGGGATATTTGGAATAAGAATCAAAAAGCATCAACCTGGGAGAAAAGATACCTGTTTCATTCATCTTTTCCATCAGGAGACCCTAGATGAAAAGTTTTCAATAATCACCTTGTGTTCAAATTTTAAGCTCCTGTTTATAAATGAAAAATTGAAACTAGAAAAAAGTTTCTAGAGTCATACATCTAAAATCCTACAAGAATTCCTAAAGCCAGATTTCAATTTCATCTCTGTCTGCAGATGCCGCTAAGGGCTCGGGTTTCCTAGGTCCTATTTCTTCATCCTTGTGTCACTTTCTACCTCAGGCAGAGAAGAGCTCAACAAAAGAGTGGCAGCCACCTTTTCTTCTTGCCTGTCCTATTCCACATCCTGATATTGTGCAGAGAAAAAGCAATGAGGACTGGTCTTCAGTGTTCCTCTGAGAGCAACTTCTTCGAAGCGCCAAAGTGGGCCAAGGACCTTGAAGACTGTCACGGACACAATATTAGAAGAAATAGCATGTCAAGTGCCCCAAATATCTCCTGCTTTCTGCCAACTCCTTTGGCGGTCAGCACAAGTTCTATGTCACTTGAATTTCTTTGATGGAGACGAAATGGCCAACTAGGTTTTCTGGAAGCTGTGCCTTTGCATAAACATCACCCCTTCTCCCTGCTTCCTCCACTGACTCTGACAGCTGTTCAAGCTCCACGCCCCAACAACCCATCCCAACTCTTGTTCAGTTCAAGTGCAGTCGTTTTTGTCATTCCTTCAATTATCACAACATGCGAGTAAGTAGGAGATACAAAGAAAAGGTCATATATCTAGCATATTCTGCTTCTTTTTCTTTTCTCTGAAAGTCTCTCTGATCTCATTCTGAGTGTTCTAGGTTCTTTCTGCTTTTCTTGAGGAAACCAGTGCTCCCACCAGCAGGAAGCAGGCCTAGATCTTAGCAGTTCCTGCCATTTTCTTTTTATGCCCACTCCTATGCTCTGAAAAGCGCTCTCTGAATCTCAACCCATCCCCATGTTCCCGTCCAGTTAGTGTATAAATCCCAAAACACAACTGTATTCAAGCAACAAATATACCTAAAACACTTTCCAGCTTCTATACTAGCTTCCAGGGATATAAATGTGGATGGAATATGGTTCCCCATGGACAACACTGAACCAATAACAGGCACACAGCCAGACAGACTGTGCATGATGCAACCCTGGACCAGCCTGGAGAAATTAGCAGTGCTTCCTAGAGGTACTGACCCCACAGCTGGGTCTTAAATGAGTAGGAAAAATTCAGCTCAGAGAGGAAGAAGAACAGGAACAAATCACGCAGAGGGAATGATATGCACTAATGCCCGGTTCCTCAATCTTGGCACTACTGACATTTTGTACCAGGTTGTTCTTTGGGGTGGGAGAGGGCTGTCTTCTTCATGGTCAGATGTTTGCCAGCACCCCTGGCTTTGGTGCCCTAGGGTCAGTAGCACCCCTCCTCCAGTTGTAGCTGTTATAAATGTCTCCAGACACTGTCAGATTTTACCCCTAGGGGACAACAGTACCCCCGGTTGAGAACAGTTGCAGTAAACATGAAAGAAAGCACTAGAAACAGGTTGGCATGGCTAGAGTAAATCAGAAGACAGACTGGTGTTCGAAAAGGAGAATAAACTGAAAGTCAGATTCTGAAATCCTTCCATGGCTTTCAGTGCTAGGAAAGTTACTTAACCTAACAAGAGTGTTTTCCAAAACAAATGAACAGACAAAACAAATGAAAAACTAACTCTTGGACGCTGAAAGCAAAACCAAGTTCACCAGAGAGGAAGGGGTGGGTGGGTGCGCAAAGGGTGGTGGGGGTCCCCTGGACAGTGGGGTAGGACTGTTAGAAATGTGCTGGTGGACGTGTGTGACATCTGATATTTGATGAAGAGCGAACTTGCACATCTAAATGTATATTGCTTTGTAAATCAGTTACCTCCTTTAAAAAAAAAGAAAGAAAGAAAAAGTTTTTCTTCTTTGGAAAAATAGCAACAGCAGGGTTTCCCCAAAGGGAAATGCTGCAAGGGGGAAATCAGGGCACACAAATAAAGACATGACTTGTCACACATAAAAAGAGTTGTTTCTTCTGTCTTTTGATCAATTTCAGGGTCCAGAATGGAGTTACGGGGGAGCATTCAAGGGCAGCCGCAGGCGGATGAGCAGTGGGCAGAGCCTCTGAGGAGCACTAACTGGCTAACTGGGCCATAGGCAGAGCTGACAAGGTACCCCCACCTGGCCCGGGGAAGCTCTGACCCCACCGTTGCCCCAACTCGTCTCTGTCCACTTTGGAGCTTATCTTTCCAGAACACCTGGCTCACACGTTAGCCAGACACACTTCTTTGTCTAATATTTATCTCCACTCGGCAGGCCGCTATAGTGCTCCTTACAGAGACATGCCAGGTCATGGAAAAGAGGCGTGTAGGCATGGTAATAAACAGAAAGTGTGGTCTTCAGAGCCTCTATAACAAGAGCAAGGAAAATACCACCCCTGCATCCCTATCAGCAAAATCGCCCTCAAAGTCAGTACATTTGGATTCCAGCTCAGGCCTCAGTTCCTCTCAGACGCCTGTTCCAGTGGCTTCCCTGTCCCCAGCAGAGTTTGAGGGGCCTGCTGGACGTGACCCACAGCACTCACAGGCCCTCTATTAAGCCTTTTGCCAGCTGTCTTCCCACTGACGTGTCAGTCGCTTCGTTCACTAGTCTATGACTTTAGGAACGGGAAGGCAAGCATCCTGCAGTCCTTAAATACTGCTTGAATTAGTGTAGAAAGAAAGCATTTCAAGCACCTGTTGATGTCAGCTAGCAGAGATTTAAAAACAGAGAGCAGCCTTGCCTTCTCCCCACTAAGGCTTGCATGGAAATGACATCCTAGCTAGCACACAGCTTGTTTTTAGTTCTTTGTCTCAGTGTTTTTGAATTGCCTCTATTAGATTGCTAGGGCTGCTGTAAAATTAAAACCACCTCAGGGACTTAAATCGACAGAAATGCATTCTCTCACAATTCCACGGGCCAGTCTGAAATCAGTATACTGACCCCAAATCACAGTATCAGCAGGCCCCTGAAGCCTCGGTAAGGGAGGTTGGGGTCCATGTCTCTTCCAGCTTCTGCTGGCTTGTGGGTGCATAACTCCAAACTCTGTCTCTGTGGGCACATTGCGGCCACCTCTTTCTCTGTGTGTCTCTCCTCTGTGTGTCTTGTAGGGGCACTTCTCATTAGATTCAGGGCTGGGACAACCTAGGATGTTCTCTTCATCACATAACCCTTCACAGAATAACACCCACAAAGACCTTTTTTCTAAATAAGGTCACATTCACATATTCAAGGTTATTTGTCATATCTGTGTGGATGCCAAATCTCAAGCCACCATCCCATCCTTCGTTCATGAAGACTTTGTTTAGAAACCCAACTGGTTGTGGCCACTTCCTGCATCTGCAAAGCCTGTTGGAATCCAACTCTGTATAGTTAGAATTAAGAAAATAATGTGGCTTCTTTTGGGCATGCTTATAAATATGTTACATAATCCATCCTCCTTACCAGTACATTTTTCCTCCAGCATATTGTAGCAGAGAGACTGCTGTTCTA
Source organism: Solenodon paradoxus (assembly GCA_004363575.1). Lineage (NCBI taxonomy): Eukaryota > Metazoa > Chordata > Mammalia > Eulipotyphla > Solenodontidae > Solenodon > Solenodon paradoxus. The sequence continues at coordinate 211,624 of RJWH01002145.1, forward strand.
AGAGTTAAGCACAGGAAGATGGAGTCAGAGTTTTGCAACTTACCAACAAATCTTTTGCTGTTTCCTAAATTGCAAATTGAGGGCCTGGGGATAATTCATGGATTCTTCACCATGTGTCTCATACATTCTATATATTCTCATTTAATCTTCCTATCAAGACTTCAAAGGGAGGGGCTACTGCAATTCTTAGAAATCAGGAAACAACAGTATGGTAGGATTAAACAATTTGCTATATGATCACAAAACAGGTCAGTCTAAAGCCAGGTCTGGTATTTGAACTCAGTCTGTTAGATTCCCAAATCGCTCCTTTCCACTGAACCTCGCCGCCCATCGTTTCAGCCATACCTGAGACAGGAAGTGCTGTATTTTATCACAAATTACTCTAATACAGGAGTTCATCAGCAATCCAGCCTTTTTCTCTCTCTCTCTTTCTCTCTCTCTCTCTCTCTCTCACACACACACACACACACACACACATGCACACTTGCACGGCCTGAAGTGTTGACAGGCCCTGAACAGAGGTCTGTGTTGGCATTCTTCAGAGGCTTTGCTGGAATCTCAACTATTTGCCCCTAAACAAAGAAGACTAGGTTTGACATAAAAGTTTCTGCAAAGGAAAAATTCTTTGCTCCTGGATTGTCCAGCTGGCTTCAACAAGGCAGTGACTCTGTTATGACTGCATTCTTGTCAGTGCTAGCTTTTCACCTGATTTCATGATTCAGCAGACCAATGGCCAAACCTAGCTCTTCACCAAAGCTGCATACAGTAAGAGAAGAAAAAGAACAGCAGTCAAAACTGTAGATGGAAAAGGAAGCTGCTCATCTGGTAAACAGATATTCCCTCCAGGAAACATATGTTTTGAAAGATTTAGTCCTCATCTTGCATTTGCAAAGTAATAGCTTCCTTTATCATTTTTATTAATGGCAAATGCAGGTAAATACCAACCGGAGATTCTGATTCACAGGTTTACAGCTCTATTTTCATTCTGAGTTCATGTACTTGTCTCCATCAAGCTCCAACTCCTAGCATCAAGGTCTAATATTGTCCTAGCCTTAACATCTCAGATGATAAGAAAGTCAAAATAAAGGGGAGGGGAAGGGTTGGTGAGATGAGGAAGTTGTGGGGAAAGGAAATCTTGAGCTCCTTCTAGAGGCTGGAGTGCTGAGCCCTCATACCTGAGAAACATGGAAAACCGCCATATTAAGCAACTGGAAGTCTTTCTGGAGAAGGACCTATGTTGGTCCTGCTGACTACAGGGTTTGTGAGCTTTCAGGAGGAAACTTGTGACTGCCCTAAGGCAAAGCCAGTCTGACAATGACACTGAGAAATGACAGGTTATACCTTTAATTTTCTGAAGAGTAATTTTCTCAAAGTTATGGGGCCAAACTGCACATAGAATTTTTACCTTTGACTTCACCCATGTCCACAGGCACATCTTTACCAGACATCAGATCATTCAGCCTGCTAGTCACAATAACCATCATTGCACCTAAACACACATGCATACTCCTTCACCTCCTCAAGTCTTCCCTCAGCCATTATCTTCTTGGTGTGCCCTGGTGACCTAGCAGTTTACTCCACCCAGGAAAAGCAACCCTACAAGGCCAGGGTACACCCTACCTTTTGAGCTTCTTGTTTAGAGCCCATTCCCTGGAGCAACCTTCTAATGTTCAAGTCCTAACTACCACTTTCTTTACCATGCAAATTATACCTAAAATCTCTAGGCTGTGGTGTCCCATTTATAAAATAGGTATAATGATACTAGCAGGTCTTCCCAGTCATTGCAATTATTATTATGTGTTTAAATCCTAGAACAGTTTTTATCTTGGTCTAATCAATTTTCAGCTGACAGGTTACCTATCTATTAAAACCAACAGACAATACCCACTCATGCTCATAGCAAGTTTCTGAGATCTTCCAAAATTAGTACCAACCTGTCCCTGAATCTGTCCCATCAAGGTCCCCATTCATCAATCTAATAATTTGTTGGTGACCATGTCCTATTAATTTAGTCTCTAACTCTCATGCTGCTTTGGGAATCTAATTCATATCAACTCCACTGGTGCTGCCAACTTAGACTGAGCAAGCAGGCTATGCAGTCAAAATAGTATATCAAAACCCAAGTTGTGAGCTGTTGGGTTTATGTCTAGCCTAACCGAGTCACCTGGTTCTCCTTGAGCAGAGAACCTGAACATGCTCAAGCATGAAACTTGACCGTTGAATCCACCACATAACGTATTGATGTTACACAAATATTTGCTCATTCCTTCCTTCCTTCAGTGTTTACTAAGCATCACTGTATGTGTGTATGAACTGGCAGTAACGTCAGGATAAAAAAAATTAATATACACAAACAAAATGTGCTACTAAATTACCTCCAAGACTTGCAATATATTCAATGACAAGTAATACATTTTCTAGCACAGTCAATAAGAATTGGGTGTCTATACATCTCACTACCTGTGAATCTGAGTAATAAGCTATCAAAACAAAAGGCACAGATACTAATTCCAATCAATAGAGTTTAATGTTGCTGCAAACTTATTAAATGTCATGCCACCGCTGCCTTTCTCATGGAGGAAGAATTGCCTAAGGAATACTAATAAATTTCCAAAATGAAAAATCTTATATAAGCCCATACCTAACTGAGACATATATCATTCCTTTTACAATTCAGATTTTCAAATACATAAATGGAACAATAAATTTTGAGGAAAGCTATTCAACATGTGGTGACTTCAATTCTTGCTTCCAACATTCTCTGTTAGAGAAAGTATCATCAACAGGACTCAAAAAAAAAATGAGCTCTATTCTGATTGTTGGGAAAATCCAATTTCAGAACCACAACAATTACTCTTTCCTTTTTACCATTCTAATATATCTCTATGTACATATATAGATACATGTAGATACATTCGTAGATACACACACACACACACACACACACACACACACACACATATATATAAATCTTCGATTTGATGATTAGATTAGAATCACTTGTTTCGTTACTGCTCTTGCTCCTCTCACATTGGATTTGTCCAAAGTGCTTGTTTTTTGGGAAGTGTTTGCCACTGGGATGCTTTATGAGTGCTGTCCCTTTCAGCACCCTGATGACATAGGGTTGCATAGACAAAATTGCAGAAGCAAATGACTGTGTGCAGTCTTGGAGGTAAAGCCCTTTAATTATAGTTTTAGTTCAGTCTGAATTTCTTGGGGCACATCCAAGGTTTCTACCTCAATGTGGGCATCTATAAAATAGGTAAAGATGACTCTTCACCTATCTTCTCACAAGAAAATTATTACCCACATCAATTTCTATTCAGGATCCCTGGCCTCAGCAAGGCCAGTTAGGTGAGAATAAAAGCACTTAAAACACAGTTTGAGATCTGGTGCTGAAATTTGCCAAATTACACCATCATGATTATTCAATAGAGAGAAAAGTTAATAGAATTCAAACAAGCATTCTAAGGGGCACCATTCATTGGGCACTTTGCAAGAGCGAGATAGTCTGTAGGTTACTTTATTTATATACATTATAAATTCTCACTGCCATCTTGCAAAATAAGTATTCTAATCCCCTCTCCCTTTTTTTAAAGAATGAGCCAACTGAAGATTTATAGAAATAAAATAGTTTGGCCAAGTTCCCACATATAATAAGTGCAGCGTCTGGGATTAAATCCAGCACCATCTCTGGCTCTTATAAACCAGCTCTAGCTATACAAATCTTAGGGGAAAGGGATAGGCTCCATGTACCTTAAAAGTATGTGAACATTTAAAGTGATTGGGGGAAAGGGGGTGTCTGTCTGTCTGTAAAATACCAAGTCAAAAGTTTCACTATCTCCTAGATCACATCAATGCTTGAGTCATCTTGGAGTGCTCCCACAAAACATGGGGCTTGGTCCACTGGTCTCATTGTTTAGGCCCAGGTGACAACTCTTGTATATTCAGTGGGCATCATCACTGCCCTGCTATGTCCCTGTTCTCCCTGGTACCAACTCCTTTAGTATGCTTAACACTACTCTTCGATGTCACAGTTCCAGAATCTATGGTAGCCTCACCCTTCAAAAGCAACGGATGTAACCACTTTCGAGTTGGGTTCACATTTGATGTTTTTAACTTCCAGTATGAATTTATCATTGGAAAACGGGCAATCCAGCACCTTGGCCACTTACTGTTTCTCCTGGCACACTGCACTCTTTGCTAACTCTAGGCTTTTGCACGTGCTCTTTCCTCTCTCTTGTCTGTCTGGTGGAATTATTGATTGTATTCATTCTTTATGGCCAAAATTAAATATCAAAGCTTCTAAGAAGTGTTTTCTATTCTTCCCACATAGAATTAATCAGTCTTTCTTTTTTTATTAATATTTTGTACCTTAATACAAACATTAGCATCTATTTGAGTAAAATCAATTCTGTTCTTCTCCCTGTTGTATCTCACTCTATATCCCCTGTGCCTCATATAGGACTTGGCACATAATTGTAACTCAATAAGCATTCAGTAGATTGCATTGAAAAATGACCTTATCTTTGCAAATGTTTAGAGATTAGAAGAATGATGTGTTAATGATCATCCTGTTGATAATGAAAAGTCTATTTTGGGAAGTATGTCCTGAATTAAAGTTTCAACTTTCAGTAAGGATTTCATGGACTAATTGAAGATATTGAAGAAAGAGAATTAGAGATTGCTTAGACTGGGGTAGCAAAGGTCAAGATAAAGCAGTAAGGCAAAAACTGGGAAATTCTATGCATTCAAGGTAAGTCTAATTTGGCTCAAGATTCTTATCTATAGCCTTTGAGGATAATAACAAACTCAATTGTAGAATGCTGTAAGAACTGAACCGGTGGTGAACTTTATTTAATATGTACAAGTGGAGGTTATAATGATGCATAACAAACCTATATAATGTTCTGATGCAATGTTCGTTCAATAAAATTAATTTTTAAAATCATCTAAAGGCACACCTGGGTTGAGTTCTGTCACCTCTAGCCAGATATAGACCACATACATCCAAAGGACCCTGATTCACATCCCAGGGCTGGGTTAGAACATCCAAGATGGACAACTAAATAAAAATAAATGAAATGCGCCTCCCTCCTCTCTCTTCCTGCCTGCCTACTTGCCTGCATTCCTGCCTTCACCTTTCATTTAAAAAAAGTCATCTAAGAAACACATTTCCAGGTATAAAATAAGTAAGTCCTAAGGATATAAATATACAGCATGGTGTTTATAGTTAATAATACTGTATTGTATATTGAATTCTCTAACAGAGTAGATCTTAAAAGTTCTCATCGCAAGAAAAAAAAGAAACCTTTAACTATGTGTAATGACAGCTGTTAACTAAATGTATTGTGATGATAATTCTGCAATCCATACAAATATTGAATCATTATGTTCTACACCTGAAATCAAGATAATGTATTCAATTTTACCTCAATAGAAAAGAATTTAAGAACCAAAAGGAATGAGCTGATGTGCAAAGTATGACTCCCCTTTAATAACAAAGATTTGAGTTTTAGAAAATGGATTAAAAATCTCATGTCAAAAGTCATCTGATTATTTAGAGGCTGAACTGAAATGAGAAGCTAGATCCCTCTTTACTGTTCTGAGTCCCTCTCTGTGCTCTCACCCTTAAGCATATAGTCTTCAATGTGAGTAAACAACTTCCAGTGGGCAGTTGGCCTCATCTCACTCTTCTCCTTCATTATCCTCTTTGAATCATTTTTTTTCCAATTCCCTTCACCTTTTCAGAAATCCCTGAACAGTCTCTTTCAGATTGCCACTTTGTGAAGAAAGAGCTCTGTAAACAATGCCAGGTGCTCTGCTTGCCTTAAATCATTAAACCCTGCGTCTACAGCAGGAAAGTGACAATTGGCAGCAAATTGGTCTTTTCAGATACACCTGTTCACATGGAGACCCGTCACTCCTGGGAGAACCATCCTAAAATATTGACTGTTCAACTTTCAGTATTCTCTAAGGTACTGCCATTTAATGCACTTGGAAAAAAAAGTTCTGTTTGCTAATAGAATTTCATGTCTCCTGCTCTATAGCATCAAAAATTTCAAGTCAACAAAAATATATCGAACCTCTAATCCAGGTTATGCCCTGTTCCGAACAGTGGAGATTCTCTGGGTTAAATGAAACAGGGTCCTAGCCATTTTTGTGGTCTTAAAGATGGTGAATTATAAGACAATGTAGGGTGAAATGATGCATCACAAATGGAGCAGGAGAGTGCTACTACCAGTGTACGACTTCCTTCTGCCCACCCAAAGCCAATAACCTATCTGGCCATCCTTCTGTATCTTTCCAGGTAACCCTCTCTATTGTCCACAACAGTTCAGGTCTCTAACATGTTGGTCCAAAAACTTTGGCTTTGACCTCTTAGGGAAAGTTCGAGTCCCCTGCTCTTAGAAACTTTGCTACACCATCCACTGTGCCAATGCAGACTTACCTGCATCCTCTTACCTCTGCATCCTCTGCTTTCTAATCTCAGTGGAAGTAGTCTTTCTCCTCCTGTGGGCATGTTCCCTTGCTTCTTCAAGCCCTCATGACATTAAACAGCCTCCATCTGTCCTATGTGTATCACACTTTCCACCATCCTTGCATATTTGCTCTGAGCAGAGAAACAGATGCAGGTCTCTCTCATTTTACTCATAGGCAAGTCAGACACCTGCCATCCTTGACTCTTCTACCTCTGCATACAGTCACCATACTTAAGATTCGAACTCCCACAGACCTCTGGTATCCACCCATCTGTCTCAACACATTTTCACTGCCTCAGTCCAAGGTGCCATTTTTCCTAAAAGGGCCATTCCAGTAGCCTCCTGGCTAGTCATTTCTTGCTCCATCCTTAATTCTTGTCATTCCAATGGCCACCATGCTTCCAGCGAACTTGCCAAATCATGCAACTAATTAACATATTTTCCTGTTTTTCTCTTGCCTGAAGAATAGAATTAGATTCCTTTGCATAATACCCGAGATAATTTCAGACCTGCCTCCTACCTATGTGGCTAGCCATTTTGCTCCTTCCACTTGGCATTCCAGACTTCTTAAACTTTGCTTCCACCCTATCTCTATTCTTTTGTTCATGCATAAAATGCATTGCCTCTTCCTCATTCTAGCCTGGACAAGTCCTTTTCTTTCAAAAACTCTTCAGGAAGATTCCCCTGATTTCCATTAGGCCCTCCCCTTCCAGGTGCTCAAGCACAATCTGAAGGAGTGGTTGGGAAGGTCACATGTCAGAGAAAGCTGAAAAGGAAAGTAATTTCATCCATAAAAGTACTACTGTTTCCAGGGCTGTATCTAAATGGATTCAGCCCCAATGTTATTGGGGACTGTGCTCCTCTGAACAGGTCTCTAGCTCTAGGTTATTAACAAACTCCACTCCTTTTTCTGTTGGATATTAAATTCAAGTTTGTATGAAACCTAATTTTCATGTCAGGGGAAGTTTCTTTGGAAATTCTAGCTGCAAAACGCAGCAGATGCAGACCACTCTGTGAAAAGAACAGTCAAAGGCAGTTCATCAAGAGTGTCCGCTTTCTGGTAAGCAAAGCCAGATGCTACCACTGCAGGTCAGTGACAGGTAAACGACAAATAAAGTAAATGATCACAGAGCTGCATCAGGAATCAAAGCCTTTATGGAGATTGAGGGTCTTCATTCTTCAGCAGAAACCCTGCATCTGTTTCCCAGCACAAGTGAATGAAGTCATATCAACCCTTCATCGAGATTTAAAAAAAAATCACCCAATAGACATAATCCCTCCACTGGTAGCTCCTCTCCGACAAAGAGATTGTGATTGTAACAGAAATGTACCAACAAGGGCAACCTGCATGGCTCATGGCCTTGGGGATTCATGTGCCCGGGTGGAGCCTCGGGTGGAGCCATGTCCTGGCTGCAGAGCAAGAGTGCTTTCCTTGATCTCTCACTGCCTTCAGTCTGCTCCGCTGTCAGAGAAGAGTGAAAAAGATCTTAGTGAGATTTACCTCCTGGAGTTGCTATAATGATTAAATAACATGAAAGATTCATGACACATGTAAGGGGTACCAATGGTTCTCTCATTGTTACATGGCAACGGCCCACAGAATCTATTAAAGGGAAAATTCTCTTCTGTACAAGTTTTACTCCTGCTTCTGATGTAGGGGAGCATGTGCAAGACACACTGATGAGATGCTGGGTCCATCCAGAAAGAATTTATGGAGAGAGATGTTTGGTCAGGATCACACAGCAAGTTTATTAAAAGCATGCACAGCGAGTGTAAGCGCCCTGGGGCGGGAAAGTTCCATCCAGGGATGCACACGTGTGTACGACCTGTGCTGCCTGCCTCCACTCAGGCCAGATGGAGTCTTGAATATGTATGAGGGGTGGGGTTTCTTGCTTCCTGAGCAAGTGTATCTAGGGGTGTGTACAAGACTCAAGTGGCTAAGGTGGGGTCTTTGTTCTTAGATGTCTCAGGTTTTGCCAGTTAGTTTTCTACCCATACATCTGCACGCTGCCCTATAGGTTGTAAGCTGGGATGTCGCCGCATCACTTCAACCCTCTCTCAGCTTTATTCCGAACCACTGGTCTTTTGACTACACAGTGCAGCTTCATTTGGGACCTTGGTCATGAGGGCACTAGGACAGGTCACCCCGTGTCTCTCAAAACTGGGGTAATACCTGCCCCACTCTAAGATGAAGAGTCAAGGACAGTGGAGGACAGACCCACAGGCAAAGGAGAAGTTCCAGTTCTTCTAAACCTTCAGTGCTTCCCTTCATCGAAGAAGCCATCTGCCACGCTTTGGACCTCCGCCCTTTTCCTAGTCCAGAAAGGTCCCAATTCTCGAGAACATGGAAAGGGGAGATTTGTCATCTTTGCTTTCAGAGTAAGCATGAGTCATTCCTCTTTTGCCACGTGGTAACCCCCCTTTTTTCTTGCCTGAGACTCCAGATCCCCTTTCTAGACTTCAGTTCAGGATATAAATCATGGAAACAGCCCAGCTACCTTGAAATTTACTGCTATGTAAATTCTCCATACCCGTGTTATTAAATTTGAGCTTTTCTTTTATGAATCATTCCTAAGGTTAATATGTTCATTCATCCAGCCTGTGAAGAATGTCAGAGAAATGGGGGAACTTTTCCTTTGACCTCACAGTTGAAAAGAAGTTTGGGCTGATACAATCAATCTTATCTGAAATCTTTCATTACTCGACTTTTTTTTCAAGAATTAGAATTTCAAAAGGGAGCGCTCAAGTCCTGCATATATATTTTAGGAAGAGGTCTCAGTCCAAGATGTGATGAAATCTCTCAGCCTTCCCACTGGAAGGTGGCTGGTCGAGAATGGCCAGATGTTTCCTGCCATCACACTGGGTACTTTGCTCCTGGAGGAATTCCTTTGCAAAGATGAATGTTACCCTGTCTGTGAATAAAGGAACATGCCCAATACCTGCCAGATGTAGAAATCAGCAGAACTCATCCTGATGCCTCCTTAAAACACTTAATTGTGGCCCTTCATACTTAAAGGAGTGTTTCAAGTTTGTGAAAACCACAGAAGATATTTCCAAGTAACAGGAAAACACTTCTCAGGTGTTTCTTTTTATCTCATTGCTTCAAAAACATGTTTAAAAAGGAAAACAGAAGAGATTTCAACTTTTCATGTTTCACAAAATTTCATTTTTACTTACATGTCAGTGCGAAATATCTATCCCTAAAATAAATGCAAAATGACATCTGAGCTATAGATGGAGAAATATGGATGACAGAGAGAGAGAGTGTTAGAGTCATACACAGAGTATTTAGGATGGGATACAACCAGAGGAAACATTAGTTTCCTTTTGCAAGACTTTGATCTTTGAAGAGGTCCAGCCCATTCTGCAACACCGTATTTTCCCTTTTGTTTTCTCAACTTTTTTTCCTTCTGTTCCCTTTAAGAAGAGCAGCTTTTGAGGACAAAATTATAAGAACGTTGTCAGGGGTGAGTCTGGGCAGGAACCACGGTTTGGTTTCAGTGCTTCACATGTACAACCCCAGTTAACCCTACAGTAATGGGAAACTGCTGTAGCTCCACTTTCTATGTACACATGACATAAAGCAGAGAAGAACAAGCACTTTTCACTTCACAGAGCTGTCTCCAGCAATATTCTTAACTCTACATTTCACAATGTTAATTCTTACATTTTTTTCTTCTTAGCACTTCTTTTCCATTTTTCTTAAACAGTTTGGCTGGTTTTTCTCTGAAACCTCCCCAGTGTCTTCAGATCTATCCGAACTTGAATCAAATCTCTCTCTCTCTCTCTCTCTCTCTCTCTCTCTCTCTCTCTCTCTCTCTCTCTCTCTCTCTCTCTCACACACACACACACACACACACACACACACACACACACACACACATGCATGCGATTATATATCTAGAGTTTCTTATTCATTCAGCAAATACATACCGCATACCTACTATGCTCCAGGGTCTACCCCAGGCATGAAGGATATAAGAAACCTTTGTGAAACTTGCATTTTGCAGGAGGAAGGGGAACAGATATTAAAGAAATAAATCACACTCACAAAATATTTTATTATACCTCTAGCAAATGCTAGAGTTGAAGACAAGAGTGTGGATGACAGCTCCTAACATGGGAACCCTCCCTGAAATTGAGAACTGAAATATCATCTTCATTAAGAAAAGATTGCCACGATCCCTCTGTGAGCAGAGCCACCTGCTTCCTGGCTGTGAGCTAGCTCTCCTCGCCTCTCACTTGCTGACTGCCGGGAGCAGCTGAGTTGTTTCTCCTTGATATCTTGTTCTCCATACAAGGCCAAGGTCACAGAAATCTCAGCTGATTTGAAGATTCAAGAAGTACCCTCTTGCTATGATACAACCTATTGTGCTAGCTTTTTTTTTTTTCTTTAATTTATTTTTTATTTAGTTGTCCATACTGGTGGTTTCCTCCTGGACCCAGGACTCAAACCCAGGGGTAGGTGGCCTGAGCTCCTTTGGAAGTGGTTGACTTAACCGCTGCTCCACCAGGGCGCATCATGCTAGTGTTTTCAACCTACACATGACTCCTATTTCTAACCTATGGATATTGGATTTGAGATTCCCTCTTGGGTATCTCTATTTCTCTTGATTACGCTTGTTAATGGACTCTATCTAAAGCAACAGGAAAAATTTTACTATAACATGTGCTTCTATCTCTGAGCTCCAAGCCATTTGTTTTCTCAGTCACAAAGTATGTATTGGACACCTATTACGTGGCAGGCGTTGTGTGACTTACTAGATGCATAGCTGGGAACAGAACGGACAGGATGTGAGCCCTCATGAAGGCTATATACTAGATAAGTATATACTATACTATATACTTATATACTAGACCAATTCTTGACCGCGATGTAATTCCTCAAAGACTTACAAAGGTTTTTAAAAACTCCTTGGCACTGTGAAAGAGACAGTCAGCAGAAATCATCATTTCTGCTTGTGTAGAATTCATGTTCTTAGGAAGAAGACATATCTAGGCACACAGAACAACAATGAGAAAATACTGTTCAAAAAGAAAATCAATAGAGTTGGGTACCCATAAGTGATATCTTTGAGGGAAAGAGGCTTAAAAAGTGAAGGAACAATTACTTTGGATATGCGATGAAAACAGAGGAGGCAATTCATGGTGGAAATGGCAAAGGACCATCCTAGGGAGAGGGAAGCAAAGAGAGAGGGTTGTCTATACTTGGTAAGCTTTCTTAAGAGAAGTCAGGGCCTTAAGTGCAAAATAAGTTATTTGAGAATTGTTTTCACTTGATAACAGAAGTTCTTTTCCTGGTAAATTAAGAGTTCTTGGATCCCCTTCTAAGGATTTTGATGCCGATTACTATTTTTGAAAATATATCTGAACTTGAAGAGGAAATAAATAAGAGACAGGGAGACAGATGAGGATATTAGAGATTTGATTTAGGTGTAGTGATGTCTATACAAGTCTGTACACACTGAACTAGAAGAAGAAATGAACCCAAGAGACAAGATATGAGCCTGCACCCATATATAATAAAGGGAAGAAAGCATGAGGAAAGGGATGCCAGAGGAGGGAATGATGAAAGATAGACACAGTAAATAGGAGAGGAATCTTGGTTAAGTTGGAATTTGTTAAATTTTATTTGGTGAGGCACACCCTGGTGGAATAGAGGTTGAATCAGCTGCCTTTTGCTTGCACAGTCCACACGCATCACAACATTCTGGGTTAATATTTGGGACTGAAGGGAACAATGAAGGTAAACAGATAAATAATATAAAGTTCTTTCTCCGCTCATGTCTTGTCTGCCTGATTCTGCTGGCCTTCATTTCTGCCTGTACCTTTCCTTTCAAAAATTGTTTTATTTGGTGATAAAGTTTCTGCTTGAAAATATCCTGTGATCACCTAAAAGCAGGAACATGGTGCTTGGGTAAGGAGTTTAGCCTGGAAATCAGAGTGTCATTGGAACAGAAGTGATTGTGCAACTCTGAAAACAGATGTGCTCTATAGATGGAGGGGACCCAGAGACAAACCCAAGCTCCCAGAAGCCAAAAAAATGTTAAGAGTGACTAATTATCTGCTAGAAATAAGAAAACAGAATAATTAGACTTCAGATGATAGGAATACATTCCATTAGAATATATGCCATTGACACCAGCACGATTATGGTTATAAACTTCTGGGGAAAATGTAAATGCTAATTTGAAAAAACAAATTCGTTAAGCCATCCAGATTCTAATTTTGTAATTTCTAGAGAGGTCAACACTGTTGGCTTGGAAGAGACTAGCTTCCATAATTTACCTGACAAATTCTCATGATTCTCGAAAAAATGGTCCCCAAAATATCCCCAAAAGACAATGAGAAGATGGAAACTGATTTCCTTCCAATAGCTCCATAAATCACAAGAAAGCTTCAAAGATTCAATTAAGAGCAGAAATGGCCCCTAGACAATTTAATAAAGGTAGGGAGATTTTTTGTAGATTCTTGTCACTTTCAGCTCAAGGTCCCCTATCTTAAAAGCTTTAGTGACAGATAATTAAAAGACCTTTTATTCCTAACACTCTTGCAAATGATTTGTGATCTTGTCACTGAGTATGTTCCATACATACCAATGTATTTGCCCATAAAGCCTCATGACCTCTTTTCCCAATCACAATAAGTCTCAAAAGCATTTGTTTTAAATTGCTACTTCATTAAAGAAAAGTACCAGATAGTGAAAACATAATTGCAAATATATAATCCATATGATAACTTCTTAATATTGATACCAATTCTGACACTTAAAACTTTTTAAAAATCAAAACATATTCCAAGTCTGAGTATGTGATCTCAGTCTGACTACACCGAGTGAAGCATATTTCAATCCATGTTATGTCTACTCATCAGAAAGTAATTTCTAGTTGGAATATTAGCTACAGTATTGCTAGTTTCTTATCTTAACATTTATTTTACTGGGCAATTGGGATACAATCACAAATAGTTTAAAATTCTCACTCTACCCTTTTGGTCTGACAAGCTCTTACCCAGTTCTAATGCCACCTTTCCTCTGAAATCATTCATTCACACATTCAGCAATCATCTAATGATAGGTGCTAGGTGAACAGAATGAACAAGACAGAAGAGGGCTTTGGTTTTATAAAGCTTACATCTGTGAGTATTGTATGTATTTGTGTGCATAGAAGGCCAGAATCAGAAGGGATTGGAAAACAATGGCCTGGCCAAGACAGTCTTAGATATTAGAAGGTGTTGTGAAGGAAAAATAGTGAGTTGGTAGAAGGTAAGAAGGTAACTTCTGAGTTAAACTCTAAAAGAAAGCTGGTATGAGCATATTAGAGCATTCACGAGTATATCAGAAAGTTTGAGAAGAGAACAAGCTGACATCTTTTATAAAAGAAAGAATACAAATACAACATAGATAATCAGATGTGTTTTAATACAACTAATACGGAACTAGAAGAAAGCAAAATTAAGAAAATGCTTTTATTTATAAAGACAGCAGAAAAAAAGATACCTAAGAATAATTTAACCAAGAAGTAGACCTGTGTACTATAAACTGACATTGATTAAAGAAATGCAAAAGGACACAGACAAATTAAAAGATATTGCATGCTCGTGGACTGAAAAAATTAAGTTAATTTACAGATATAATGCAATTCCTATTAAACTTTCAATGGCATTTTTCACAGGGTTAGAACAAACAATCCCAAAATTTGAATGAAAATACAAAAGATCCCCAATAGACAATATGATCTTAAGAAAGAACAAAGCTGGAAGCATCATATTTTGATTCTAAATTATATTACAAAGTTACAGTAATTGAATCAAAATGAGAGCAGCAAAAAACAGGCATATACATCAATGGAACAGAATAGAATGGCCAGGAAAATCCCCCAAGCATATAAGGCTAATTAATCTATGACAGTGGAACAGGAACACTCAATGGGAAAATTAAAGTCTCTTCAATCAATGATGCTGGGAAAACCAGACAGCCACATCAAAAGAATGAAACTTAGCACTATCTTATACCATACACAATACTTAACTCAAAATGGATTAAATATGAACATAAGAATAGAAACAATAAAACTAGAAGAAAATATAAATAGTAAGCTCCTGGACATCAGACTTAGTGATGAGTTTTTGGATTTAACACCAAAAGCAAATATAAACAAGTGGGACTACATGAAACTAAATGAAGTCTTACAGAAATGAAACCATCAACAAAATGAAAAGGCAAGGTACAAAACAGGAGAAAATATTTGAAAAGCATATCTCATGAGATTAATGGCTTTACAATGCATGGTAAACTCAATAGCAAAAACATATCTGATTAAAAAATAAGTTGGAAATTTGAAAAAACTTTTTCCAAAAAAGATACACAGATGGCCAATAGATACATGAAAACTTGTTCAACATTACTGGCCATCAGGGAGATGCAAACCAAAGCCACAATGAAATAACACTGGTACATATTAGAATAGCTATTATCAAAAAGTTAAAAAGTAACAAGTGTTGGTGAGTAAGTGAAGAAAAGAGAATGCTTATACACTCTTTGTGAGCACATAAATTGATGCAGCCATTATAGAAAACACATGGAGGTTCCTAAAAAATGAAAAATACTACCACATAATCTAACAATTCTATTTCCATGTATTTATTCAAAGGAAACAAAAACACTAACTCAAAATGTTACATCTATCTTCATGTTCACTGCAGCATTATTTATGATAACCAAGATAGAACCTAAATGTCCATTACTGAATGAATGGGTAAAGACAATGTGATGCCCACACATACGGAATATTATTCAACCATAAAAATGAAAATCTCACTATTTGTGACACCGTGGATGGAACTTGAGGGCATTATGCTAAGTAAAATAAGTTAGACATAGACAAAAGCCAAATGATCTCATTTATTTGAAGACTCTAAAAAAGCAAAAAGGAAAAGAGACAAAACTGAACTAACAGACACAGAGAACAGTGGTTATGGAGGCAGGTGTGGGGATAAGTGAAATGAGTGAAAAGGTATAAATTTCCAGTTATAAAACTAACAAGTCAAGGGGCTATTCTATGCAGTACTGAGTCAATAGCTAATATAATGTTGTATATTTCAAATTGCTGGGAGTAAATCTTAAAAAGTCTTTACACAAGAAAACATGTGTATCTGATTTGATCCAGCAATCCCACTCCTAGGCATATCCCCAGGGAACGCAAAAACGTTAATCAACAAAAAATGCATGTGACTTATGTTGATAGTAACACAGTTCACAAAAGCCAAGACAAGGAAAAAACCTAACAGATGACAAGATAAAAAGGCTTTGCTCTAGGAAGGAACTGGAATTTTATGAAATTGGGGGGAAAAGGGTGAAATCTTGGCCTTTGCAACAATCTGGATGGAACTGGAGGGCATCATGTTAAGTGAAAAAAGGGAAAAAGAAATAAATGCAGGATGTTTTCATTTATATGCAGAATATAATGAGACAAAACTAATAGCTAGGCAAATGCCAATAAAATTCAGAGGGTACGAGATGGTTGCTACCAGGAAGTATGATGGGCAGTGGGGCGAAGGAAAGACTGAACAAGGTATTCACAAAACACAGTATAAGTCTGGTGGTGAGTGTGATGTGAAATGCGCACAGACTGAGGTGTGATTTCATGTCCTAAAATGCATACAGCAATGGGCACAAAAGAAATAATAAAATCATTAATCAAGAAAAAGGTTAAACTTGTGTCATTGGTTGTGTGATGGATGACAGCTAGACTTATTTGGTGATCATTTTGCAATCTATATCGTAATGTTGCACACTTGAAACTAATACATGTCAATTATATCTCAAAAAATGTTGATCTACACACAGCTGCATTAACGTAACTCTTAGCAAGTAAGAGGGTGCCCTAATGATACAATTCACAGTCATTATAGAGGGCAACTGAGAAGACAAGAGCAGATGAGAAAGGAAAGGAAGGTCTGGGACAAATCAGGTGGACACCTGGAGGTCTTAGTCAGATGTTGGGTTAAATTTTAAGTGGAAGGGGAAACCACTGACTGGCTTCAGACAGTAGAATGATATGATCTGATTTACTTTTTTAAAGCTCATATACATTTTTGTCTGGAGACTTCTTTGTTAAACTGGTTATTGAAGGTTATCAGAAGAGATTGGACAGTAATCTTGAATTTGAGAAATTATAGTGGTGATAGAGAGGACTTGGTGGGTTTAAAATATAGTTTAATGGAAGGGTTACAATGGAGCAGTTCATGGAATGAACGTGGAAGATCAAGGAAAGGGCTGATTCATGGACGAGGTCTAGATGTTGGCTTCACCCACTGGGAACACCCAGTGCCCAGGGAAACCAGCTTGGGGAAGATGTTGTAGGAAATCAAGAGATGACTCTTCTTTCTTAATACTGGTAGGGGTCTCCTTAACAGATCAAACCCTCTTTGTGTACAATATTTAACTTGTATAGTCAATGGAACTTGAGTCCCTGGGAAGTAAGGATTTTGTTTTATCCATAGCCCAGATATTAACAAAGTGTCTGGCACGTAGTAGGTACTTAAAACATACTTATTCGATACATGAATGAATTGAAGTAAAATGTCAAGCCCAACTGCTTATATTTTTGGAAAAGTCATGTTTTGCATAATTGACTGTATTCTTCTACCTTGATTCATGAACTATTTTATTCACACTGGAAAATACATGTCATCTCAAATAGAAAGAGCTATGATTGCAATTTCGATGTGCCATAATTAAAATAAACTTCTATTTATATGTAAAACAGATCCTATTTTATGTACAGAAGAAACCAAATCAGTTGTTTATGAACAGGAAACCTTTGCCACCTTGTAGAACTTAGGTTAGTCCCTCTAAATTTAGTAGGGTTTCAATACATATTTATTTAATACATGAAATTGCACTCAGTAGAGTAGTTTACCTAAAAGCTTTCGTTGTCCTATAAAAATGATATATGAACAGAGTACTTTGGAACTAACCAGTTGGTTCTTGGGAGAATTTAAATATATAATCTTGGGAAAGAGAGTCATTGATATTTAAAGGCCCAAGTAGCGAACCAAACAGTCACGTTTCATGTGAATGGACCACGAGAGAGCATATTTTCAGGGACCTACAGCATTTGCTGTTTCAGGGCTGTATTCTGTCCATGTAACTCACTATTTTTGCTGTTGCTTTGATACAATTCACACTTATAGGGAAATGAAATATTTGAACCACTGTCTTCAGTGGTTCAGCCAACAGGTATAAAAAGCAGTGTGAAACTGAAGTAAAACATTAAGTCAGTTTTTTTTTTTTTTTTTAATTAGAAAAAGGGAAACTTTGATGTAGCATGCAACCATGGGGTTTTTTTTTTTTTTCCCTTTCCTAAGATGAGTGTTCTATAAAATTACCACCCACACAACTATTACCAAAAGGCACTAAGGGAAATATTTCTCTGATTGCAGCAGGGAAGACATTGCTAAAAACGCTGGTCTCCCATGAGTGTAAGCACAGCAGAAGCTAACAGACGAGAAACTACAGAAATGCAGAGCTAAGCTAAAGGATGATGGGAACTCCGTGGCTAATAGCTGGAAACTGGAGCAAAGACTGTAAAGTTTCCTGACTACCAGAAGCTGATCAATCTGTCATGGGTTAGAGTGGGACACAGACAAGATGACAATGAAAAGGAAAACAACAATAAACAGCAGTATTATTCATGCAATCTCTTAGTAAACATGCCCTTGGTGATACACCCATCACTGTAAGCTTTACTTTTGTTGACAGCAACTCCCACAATCATCTCATAAGGATTTATTATCCCCACTTTTAACTGAAGAAACTATGATTCCAAACTGTATTTCTGGGGTGCACCTTGGTGGCCTCACGGTCTAGTCCACCTGGGAGCAGTCCCACATACATCCCAAGGTCCTGGGTTCAAGACTCAGCGTCTTGTGAACAATTCAATAAAAATAAATAAAGCACTTCTTCCTCCTCTCTCTTCTTGCTTGCTCACCTTCATTCCTCCCTATACCTTTCCAAAAAACATACCTGTGGGGAGCATCCTGGTGGTTGAGACAGTGGAGACAATGGAGTGTGAACCATATCAAGCCCAAGGACCTGAGACTGGGATGAAAAAAACAAAATGAAATAAATAAATAAAAGAATGCTTCTTCCTCTTCTCTCTTATTGCCTGCCTACTTTCATCCCTGCCTGCCTGCCTTCCTCTCTTCAAAACAAACAATATTTCTAATAGAAAGTAAGTCAGAATCCAAACCCAAGTTCACCTGGATTCAAATATAACACCTTACACTAGTGATTGATGGAGAAACAGGTAACAGGCGAGAACCCAGTGAAGAACCAGAAAGAAAACAACTCCCATTGCCACACCTGTTATAGGTGTGCTAGATTGTTTTGACCCTTTCCCAGGATCAATTTCACCCAAGAAGGATACCATACCAAGAATAAGCATCTGCTAGAATGCGCATTATATTTCATCCATTCAATGCATAAGGAGAACTTGTTTCTAAGGGTAGATTCAGCTTTTCTCAATGAATTCTTGCTGCCTTTATAATGTACCAACTAAATGACCATCTTGAATATTACTGAGAAATGTATTTGATCGGATCTGTCAGGGTTGTCTGTCCCAGGTGGTAAATCAGGTTAGTAGAACCCTTGACCAAGGCGATATCAATACTGAGTCCACTGGTACCTAAATGCACTACACATTAGAAAAGGTAAACAAATTTCTCCTCCTGCCCCCACACAAGACGAATAAAACCTTACATGCAGAATTTAGCATCTGTGTAAACATGTCTGCACCAGTCACATCTGCAGGATTGCTGCCCGTGGTGCAGGCTGTCTCTTTTTCAGGTACCCTCTGGCAGTGAGCGTTATGAAACCCATCATTTATTGTAGTCCAACTACCACACTTCTAGGTTTACAGTTTATTACTATAAATGACCAATTCTGTCATCGCTAACTTTCTAGGTACTGTGGAGTTTCCGGGAGATACAATCATGTTAGTAAATAAAGAGTGTTTTTAAAAATAGGAGAAAGTAGAAGAAAAACTGAATTCTTCGATAATCAAATAATTGAACATAGGACTTTAAAGAAGGAAGGACTGGAGGCAGAATTATCAAGGAAGAAAAGGATGTGTAAAAACGGTCAAGGTCAAAATATTTGTGACAGATGTGTAAGGATTGACAATGTTACAAAGATATCAAAACTTATTGAGCAATTACTCTGACCTAACATCAGTCTCAGCTCCTCAGACAGTTTCTATTACTCAATCTCAGAAGGGAATATATTCCATCTAGGAGACGGTGGCACTGAAGTGGTGAGAGAATGTGCTAATTTCACTGATGGTCACAGAGCAAATAAAAGCCGCTTGAATATTCAACCTCATATCTGAATATCTCAAAATGCTGTGTCACTCCAGGAGGTCAGAAGTATCATAACCTGAGTGGACCGCACTCTGGAGCTCTGATCTCAGGTGAGGCAGGCTTTGCAACATACACTCACTGGGAAAGTCTTCTGACTCTTCCCGGGGCGAAGTTCTCGCCTGCCCTTCAAATTTCCGTTCACACACCAATTCATCAAGAAGCGAAGCAGGGGAAAACCGTGAAGAGTCAGAACTCCCCGTGAACTCCCAAGGTCGATCAGACCCCTAGCTCATAAACTCATGGACCTTTTGGATTACATGACTTGTTGTAGCCAAAAGCTCTGACCTGTGATTTACTGGTCTCTAGCATCTCCCTATTCTCGGGCCCCTCCCCTGCGTACCCTGAAGCTGTGGGAAAAACTAGGCCTGGTGGAGAAAGCAGCAGCCTGGATCTGATACAGGGCTGTCTCATCTGGTCTGCCGGACATTTCAGCAGGAGGTTTTGGGCAAAGGTTTGGGACTACAGTCCTCCTCTGAAGCCTCTTTAGAGCCACCTGGTATCTATCACCTGTTTCCATTTGGGGTGCAGCCCTCCTATCCTTAACTCTTTGAGAATTTCACCTGCAGGAAGACAGCCTCCCCAAGCAGCGCCATCCCCCTTCTCCACTCTCAGACCGGCCAACTCTGGCTCAGTCCAGCCGGCTCACGGAGGCTGCTGGAATCAGTGACAGGAATTCACAGCACCCTCTGAATGTTCATTTTCTCTGCTTAACAGGTACCAGAAGCCTTGAGCGTCAAACTCAAAACCCAAGTTAGTGCAAAGTTTTCAGCTGGATCTCAGGAATGGCTTCTGATCTTTATGAGTGTGTGTGTGTGTGTGGGAGTGTGTGGGAGTGTGAGTGTGTGTGCGCGCACGCACCTGCCCATGAGTGGCTGACCTGACAGTTCCAGATCCAGGCTTGGCTCATCCGGAAGAAAAGCCTGTTTGATACTGATGAGGTTCCAGAGGATGTTTGTTTCTTCTCTCCCCTTGCAGGGAAGCTCTGAATCAAGGCCCAGCTCCCCCACCCAATGGACCGCCCTGGGCCCAGAACAGTGGGCTTCTGGCCAACAGCCACAAGGACACAGATGTGTTCCCAGGTCAGACTGCTCTCCTGGGACACCACACCCAGAGCCAGGTGTCTTTCCTTGAGATAATGCTGCAGGCATCTTTCCTGTGCTTTCGGCTAAGCCCGGCTCCCTGTTGGCTTGTCCTTACAACTTCGCCCTGACTTAGCAGGAGCAGTAACTTTGCAGACCAGCTGCCACTGGAAAGTGGAAACATGTCTGACAGCCACCATCAGACTCCCCACCAGTCCTCTGAGTACTTGCTTTGGACTAGAAAAGAATGGAGCGACAGTTCCTGGTCTGGAGCTTTTACGTTCCACCCCTCTAACCCTCCTTGAACCATCTGCTCCTCGCTGCCTCCACCCCACTGACCTGCGGGTGCTCCCTGGTTCACTTGCTGCCATAGGAAAGGCCCCAGGGCACATATGAGGCTTGCTTTCAGAAGAGCCCAGTCCTGCCTTCTGAAAGACAGGCTCATAGAGGGAGACTTCAGCTCCAAGAACCACAGACAGCAAACCACACACACTGCACCAACCAGCTTCCTGTCCCGGGCCAGGTGCCATCTTCCCAGTGTGAGACAGCCACCTTCACTTCCAAAGAAACATGGCAGTGTGAGCGGAGCACTATCACCCACAGACGTTGATTTACAGGGATGTACACTTTCAACCTATGTCATGCTGTGATCAGTGTTCCTTCAATAAGATTATTTAAAAATAAAGATATAAAATAGATCTAAACCTAACAAAGAGGAACAAGAGAAACACCAGTCAGAGATCCCAAACTGAGGAGTCGGTGCTTCCCAGCGAGCCAAGAGGGGGAATTCGGCAAAGAGCTCAGGCCCCGACCCCAGCCCATGTGGGGGAAGTGGCAGGGCTGAGACACTCTTGCTCTCTGTGTGTGATGTCCCAATCCCTGGGGATTCCTTCTGATGGGCAAGAATAGGTTCTGACCTTTGTGAGAATGAAATTAGATCACTTCTTCTATTCTCATGCTCATAGAAGCAAGGAATGTTTATAAGGGGAGAGAAAAACCAACTGTGGGATGAGAGGTATTTGAGGAAGCACATTAAGAATCCCAGGTAAGACAAGCAGCACCTCATGGGGGAGGTGGGAAACTGGAACTTAAGGCACTTGCTGGGAAGGCTCTAACACTGGAGATGGTCCCCTTGCACTGTCTCTAAAGGGACACACTGCAAATCAATAATCTTCATTTCTCATCTCTCTTTAGGTTTCTGAATCAAAACCTCTTTCACCCACACTCCCTCTACACAGGCCTGGGCTCCCTGCATCATCACCACCCTACAGATGTCACTTGCTTCTGCCACCATCGCCACCAGCCTCAGCCCCGCCCAGAGGGTCTTTACACAAACACCACCTTCTCGGGGACCTTCTTTATCGCACCCCACTCTGAAAGCTCCCCAAGCCTCCTGCCTATGTATTCTGTTTCTAACCACTTACTGCTGTCTAACACCCTTACGCATTGCACTTATCTGTCTTGGGGCCACTGCAGTTTAGTGCCCCGGGGCAGAGCCGCCAACCCACCAAGTGTGGACTGAGAGAATATAAACTCCCCACAAGGCAGCCTGACATTGTTACGTTCATTGGGAGCAGAGGTTTGTCACGTTCAGGAGAATCTCAGCCTGATACCACACACACCAATAATAGGAAGGCAGGAGACCTGGGTTTGTCCTCTATGCAGGTGGTAAGATCCCTCAGACTAGCAAAGACAAGCCCTCAAGTCACCTGCTCCCAGAACTCCAGAGGCAGTTGATTGACAGCCCAGGTGAGTGGGAGCCAGAGCAGAGGATTTGATGCCCAGCTGACCTCGGCCCCTGAAGCTCGCTGCCAGGATCCTAATTCCCTCCTTTGAGGTCCCCACTGTCCAGCCTGACGTGGGGAGAGGATTTCCTCCTTTGAAAAAAAAAACAAAAAAAAACTAGAGGCAGGTGCATCCCGGTGGAATAGTAGTTATGTCTGCTGTCTCTGACCTGGGTTAGTTCACATATATCCCAAGGACCCAGGTTCATGTCCCAGGACCTGGAAAAACAACCAAATGAACAACTAAAATAAATACATTCATACATAAAATGCTTTTCCTTCTCTCACCTCCTGCCTGCCTACTCACCTTCATTCCTGCCTGCACCTTTCCTTCAAAAATAAGAGTAAAAATTGTCTAGGGCCGGTTTCCATAGGCAGGCAGAACTGTGTCCCAATAGTTTAGACAAACAATCTATCCCTTTTCTTTGTTTACCTGCAGTTCATCCCTACATCTCTGTAGCTCAAGAAGCGTTGTACTCGCCCTGTGTGGGGCTGTGCAGCTGTGTCGATGCACCAGGCAGACGAGACCTCATTCACGACCTTGCAGAGAAACTGCCGAAGGCCCTTGTCAGACTTTTCAACACTGCATAGAGAGTGGGCCCAGGGCCCCAGAAAGTGGGTTAAACCACTTCTTACATTCTCTTTGTGCCAAAAGACAGTCTCATTCCAAACAATCAGGCCACAGATAATTTTTGAAACAAAATTGCTTTATAATTGGGGAATTGCCTATGAAGTGTGAAACCTACATTTGTAAGCAGAAGGCAAGTCACAGAGCAGACTGTCAAAGACGTGTTCTGACAGGTATACAGGGCAATTTCTGAACTGCTCACGCTGGGCTTATTGAAACAGGGGCAGAAGATGAGGCTGGCAGCTTGTTTCCTGCTGCCAAGTAAGAGCTCAAGGACCCGTAGTCTTTCTCATCTGCAGTTCAGGACTGAGTCCCAGGGGGTCACATGGAGCCATAGCAGATAGCGGAGAAGAAAAATATCTGCTGACACCTAAGTAACCAAAAGAGGCAATAATTTTCAAGTCTTTGTATAGTTTCTAAACCACCACCCCAATGACTCAGATTTTCATGTGAGACATGCAGTGCCAGACATTACTCTCGGTCTTTAGCTACGATTCCCTGAGCTCAATTGCAGAACCATTTACACATCACTTCACAAACCCTGTCCAAGGCTGAGCTGGACCTGTGGGGTGGGGGCTTCAAAATGGGTCAGGTCTAAGCAGGTTAAAAAGGGAACACATTTAAAATGATTCCTCAAACACTTGCCCCTGCATACTCTGTTATTCTGTCCTCCTTAAGTACCTTCCAAGAGATTCTAACAGTTTTTACGTTACTTTGTCAATTCCCAATAGAATGTGGGTTCCATAAGGGTTATACTCAGGTCACAGTGAAGCCCCCAGAAGCACAGGAGGGCATAGAAGGTGAGTAAACAGAGTGCTGGATACATTTCCCCGGCACCTACTCATCTCTGTGGCATCTCCAGTTTGCGGTTCAAGTTAGAAAACCAGACCAGTAAATTTACTGTTGTGCCAGCTACAACCCTCAGTGAGTGTTATTTTTCACCCATTTTAGTGGAAGACGTGCTCTTATTGTGATACCACAATATTTCTCCATTTTGGCACGTGGTTCCATTAATTCAATCCCTTTGATAGTTTTCATCCTAATTCTCTCTACTGGCTTCATCTCCTTAACATAAGAATATGTTCACATCTTTCATTCCCATTTTTGCTTCCTTCAACTACTCTGGATTTCATTTAACTATTTTTAAATGACTGGGTCCTCACATCATCCCTAGTGGCCTGTATCTGGGCAAAGACAGAGTAAAGGCAAAAGATGGAAGGGGTCAAGAGGCCCAGTAATGAACTATAGAAACAATGGTGGAATTGAGGACATCCATGATGAACTTCTGCAATGGGTGGTCCAGGTCAAAGTGGAGGGGAGTTTGATGATTTAGGGCTAAGAGAGCTGTTGTTTTGCTTTATTTTCTCCCAGAGTCCATTATCTCCCCCGTTCCTGTAGCAACTGCACTTGGATTTTCCAGTGAGACATCACATCTCCTATACTTTTAAGCCACACACTTTTGGAAAAGCATGATTTGGTTTGAGGGGTGACTAATGAATCAAGGCTTGCCCACTGAGATGGGCTCAGGAGGCAGATAGGTCCTTGAAGCCGCTGAAAATTAGAATCAGGGAGTCTCAGTCCTTACAGCTGCTCTGGAAAGATGGTGTAAGGATGTGCCCCTTGCTGGAGGCGATAAGCCAGCAGAATTCAATTTGAAGTTGCCAAGAGCAATCTGGTCACATAAGGAGGATCTTGCTGGGAATTAAGTCAAGTGAAGAAAAACAATCCAGGATAAGGAAGGAAAAATATTCTTGGTAACATCTTTGTATCCTAGGATACAGTCATGCCGGAAAATGAACTCCTGGGCTATTACGTCACCAGCGAACACCCTCTGTGACTCTGTTTGAATCCTTACAGTCCTCTAACTTGCAGTCATCCAGTCTCTCCCAGCTCCAGACCTCTGAGCCCTGTAGCGTGCATAGCACTCACACACTAAGCAGGGCAGAGTGAGTTCCAGGGCTGTTTATATGTTTATGCACATATTCAGCTTCTCCACGTAAAAGGTTATTTCAGGACAGTTTACTGAAGACCCTGAAGTGTTGGGGTTTACATCATGGCTCAGCCACTCACCTGTTGAGTAATGTTGAGTGAAGCTCTTCACCTTTTCGTGCTTTTGACCCATCTCTGTAGGATGGGAATAAGAACGGCAGTGCCTCAGACACGAAAATAAGCAAAAAGAATTGTTAATTCTTTATAGAGTGGTGTTAAGGAGTTAATATACATGGAGTCCTGAAAAAGGTATCTGGTTCATAACATCCACCAGACAAGTAAGCCTCGTGTAAGCACAAACTGTATGAATATCATACTCATGATTCTCACCATTGCTATTACTTGTACCCCCACCTGTCCACTGCGGTGTCTCTCGAGTATAAAGAATGAGTCATTCTTAACTGTTATATGTTTGCCTGGTCCTGCAGTTTTGGCTAAGATCAAACTAGCCAGGCATCCTGGATAGCCGGTCATCTGGGCCCAGCATATGTAAAAGTCCCATGTAATCTGGCCTTATTCCTGCTGCTTTCTTCACGTGTCCTTCCAGTCTTGCCTGTATTCATTTCCTGACTTTCTAGCATCCTCTCTCATGTCCAGCACCCTGTGGGAGCTGGAACTTGAGGACAGGTTTCTCCTTGGTGATTTTTGCCTCTCTCTTTTTCTTGGTTGGGTGTGATAGTCCTATTTATTTTTAATTGATTTTATTAAGGAACTTTGCATTATAACATTATATGGGTTTGTGGTACATATCTCATAGCAGAACATCGGTAAATATACATCAACTTGACCACAGTTTCAGTTTTGCCTTCACTATACAATTGGTCCCCTTTACCCCATCTGCCCACCCATCCTCACCCTTCTGTTTCCACAGCAGCTCTTCTGCATTACCTCATCCTCGCTTTCTAACTGGGGGATCAACAACACTTAACATAAGAACATCCACTTTACTTAAGTCTTTAGAACATATGCATTACAAAATTATCAGGATTCAAAATGCGAGCTCCAAGGTACAGGAAGTACCTACTAGAGTATCTTTCAAAATAGGTTAGTAATGATAACATAGCTTCTCTTCCACTCACATTTCCCTCTCATCTTTGTTTTCCCTCCAAGTTCAAGGAGAAGTTCTAGGTTAGGTGCCTCCAATCCATGTCAGCTACAGTCAATCACATAAACAGAAAAGTAAGATCCTGATGGGGGTCACATTCGTCACTTACAATTTAAGGAAGGTGGCTAGCTATTTTGAAAAATCAGGGGACAACTGACCCTATTAAAAGAACACAAGACAGTATGACCCGGCCATTTGTGAGAGCTCAACATCATCACAGTCTGGATCCCAGAAACTACCATCATCCAGCATAGCACCTGTTGCCAAGTGCAGTATCAGATTAGCCAAAGGCACAGAACCCATAGAAACATGTATGATTTTAAGATGAGATGTTTCCAATGTGCTAAATTTGGAATGATTTGCTGTTCCGTGGTCCTGCTGGAGGGAATAAAATGCTCATCTTGGGAAATAAAGAAGACATATCAATGTTTTGTTCATAATCCTGGAAGAAATAGAATTATCTAAGCCCTGCAAATTCAAAATGTATCCACTTTTAAATAGCACATTTGCTATATTTGGATAACAACTTAAGAATTTAGAATTTCCAACTCGTAGAAATTCAATAGTGCTATTTTGAAGGCAATGTCTAGGTTTCATATAACAAATGCACAGAAGTTGCATTTTTCTACATGAACACATGCCATGGAAAACTCTTCTGCCTGACTTGCTGCAAAAATGATCAGATCAAATCAAATGAAATCTCATGAAAAGTTAACAGAAGGCAACCCAAGAGGACGCTGCCAGTAATATTGGTTGCTGACTTTATTTCCACCTAAAACCAAGTAACAAAGCACACATACCATGTTAAATATTGAAAAGAAACTAATATTTATTTAAGGAGTAGGAATGCACAGATAACATTTGCTTTTATTTCTTATTAATGATTCTTTAGTTTACGATACTATGTAAGTTTCAGGGGAAGAGTTTCCCACCTTAAGCTTTGTGTCTATCACACCAAACCCACCACCAGAGTTCCAGTGTCACTGGCCATTACCATTTTTACCACACCACACTCCAGCTTGCCTCCTACTTGAGTAACCACAGTCTTTCTTTCAGAGTCTAAAAACAACCATTCTGCTGTGTTTTGCAAGTTTTTTTATTTTGTGTATTTATAGTCCATATATTATATTTCCTAGATCAATTGCTCCGGAAGAGAACATGAGATGAAGGTACAGATACAAGGGATTAATCAAGGAAATGCTCATAGGTGGAGCCAACAAAAGGCTGAAGGAAGCAGGAATGTGAAGGGGAAAAAGTTAAAAAATTTAAGGATCTGATCTCAAGCAAAATGGAAATTAAATTCACCCAAATACCAGCTTGTTACAATTCAGCATTTCTCCAAGACAGTTCTAAACAGCTACAATTGCTTGTCCACTCCTTCATTTGGGGGAAATTTCCAACTAGTTCTATACGGTTCTAACTTGATTTGCAAGACTGAGTGAGGTTCTGTCTTCGAACTCCCAAATCCACTCAAGATGGCCAGATTCCCAATCTTTGTTAGCAGAGCTTCTGGGTGATCAGGATCTTGTCTGTCTCTGGAAGGTGAAGTGGTGGTGTGCACACAGAGCCTGTCCTTAATCAGGGGTCATTTCTAGATGAAGGACCTTTCCTTTCCCTCCCACAGGGGAGGATTTCTAGTCTCTTCTAATTGTTTCCCTCCAGAACACCACTCTGCCTTTTTTCTAACACTTTCCCCAGTCCCAAACCCTCAATCTCATGATCTCTGGGAAAAGAAAGAAGAAGAAAAAATGTCTTAAGACTGTTTTTGTAACATTCAAGTTAGTGTTATTTTGAATCTACTTTTCAGTATTGGTATGGGATGAGGAAAACACAACACTCAAGATATTAGTGTAAGCAAAAAGAATAGGAAAATATGCTCCAAGCCCAACAGATGATCTGAGACATAATTCTGGTACAGTATCAAATGTAGTAGTAATAATAATAATAATAATAATAACAACAATAACAATTAGGGTTTATTATGTGCCAGACACTGTTCTCAACCTTTACACATATAACTTATATAATCACCACAACAAACCAATCAGAGGTGAGATTATTTTTGCTATTTCTCAAAAAGACAAGAAAACTGAGGCACAGAGGAGTAAAATATTCTGCCTTAGGTTACTCAGTTAAACAGTGATGAAACTAGAATTTTGAGTCTAGATTTTCCAGTTCCAGAGTTTATACCCTTAATCATCACACTATACTTTAGGGATATTGTATTCTTGGTTTTGCTGAAATATTGTATATCCTAACGAAAACAACATTTTGGGGTACTATTTCATAAATACCTATTATTTTTATATCATTTCTTTGTAGAGAAAGACTATGGCATGCAAGTCAGGGAAACTAAGATCAAGAGTCTGGGGCAACTACATTTGTTCAGCTAGGAAAGTACAAAGTATATTCCTGATGCCTAGTGAACGCAATTATAGGGAGAATATTTTCTGTGAGATGCGGCATGGAGTGACAGTAACTAGGTATATTAATCACCCTGGTTTACACTAATGATTTAGAATACGACATACAACTTACTGTGAAAGCGTGTAGGTCGTTGAGAGCTATATGTAGAAACATGAGAGTTGACAAAATAGATTTGTCTCAGTTGTATGACTTCAGTGAAGTTTTTAAATAAATGTTTTTACGCATTGCTTGAATAACTTGAAAGTTGTCTGCAGATAAATAGCATGGTTCTGTCATATGAGTTCTCAGGTAGTAATTATAGCTTCTCCATAAACATTCTATAAGTATTCCCATCACCCCAGTCAAGACTTCCTGAGAGAACCATCTATGAATCCAAGCCGAGAGAAGAGTTACTGAGGAAATATTCAAGACTGCTAATTATCTCTTGGTTTCCCACAGAATTTATAGATAGAATTAATTCCCCTTAACATAGGCAATATCTCTAACAATAGTTTTAAATCACTAGTTTGTTATTCTAAACAGTTAATTAGGTCTTTAAAATGTGGATAGCTTTACATGTCCAGGGGTTCTAATTCACTAGGTTGGGAAGACATGGGGCAGAATCTGTACTTTAAACAAAGTCTTCTGGAAACTCTGATGCATAATCTGCCCAACACACTTTGAAAAACACAGAGCAGAGACAAATGAAGTCAGAGCAATGGAGAGTCTTGTCCTGATGTGCATGTTTTGTTCCAGATGTGTCTGGAAAAAGACTGCTTATTGGCTACATCCAATCTGCAGACTAGCTGTTGGCTAAGTGGCCAGTTGGTGACGACGCAGGTAGCTCCCTTGACCATTGCTGAAGGATTCAGTGACCTGAGGTTCCAAAAACCAACACAAGGATTTGAGAACTCACCTTTGAATATAGAAAGAATTACTCACTATTTTCTCAATGTTAATAAATATGGACATAGCACGTTTCATGACCTGTTGCCAATAACTAATCTCTCCTCTTTCAAGGACAAGGTATTAATGTTGATTTAGTCATTTGCTAATTAAAGTTAGATTATGTGTAATTACTCATTAAGTTATCTACCAATTTTATATCTATAAACCTGATTATAAATCTATAATCATATTATTTTTCTAATCTACTGTATAGGTCTGTGTAGAATTAAGATTTGTTTCTGTTTTAACGTGGTAAATATGTCAGCTGTGTCAGGCTGTGATAACATTTGTATGGGGACAAATATCCTCTTTTACTATGACAAAATTAGGATGATAGAGACAGACTCTCCTTTACACATGAAAAGAAGGCCCGCATGTGAGTCACATCTGTCAGTCTCAGAGAGATTTTTGGGCACTTGACTCCAGTAAGGACGTGGAGTAAAGGAAATGCTTTTATACTGTTGGTGGGAGTGCAAATTGGAACAACTCTTATGGAAACCAGTATGGAGATTCCTCAAAAAATTGAGAATAGAAATCTCATATGATCTTATCATCCCACTTCTAGGTATTTACCCAAAAGAAACAAAAACACTAATTCACAGAGATATATGCACCCTAATATTTACTGCTGCATTCTGTATGATAGATAAGGTTTAATAATAAGTTAAGTGCCCATCATCAGATAAATATATAAAGAAATGTCACACACATACACACAAACACAATGGAATACTACACAGCCCTTAAAAAGATGAAATCTTGTCACTGGCAGTAATATGGATGGAACTAAAGTAAATAATGCTAAGTAAAATCAGCTAGAAGGAAAAACACAAATACTGGATGACCACAACTCATATGGGGGATAAAAAGAGAAAAAGCAAAGGAACATACAAAACAAAAACCAAGTCCTGGACACTGACAATAGAACTGAGGTCACCAACAGGGAATGGTGTGGGAGGCAGGAGCAAGTGGTGGGGGGGTCCAATGGACAGAGGTGAAGAACTCTGGGTATTTGGGTGGCAGGCAGGGTGTGTTGTCATCTAGGTGAGGAATGGGAAGCCTGCACATATGGGTTTATATTGTATTGTCAATCACATCACTTCAATGATTTTTTTAAAAAATAAGAAACAAGTGATGTCTGAGACAGTTTCCAACAATGGGAAGGTTTTACTTTCTAAATATGTGTCACATAATCCAATGCCCGAATGGAATGGAGGCAACTACTTTTTTTTCTCTTTAATCTATTTAAAGGGAAGGTGCAGGCAGGAATAAAGGCAAGTAGGCAGGCAGGCTGGAAGAGAGAGAAGGAAGAAACATTTAATCGTATTTTTAATTAGTTGTTCATCATAATTGCTCCCCTGGCCCTGGGACGAGAACCTGGTTCCCTGGGATGTGTGTGGACTAATCCAGCGAAAGGCGGCTGATGAAACCACTACTTCACCAGGGCACACGAGGATGCTACTATTTAAACATGTCACTGCCTTCCTGAGCTAAAGGTTATCGCTGTTAGTTCTTTCATCGCACACATTTGCTTCAAAATCTTCTTTCCGGGCTGCAGTGAGAAGTGGAAAAGACGTTTTCAGTTTTGGAAAGTTGGGAATTTTACAGAGTAGATATTTTGGTGGTGGTCTGCCATCATGTAGGCTAGGTCACAACATGCCAAGACCTGTAGAGAAGCAGCTGATTATTTTTTAAACACTTTTTCTAGTGATAATTTCCTAGGAAAATAGATTAATCCCATTACATGGATAGCCTTTACTGTACCATTTTTCATTCTAAAACTTTTTTTTAAGAACAAGGCAATTTTCTCTGGTAGTTTTATGAATTTTTTATGTATGTATTTATTTTTATTTTTGGAGAAAAGTTACCTGCAGGAATGAAGCGAGCAGAGGCAGGCAGGCAGGAGGAGAGAGGAGGAAGCAGCGCTCTATTTTGTTGTTCATCTTGCTTGTTCCTGTGGTCCCAGGACTCGAACTGGGGACCCTGGCACGTATGTGGACCACACCCCAGGACACTAAGTTGTGCCTAATTCTAAAACTTCTTAATTCACAGAAGTGCTGATAGGAAATATCAGAGAGTTGCTGCCGTGTTTTCCACAACAAGCATCTCTTGTGTTGTCCCCGGGCTGCATCTAAGGCAGATGGACCCAGACCGGAGCTCAGTACCAGGAGAACCATGGACAATGAGGTGCCTGAGGGCTCCAGGTCAAACATCATTACCCGAAGTGCTTCAAGGAAGTTTCTGAAGCCCATCAGAAAAAAAATTCATATTTTAGCTCCTTTAAAAAGTGATGGAATGTGCGTGTGCTGGTGGCCTAGCGGACAGGTCACTGGACAGAGTCTACACCCATCTCAATGACACAGTTTCAAGACCCAGGGCCGGGAGTAACAAACAATATGAGCACTAAATAAAATAAAGAAAGGTTTATTTCTCCTCTCTCTTCCTGCCTGCCTGCCTGCCCACTCACCTTCATTCCTACCTGCAGCTTTTCTTTAAAAAAAGAAAAAAAAGTGGTGGGAAAAAGCTATTGTCTTGTGTACAAAAAAAAGAAGATAATGCTGGCTTTCCCATTAAGATTATTTTTCCACCCCCACTCCCGCCCAATAAGAAAGGTACAGGAGAACTTCACTTTCTGTTTGAACCTAAGTTCATTCCAGCTACATTCGGAAAACAGCTTTAGAAGTTATTTTCTTTTTTTGCCCTCTCCCCAAACCCCTGCCCTGCCGGACATACAGATTTCTTAAGTTCTACGGTTTCTGTTTTGAGGTATATATTATTTATCAAGATTCTAAAGCTTTTATTCTGCCCATTTGGTTGACCTTTGGGGGTAATTTTTTGCTTTTACTTCGAAATTTTCTAGCTTTTTAAAGCAAAACAAAATGCTTCAGTTTGAATCAACTCCAGCATCAAGGGAAAGAAAAACAAAAACAAGTGGAACTATATCAAACTAAAAAGCTTCTGCACAGTGGAAGAAATTATCACCAAAACAAAAAGACAATATACTAACTAGGAGAAGACATTTGCGTTCCATTTTTCTGAAAAGGACTTAATCTCCACAGTATACAAAGAACTCATAAAATTCAACAACAGAGAAAACAGGCAATCCAAGCAAAAATGGGTGGAACAATCGAATACATGTTTCTCCAAAGGAGACATACAGATGACCAACAGACACATGAAAAGATGTTCAATCTCACTGGTTATCAGGGAAATACAAATCAAAATAATGCGATAGCAACTTACACCTGAGATTAGCTATTATCTGAAAGTCTGGAAACAACGAAGGTTGGTGAGAATGGTGGTGGAGTGCAAATTAGTATAGTCCTTGTGGATAACAGTGTGGAGTTTCCTCAAAAACTTAAATATGGAAATCCCATATGATCCTGCCATCCTACTTCTGTGTATTTACAGAGATACATGCGCCCCTATATTTATTGCAGCCCTATTCACAATAGCTAAGTATTGGAAAATACCTAAGTGCCCAGCGTCAGATGAATGGATAAAGAAGACTGGTATTTATATGTGCATATATGTATATTTATATGTGTATATATGTACACAAATGTATGCATATACACATATATACACATGTATATATGTATACATGTGTGCATATAATATATATACATACACAGTGGAATACTACACACCCCTTAAAAAGATAAAATCCTGTTACTTGAAATCAACATGGATCGAAATAGAGAGGATGATGCTAAGTGAAATAAGTCAAAAGAAGAAAGATAGAGCCTATTGACCTCACTCATAGGTGGAGTGTGAATAGACAAACCAAGCCAAGGAGTAGACTAAACAAAACCAACACTTGGACATTGGCAATAGAATTGAGGTTACAATGGGGAATGGGGTGAGGGGGAGAGGGGGAGCAAGTGGTGGTGCAGCCCACTGGACAATGGTGAAGAACACTTGGTAATTTGGTGGTGGGCAGGGTGTGCTGACATACATGTGAGGAGCCTGCACATATGGATATATATTGATTTGTAAAGCAAAGTTACCCCAATAAATAGTATTATTATTTTTTAAAAAATGTTTCAGATGATTAAAGATAGAGTAGAATTTTTTTTTTCTAAAAGATTTGAAACTTCTTTGGGAAAGTTTATTAGTTGTGACAAATATACCATAGTAATGTAAGCCATTAACTCAAGGGAAAATTGGGTGTGCTATACAGACATTCTCTATATCATCCTTGCAATTGTTTTATATATCTAAAAGTCTTATTAATTTTTTTTCAAAATATACAATATTCTGAGACTGAATTCTAAGAGAAAATTTGAACAAACGGATCATTAATTAGGAAATTGAAATAGTAGTCAAAAATCTCCCAAAAAACAGAAGCCCAAGACCAGATGATGTTACTAGAGAACTCTTAACAAAACTTCAAAGAACAATCCTTCTCAAACTCTTTAAAATATTAAAAAAGAGGGAAAGCTTCCAATCACATTTTAGGAATCCGGCATTACACTCATTCTGAAAT
Organism: Solenodon paradoxus; assembly: GCA_004363575.1. Taxonomy (NCBI): domain Eukaryota; kingdom Metazoa; phylum Chordata; class Mammalia; order Eulipotyphla; family Solenodontidae; genus Solenodon; species Solenodon paradoxus. The sequence continues at coordinate 245,956 of RJWH01002145.1, forward strand.
CAGACATGGGCAGCACAAAAAAGAAGACTATAAACTGTCAGGACCCCAAGAGCAAGCCTTAGGCCAGGGATCAAAGTACAGATATCAGGGCAGTGAACTGTCCTTGGCGCCACCCAGCCAAGCAAAGGAACGCAATCATCCGGATGCATAAGGAAAGCTGATGGACGAGTCCGACATGCGGGATGTGTCCCACGTGTAGTGCGTGACCAGGACGGACCCTCTGCACAAATGAATAAAGGAACAGTGATGGTAGAAGAAGCCCGCCCCGCAATAACTTCGAAGGGCAATTCCACCTTGCCCAGTCAGGAACTGAAACCTGGCCTGACAACACTCGACCCTTTCTCCACGCTCCTTCCTCACCATGTGGGTTTTTTCATTAAAAACCCAGGCCACTGGCACGGCAGACTGGGTCCGGACCTCCCTTGGTCGGCTCCATTCCTTTACCCTCTAAATCTCTGCTTGCTCACTCGCCCTAACTCCGCTGTGGGTTCTTTGAGCGACCCAAACGCCACATAAGCTACTATCTGACGGACATAGATGCAAAAAAAAGTTCAGCAAAACACTCGAAACTGAATTCAAAAATACATGAAAAGAATTATATGCCATGATCATGTGGGATTTATTCCAGGGACAAAAACAAGAATGCTTCAACATATAGAAATCAATAAATGGGATTACCACATCAGCAAAAAGACAAAATCATATGATCATCTCAATAGATTTAGAAAAAACATTTTGAAAGCGACCATCAAAATACAGAAATGCTGGCTGTTTCTGAGAGTTTTAACAGAGGAAAGAAGTACTCATCATAATGGAATGCCGCTCAGTCTTTAAAAAAAAAAAAAGAGAAAATCCTGCCATGTGCAACATGGATGGACCTAACAAATATTATGCTTACGAAATCAGTCAGATGGAGAAAGATAAACACTATATGATTTTACTCAGATGTGGTCCACAGAGGAACTAAGTCAAAGAAAAAAATGAACTTTCGGACTGTAAATCCAAATTAGTGGTTACCAGAAGGAAAGGGGAAAGGTGCAGGCAAAATAAGCAAAGCAGTCAGTTATATGGTGAAGGATCCTATAAATATTCAACAGCTACAAATTGCAGAGATGAGAGGTGAGAATTGTATTGAAATCTTTCCTTTGAAGATTATCTAATCCAACCAACTACTGAGTTTTGGAATCTTTTTGTCAACATCACCCAGAAAGGGTCATTCAGGCTAGAAATACCTGAATTGGATGCTAATTCTTAAAAAAAAAAATCTCTAAACATTCTTCTGTTTAAAAATCTGTTTAAGATTTTTCTCAAGATACACCCAAGTTTTCTAATTTGTGGAGGAGAGCAGCTCTGTCTTGACTGCCTTGTTGGAATCCATATCAGAAATCTTCAATCAAGCTTAACCTGCGTCCTGGCAGAGCACTGACCTGGACTGGAAGACGGAAGCCTTCAAAAAGCTTCTAGGAAGTCATGTCGCACTCATCTATTTCTCTGAAAGGATTCAAGAGACAGTTTCTCATAACCTCCCGAGTTCTGAGGAAGCACAGGCCTCCTGCACCACCGTGATCCTCACAGCAGAGCTGTGGAAAATGACACCACGTGGCTGGATTCTATCTCTGGCTCCTCAGCAACATATCGAAACAGCTCATGCATCACTCATGGCCTACTCTTTGCTGTTTTGTTCTCATATGGTGTCTGCAACTGGGACCTGAAGCTGGCCCCTTTGACGACTTCTTCTTCTACTTCCAAGAATAAATTGTCTAAACCCATACGGGACACAATGAATCTCTCCTGGTCCATCAGTCAGACCAGTCTTCTAAATACCATGAGCTGACCATGTGTGGAACTTTCCAGTTTTAAAACTAAGGTATTTACCAACTCTGAATCTTCTGAATTTTCTGCTCCTCAGAATTCCTCAAAAAGCCCTTTGATGGTTTCACATGCCATACCTTTGAGGAGACAGATTGCAAGTCACTGCCACCAGGAACTATAATTTATAGCAGCTGTTGCTGTTAGTTGCTTTCTTACTGTCTTTGATCTACTTAAACTTTATTTCACTCTTCTAAAAGTTCTTTTCATATTTTCCACCCTTGGCTGCTCACGCAACCTTCCCTAGCATTATTTCACAAAAGTGTTTTAACTTACAGTGTCCCAGACTCTAACTCCTGAATAACTGTTTCACAAAATGGTGAACACTCAGTAAGGGGTTAACACATAGATCTAAGGTCCTGAATAGGTGCTAGTCATTTCCATATATGAACCTCTTTGATCCAAACAGCTTTATTTAGCATGTTCCATATGTATCATGTCCATTTAATAGAGAAGTAAAATGATAGCGCAGAAAGTTAAATAAGTGAATTTTTCTGTGTCACACAGTGAGTAAGGCTTGATCCCAGAGCTTTAGGAACTCAAGCCCAGGTATCTTTGAAGCTATGACATTAAAGTGATCAGTCCCACACTTAACTGATACATTAATGAAGAGTTTCCTGAATTTGGGGCTCACCAGAAACAAACTAAACAGGGCAAACTGTTTGGAAAAAAAAAGATAATGAAAAAGATAAGGAGGTAATGAGAACTGTTCCAGTGAATGGAGGACAATATACTTTGTGATGGGTTGAATTATGTCAGATAGGCTGAAGTCCCAACACCCAGAATCTGTGAAAGTAACCTTATCTGGGTCTTTGCAGATGTGATAAAGTTAAGAGGATGTCATAAATGATTAGAGGGGACCCTAATCCAGTGACTAGATTTTATGTTTACAGAGAGAGAGACAAACAGAGAGATCTACAGATCTATCTCTCTCTCTATATATACATAAAACAACAACAAAAAAGATATAACAAAAGAGGAAACAGCCAGAGGAAGAAATACACACATATGAAATACACACAGAACAAAGATGGCCACCAGAAGTCAGAGGCAGAGACTGGAAATGTGTTGTCACATGGAGGAAGCCTGAGGAAGACCAGGGGTTCTGAGTGCTGGAAGCCAAGAAGGCTCTTCCCTTGGAGACTTCAGAGGGAGTATTGCCCTCACGACACCTTGATTTTCTGGCTTTTAGTCTCCAAAACTGTGAGAGAATAAATGTCTCTTTCTTTAAGTCATCTACTCTGTTGTACTTTGTTATGGGAATCACAGTAAGGAAATATCCTTCAAGGTTAATTTAAGTGTCATTGTTGGTAAATATATTACTGGAACTTCTCAATTCAAAGCTAATCGCTCACTGCATGGCAGAGCTATTCCCTCCATGGGAACAGATCTAAACCTAATTTCACACATCTGAGGTATAAACATTTATTAAATAGCTTGAAACTCTCTTTAGCACTTAGACCTAGAAGCACACTGCATTATATATATTATATATATATATATATATCTCATTAAATATTTGATTGTAATTATTGACCTGAATTATTAAAGCAAGAAAGAGAAGACTCTAAAGGCTACACAGTGCCTTGCAAACAATGTAGACACAATCTTTTCTTGTGTTTCAGGAAATGGGAGTCTTCCACCAACCCAATGAGATTCTAAGAAGAATTCTTGTAACAAATGAAATAAATAAAACAAAAAGAAACTTTTTAGAGTCTAGGATAGAGTTGGTGGTTATTAGAAGGAAAGGGGACATGAACGGTAGGTAAAATGAGTAAAAGTCATTAAGTGTATGGTGAATGATATAAATAGACATTTATCCATGAACATAATGGAGTCTATAAACATGCTGACTTATAAATGATGCACACCTGAAATCTATATAATGGCATAAGCCAATATTACTTCAATAGAAAAGAAGCAATGGTTTCCTGTTTCTCATGATAAGAAAGCAAGCACTGTAACTTTACAACTAACCACTTTGTGTATTATTTGTGGCTGATTGAAATGCAGCACTAGTACTTACACAGCGAAACTTTAGTAAAGAACGCTATAATGGAGTAAACAGCTTGTCTGGGAACCACTACAGCACATCATGGCAATTCTTCACACCTCACAGAGCAGCCCTCTGCTTTTGAGGTCATGTTTACACCCCCCTGAATGTGCCCAGGGTGAAAAATGTCAATATGATCTTGGGAAAAAAACATTTTGTGCATTATACAACACCAGAGAAGGAACTTGTGCATTATTTTTCATTTCTTTCATGAAGCATTGCTCATTTTCCTCTAAAATTGAACTGATCATTATTAATATTATTGAATCTTATTGAAACTGCTTTGGGGGAAAATTACAGTATAATTATGAATATCCTTTCATCCTCATTGAAGTATTAACTCCTTGAAGATAAGAACATTATTTTATAACTCTTTGTGTCTCACATAGGATCAATCATGTGCCTCTAACATTTTAGGTACCCAATTAACATAGGTTCAATTGAATTTAGAATTCTGTGCTATGACCCTAATTCCATGGATGCATTAAACTGAAAGTCTGCAAATATAATTGAAATAAAGAGAGACTGTGAGTTAAAAATCACAGAAAGCAGACATGGAAGCTGAGCACTAACACCATGGATTTCTCTGTAGGCTTTACTACTGCTCTCCAGAAGGGATTCGAGGTGTCGAAGCGATCATGCACACCTGCCTATCCTACTTCCCAATTCATCTCATCGAAGACACAAGGCTTGAAGAAACGTTCTAACCAGAAGTGGACTGGATGTCCACAAGCTGACTTTTTGTTGGCTAACTCCTGCCGCGCAGTGAGAGTGTAGGCTAAGCAGCTCTAAGAGAGACCAAACAATGACACCCACAGGGTAGATATTATTCACAGCTCACAGATGCCAAGTGGTCCAGGCTAGGTAGCAAGCTCTGCTCCTCACCATCATATTGGGATTCCAGGTCCTTTCATCTTAATGCTGAGCCATTCCTGAGGGCGTTCTTGTCAACTGTATGCTCAGAACTGGATCACCAGTTGTATTAGTTTGGGTATTCAAGAGAAACAAAAATAATCACACACTCATGTATATGTGCATGTCTTATTTATTATGTGAATATATATATATATGTATCTGGTTATACAGCTATAAATATATCTGTATATTTAAGTATATCACCCTTTTATATTCAGAGAGATGGATGGAGGAATGGGTTGATTATAAGAAATTGGCTCATGGAGTTAGAGGCTGAAAGGTGCCAGGACTGAGAGTCAGCAGATGGAGACGAAGGAGAGACAGTTGTATAGCTTTAGAGTCCAAAATCTGAGAACCAGGTGGACGGATGTGCCCGTCCAAGTACAAGTTGAAAGGACTAGGCCAACATCACAACTCAACACAATTGTACAGAGACATTTCTTTCTTTGCTCCTTTCAGGCGTCAGTGCATTAGATGAGGCCCACCACATGGCGGAGGCCCGTCTGCTTTACTCAGTGCACTCATTCAAATGCTAACCTCATCCAGACACAGCCTCAGAAGAAACACCCTCACAGATACACCCAGAATATTCAAGCACCCATCCAGCTGACACATAAAATTGTCATTACACCATTCCCATACCGTCAGACCAGTTCACAGTAAGAGCAAAAAAAATATGCTTTAAAGGATGTGTCTCTGATGTCACATATATCCCTCCTGTCTATAATACTGAGCAGAAATCAGTCACACAACTTTAAGGAAAAGTCAAGTTTTGTGCAGCCAGAGACATGAATAATTAAGTAGGAGGGAGGGGAAAGGAGCGAAAACACAACACAAAACTGCAAATATAAAATGATACACAAAAGTTAACATACATTGGACAAAGGATAGTAGATTTTAAAAGACTGTCAAATATAAAATCAAACATAAAATTTAACATTTACTTAGAATGAGCAAAGAATGTGTTTTTCAAGCCATCAAGTTCCACAAATAACACAAAATCCAGAAAAATAAAATATTGATATAAACTGCCCCTAGCAGTTACAATTATATTCTCCTATACTTTGACCCCCCTACGTCGATTTCTTCATCACATTTACATTGATCCTATAATATCTTTTATTTTTCTAGTGAAAATAAAAAAAATAATTTTCTCTAACCTAGATTTCCAAAGTTTGTATTTCACTGTGGATGGTTAATCAGTTTCTTACAGCTTCACAATCTGTATTGGTAATATTGATATCAGAATGGTCTGCTACTCTGGAACATATAAAACCTATACATGTAGACCACATCTATTTGCAGAACTGCTAAATGATTATGCCTTACCAACAAAGGAATTCTGATCATTAAATTTCATGAAAAACTTGCCAAATAAAAAAATGTGTAGTGCATCGATAATTGTACCCTTTGCATTAGTCATGTCCTAGAAGATGAGAGAAGCTCCATTATTACCAGGTCTCGATGTGAACTGAAACCTCAGATTCCAACCAAACCATTGAGAGAAACATTCTAGCTTCTGTTCTGCGCACTTTCAGCCCATTTCTCTTCCACAGCCTCACACTTCTAGCACCAGGCAGTAGAATCTAACCCACACTGAGTCAGTCTCGCCCCTGTGTTACGCTCATTGAGATTATATAGCATCAAGTAGCCTGGAGGCCACTCCTACCGTAGGATGGTTAACGATAAAGGAATTCTCCAGAAAAGTGACTACAACCACATATTTCCCCATAAATACAGTAAATGGACACCAACTCACACTTCACAGAGGTCCCCCAAAATTCACTATATCACAGTCAACATACAGAGAAGTGTGACAGTATAATTTAGAAAGTGAGAGGTAGTAGTTTTAACTTTCTGTGCTTGCGATCTCTTACTCTGGCAAATCTTCAAAACGTATGCCAAAAACAGACCGAAACATAAGATCAGATAAACACACAAAGATGAGACTGTTCCTCCTGAGTCTGGAAATTGTCTCCTCTGAGGACAGACCCTCAAGCTGGCGTTCCATTGTCCTCATTATAAATCTCCTTCTGACACGACCGTCCTTGGTAGCATAGGAGGTTGGAAAAGTAGTTTCTAAGTGAATGCGGATGGACCCAGCTAAACTCAAAGCTTCTACCAGCTTCCGTGACAAGTCAATGGCACACCTCCACTCCTTCTAATGAGATGTCCCCGCTCCGATAAAAAGCACTATTTGTAGGGTGCAGGAAAAGGGCCTGCCAGCTCTCGCTCCTGTGAATTCCATACCCGGTCTATGGTCATCCATTCTTCCCCATTCTATCTGAGCTCTATCACCAAAGTCATGGCCTGTGTGTTCGTTTCCTTGTGTTACAGCAATGACGAATGATCACAAGTTCATTACTTTACAGTTCTGGAGGCGAGAGACCCAAAATCAGTTTCACTGACATCAAATGAAAGTGTCAGTAGGGCCACGCCACTTCTGAAGGCTCGGGAATAGGGAGGACCCATTCCTTGTCTTTTCAGCTTCTGCTGGCTCTCTGCGGTCCATGGCTCAGGTCACACTGATGGCCTCTGGGTCCATCATCACGTCTCTTGATTTCCTTTCAAAAGGAACCTGGTGGTTATACTGGCCCATGGGATTTATCCACAATACCCTCCCAATCTTAAAACTCTTAACTTAATCACACTTGCCTGTTGGCCATGTGTGGCGGCATGTTCCCTGGCCCGACATCAGGTGGTAGAAGTTTATGGGCCATCATTTTCCTACCACATCTTGTCTTCTATATTTCTTGGGGGTTGCGTTGAGATGGACTCCAATTCATGCCTCCATTTCAAAGGACATATAACAGCCTTTCCCCATCTCCCCTTGGAAATCTCTCCCACCAGGCTTGAGGTAAAGAAAGCAGCATTCTCCACGCCTTCCCCAGGGAAGTCAACAGCTCTCCCAAAGACCTCTTTTCCTGGGTCTCCTTCATAAAGGTCCATCTGCTCTCTCCCTTGATCTTAGTCTGTCAGAGAGACAGAGTGAGGCAACAGGTCTTTTGACATGACTTTTATAAATGTGCTGATGCTTTCACCCCAATTGGAAACCTGATGTTCACTGAATGGGCATCTTCACTGCTACAGAGGCAGAGCTCCAATCTAGCATCCTGCACAGACTCTTCCCCTAAACCAGAAATATGACATTAGACAAAAGCTTCATGAATTGCTAAAACTCTTAAAGCATGTCTTCTGTGAGACAAGAAATGTATTTGGTGAATCGAAAGAAATCTCAGTATTCAAAGGTGAATATTAGATGAACAGCATTCTCTCAAAGGCAAAAAAATATTTTTTAGGAGAGTATTTTTGCTTTTGAATAGCTTTGCAGCCAGTTATAATGTTCCTTCTCAAATTAAGAACTATCACTCAACCAATCTTCTGTTCATATGAAAAAGAACAATTTTTGCTGGAGAGCAAACCTCACCTGCAAAATATTAAATGTAATCGGTGATGTTGGAATGTCTACTTTGCCTAAAGAAATGCATTTTCTTCTGTTCATTTTTAAACCTCTCCCACACGGTAATGGCTAAAAATCTTTTATAGAAGCCACAAAATCATGGTGCCATAAATTATATTCACATTATTATTAGAAAATTTTACTGAGATGACAAGAATAACAGCATTTACACACACACAAAAAAAAATGGAATTGAAGTACCTGTCACATCTGGAGTATTTCTCTCATCAAACTTACCATCTAAACCGAAATGCCTAATTTCAAAAAATATGCACAACAATAAGATAGCAGTTCTATTGGCATATTAACTTGAACTCTTTCTTTCAAATGCTTAAAAACTGATTCAAGTACGAGAAATTGTGGCTTCACCTACAACAAAAGCAGTTGGGGTGGGCGTGGGGGGATTCTGTGTAAAATATGTTACAGGACTCCCTGGGAGTGAAGGCAATTGATTTCAGCATTTTTCTAGACCTAGGTCCTCAAAGCCTTTGGGGTGCTGATTCTTGTTGCCACTCTATTGTTTCTTCCATCATTTTCTGGCTACATGGTGACATGACAGATCAGAGACAGACAATCCCGTGTCTGTCTTTAGCTTATGAATTGAGTGACCAGAAGAGACTTAGTTCAAATTCCCAGGGAAGAAACTGTCTGCCCGTTTGGAGCATGTAACCCACTCCTGAAATAAGTAACCAAAGTCCACAGATCACTGCACGAAGATATTCCTGGAATGAGGGAGAGGTGGAGGATACAAAGAAGACAGCCATAGAGCGTCATTCCAAAAGGTTTTGGATAGAGTAACACCGAAAACCTGAGAGACAGTCTCATCTGAACACACGCGCAGTACAGGTTATTAAGAGGATGTTTTCTCACTCCTATACACATTGTATTTTCGTGTGATTCCTCCATCCAAACAAGTGGAACCCAGCAAGACCATGTCTTATGGTCTCTTCTTTGCTTGGGAATAATCATATACAGATAAAGGCAATAAAAATTTAAATACCTAACCTATGTGGTTATAAACTTGCAGAGGAGACCAAGACCAAGGCCCTGGCCATGACTAATCAACTTCCTCTAATCTATCCCCAAGCAGCAGGTGGACTTCTTCCTGTGGATGTGGCCCATGAGGGACCCAGTTTTATGTGGTTGCTATCTTGGCTGTGAATACCTGCCTTTCTAGGCACCAAGGTCTCTGGTCTATCTTTATATGGATGTTAACAGCCAAGTTCTTTAGTCAACAAGATCAGCCAAGCCTTCCAGATTTGTCAGGGTGTCAGCTTGTCCATTTAACCCTGAAGTCACTAAAATGAATAGAACCCTTATATAAACACCATTTACCAATCTCATTCAATGTCAGAAACTTTTTAAGTTATCATGAAATATCTGACTCAAATCATTCTGCCTTTCAAAATGTCATTTTGTAGTTGATTACAGTCTAATGCTACAGGTTTTGCTTCAGTTGTTCATAAAGCTCCACGATCTCAGGGACAGTCTGTGTGAGAGGATCTGAGCAGCGCTAGTGATTGTTCTGCAGCAAGACTTTCTCTTAGGGTTTTGCCTGAACTGAGGAATTTCTCATGCAATGTGTCCTCAACTAGAGCATCTTTATCACATGGAATTTGCCCTGGAAATTTCTTATGGAGCAGAAAAACTATCGAAATGAGGATTTATGAGATTTAAGCAGTAAGAGGATTGACAGTGAAAGGGCTAAACACAGAAATAACTATTATTCTCTCATTATACTTGTGTAAATAGCAGTCTATTATTTCTTCAAAATAAATAATGGAAACCACAGAAAGTTATGCATATATAGCTAACAAAGTTTAAATGGATAAATCTTCTGGTCTTAATTATTTCTAAACAAAATTTGCAGAGAAACATACACTTTAAACGTACTTTAGGGAAGGAAAAAGTTCAAAAACCCATTTAAAAGAGCTAGAAAAAGGGAAGCAATGTAAACTCCAGAAACATGTGCAAAAGGACATAACAAAGAACAAAAGGTAATGATAGTAGAAAACAACATTTCAGAAGAGAAAATAAACATGGCTGCAGTTGGTTTTCTGAAAAAGTTAATGCAAATGAAAACTAATAATAGTGAATCTGTGAAATGAGAAAACACAAGATAGAATGTCCAGGACTGAAAAAAGGTGAAATTAGTACACATTAAGGCATATTAGGAAGAATTTCATGACAAGAAAATTGTCAACTTAGATGGAGACAGATTCCTTAAAGAAATAATACAACTTACCACAACTGTATAGAAAGAAACAGAACATCTTTAATAGTTCAATACCTTGCAGAAAATTGAATATAGTACTAAAAACTACCCATGAAAGAAAATTTTAGATGCAGGTAACTTCACTTGAAAAGTCTTTCAAATACTTAAAGGAGGACTAATACTAACTTACAGAAAACTCCTTCTAGGAATAGGGGCTGAAATATTACAATTCATTTTAGAAGGTCAATATAATATTGTCCTAAAACCTAATAAGGATATTCAGAAGATAAAGTTATAGAGCAATTTCTCTAGTAAACATACATACAAAAATCATAGCAATGCATATGCAAATGAAATCCAGCCATATATATAGAAAAAAGACTATTTTATGACCAAACACTATTTATTGCAAGAATGCAAGATTGGCTTAGCATTCAAATTTCAGTTAATGTACTTGACTACAGTAACAGAACAAAGGAGAAAACCATTTAAACATTAAAGCAAATAAAGAAAAGGTACTTTATAAAATCCAAATTCTAATTCATGTCAAAAACTCAGCTAACAAATGAAAAGAAAATGTTCTTACTATCATACAAGGTATTTACAAAGCACCTAATGTAGCTAACATCATATCAAAAAGTAAAACATGCAGAGACAGCAAACACCCTAATCAAAATACCATTACAATAATTCAACAAGTTAAAGGGATTATACACCATGACTAAGTGAAATTTATTTCTGGAATGAAAGGAAGAGTCAACATAAGGAAATCAAGCAGTATATTTTATATTACAGAAAGGAAAAACAGCAAATAACTCAATTGCTACTAGAAATGGATTTGACAAAATTTAGTACCTTACATAACAAAAGCACTCAACAAAGTGAGGTAGAAGGAAACTTCAACATAAAAGAGGTCATATATGAAAAGCCCACAGCTAACATAAACTCGACGGTAGGGAAAAATTGAAAATTTTTCTTTTAAGATCATGCACAAAACAAAAAAATAGCAGTCCTTTATCACTTGTATTAAACACAGCACTGGAAATCCTAGCCAAAGCAGTAAGACTGGAAAAGAAAAAAAGGAACCCAAGTTAGAAAAAGGAAACAACAGGATGCAATATCAACTATGCTTCTCTTCATTAAGCACATATAATCCAAAAACTCGTCACAAAGAAGAAAACACTTAGGTACAAACATAATCTGCAGATGAAAGGCTTGCAGAGCAAGTCTTAACATCATAGAGCGGTTTATGGAAACTACAACTTGAAGTGAAACAATGTAAAATGAAGTCAATTTTATGGCAGGCCAATTGAATAAATAAGAGTAAAGTTCCTCTGACCTAAACCTGGACCCACAAAACTATCCTCCAACTTCTAAATAAAGATGCTCTGTGGTAGAGTGGTGGTTGGGCACAGTCCAAATGCATCCCAAGGTTCTGGGTTCATGCCCCAGGGTCAGTGGGAACAACTAAAACGCACCACTAAATAAAATCAATAAAAAGTTTCCTTCTCCTCTCTCCGCCTGCCTCTGCTTGCCTTCATTCCTGCCTGCACGATTTCTTAAAAAAAAAAAAAAAAAAAAAAAGATACACACAAAAAAAACCCACTTCGAAATGAAGACTCGCAAACACTTCTAATACTAAACAAGAATTACATTCATTCATTTGCTCATTTCCCAATGAATTCACTGCGGTCAGGGCTACTGATGGCCCAGGGCTCCCCTAGCAGGTCAGGAGACAAAAGCACCACGTCTCCATCCCTGGGCAGAACACCCTTCCACTGGAGGGCACACTCACACTCACAGATAAGCCAATTCACCTAAGTGCACAGCTTTGGGATGTGACAGGAAATCAGAACACACAGAGAAAATTCACAGGGACAGGAGAATCTGCAAACTCCACACAGAAAACAGCACTGGTCAGGAATTGTTTTCTTGTCTCCTTAACTATAAGGAAATGATGTTGAATAAGTCGACATTATTTGAGAACCAGCTGTGCACTGAAAACCACCAAATACTGCTGAAAGAAATGAACGGCATAAGTAAATGCAAAGAGATTATGTTCATCGATAGGCTCTACAGATGAGTACGACCCCTATCAAAACCCCAAAAGCAATTTTTACAAGACTAAATAAAAAAGAAAATCTTAAAATTCATAATCTCAAGATATCTCAAATAAGCCAACTTAATTGTTATGTGCCGAATTAAGTTGCCTCCAAAATCCGTATGTTAAAGCCTAACCCTCCAGTAGCTCAGAATGTGACCAGATCTTTAAAGGGGAGATTAAGTTAAAAGAAAACTTTAGGAGCGGGCTCCGATCCAATGACTGAGATTCAGATAAAAGGGAATTTGGACATAAAGACACCAGAGATGGACACACAGAGAGGAAAAGCCATGTGGGAACAGAACAGGAAGGTGGTCATCTGAGCATCAATGAAGAAGACTTCTTAAGAAACTGACCGGGTAACACCTTGATCTTGGCTTTCTAGCCTCCAAAACCAAGAAAAATAAGTCTGCAAGCCACCCAGGCTGTGGTGTTTTCTTAGGGCAGCCCTAACAAACTAATCCAGTGATCTTGAAAAAAACGAGTTGGCGTTTTCACACTTCCTGATTTCAAAACTTACTACAAAGCAGTAATAATCAAATCTGTGCACGGGAACAAACACACAGAACACAGAGGCCAGGAGAGCGCCTGGAGGTTAACATTCCCAGAACCCAATGATTTCAACAAGTACCAACACTGGCCCATGTGGAAAGGACTGTCTCTTCAACTGCTGTCGAGAAAACTGGATTGTCACATGCGAAAGAATGAAGAAACTGGACCCTTACTGATCCCCTAGGAAATCTGACTTAAAATGAATCAAAGATCTAAACCTAAGACCTAGAACACTTAGAAAAATCTTCAGGACATTGGATTAGTCACGAGGCCTTGGATGACATCAAAAGCATAGGAAACAAAATTAAAAATTTATAGGACATGAAATAGAAAATGTGTACCTCCAAGGACACAACCAACAGACCAATTCACAGAATGAAAGAAAATATCTGCTAATCAGATATCTGATATGGATTAATATCTAGAACATAAAAAACACCTCTAACTCAACGACACACATAAATGACAAAAAATGAAAAGAACTTAAAGACATTTCTCCATAGAAGAGACAGAAATAGCCAACAAACTATGAAACAGGGGAACAAGTCAATTCTCATTAACCAAAGGCAACTCAAAATGAGACTTCACCTCATCTGGTTACTATCAAAGAACATTGAAAATGAGAAGCGCTGGCAAAGATGTGAAGAAATTGGAACCCCTCGGCAAGAAAAGATGACGCAAAGGGCAGAGGCCATGAGAACAGGAAACGTTCTGGCCTGGATGTGGTACAACCTGACAGCACGTCCGAGTCAGAAATTCTTCAGACCTCAGTTGCCCTAACTTTTCAATGAGCAAAAGTGAGTGAGACAATGACGAAAAAACTCAAACATCTCTTTTGTTTGTTTTTATGAAAAATACACACCTCAGCCAGCAATGTCATAAATCATGACAAAGGTGGGAAGACACCATGTTTTCTTCACTTCCTTCACAGAAATATCCAATTTTAATTCAATGAATGACTAAGAATATAATGCAGTCACTACTCATCACTTTGTGTTTTGAGGATCAAAACTTTTTCAGTGGAATCTTCATTTCATTCCAAGTATTTGGTTTTTTTTTTT
>RJWH01002146.1:0-160614 GCA_004363575.1 Solenodon paradoxus
GAGAGAGAGAGAGAGAGAGAGAGAGAGAGAGAGAGAGAGAGAGAGAGAGAGAGAGAGAGAGACAAGACAGACAGACAGACAGAGAGAATGCGTGCATGCACTGGAGACTACTCCTAGGTTCCTATTTTCCATTTTAGTTTATCTACTTACCAAAGAAAAGTAGGAGTTAGTGCCAGCAGTATTATCTAGTCTTTCACCTTTCAAACCACGAAGTATTTCTGATTCCTTTAAAATTCTTTTTTTTACCAGGAACATCAGAAACTAAAATTTGTGAGTTCTGTTATGCTGGCCATCTAAAAAGCATATGTTGACAAGCAACTGTTTTCACTTTAAGTGTGATATAAACATTCTAATTCTCAAAAGTAGCCCAAGGACTCTGGCTGCAGTGGCAAGAAAGGTAACACTGGAGCCCAAAGCTTATGTGCTTCCAGAATAGGAAGACATCCAGATTTCACGTGAAGGTGCCATTATTTTGCAGTTTTAAACAAAGTAATGGGAATTTTCATAAAGCCTTCCTACCCCCCATAAACCATGCTCACCTGCACAGAGGTAGTTATCTGTTAGTATCAGAAACAATTTCTATTTACTTTTCTCATCCAATTTGAATCTATTGTTAGTAAGAACCAACACAAGATGTCAAACTATGATCCCATATAACCACTGATGAAATCAAGTATTACACTTTGCACATGCTGGGCCAGGGAGAGGGGTGGGTAGGGACAGAAGCATTACAACTCCAGAGTACATGGGCAAAAATTTCAAGTCCTTGAAACAGCAAGATCAGTAACACCCAACTTGATGCTATCACTATCAAGTCCAGATAGCTAGGCAGTGTGTACATTACTGTAATAATGAATCAGCCCCACTACAAATGGTGCTACCAAACACTTAGAAAGGAAATCTTTTCAGTTAGGTAAAAGATTATGATTTCTGCTCTAGAAAGTCCCATTTCACTGTCGGTATTTTAAATATTTCATTTAAACATTTCACAATTAACAGATTTTCCCAGCAGTTGAATGTGGACAGGAACATTCTAATATGAACCATAACAGCTTTAAAGTTTGTAAAGAATAAGCTCCAAAGGGCAAAAAAAATCTTAGATCTTAGGGGACAAGGACAGGAAAGTGAAAGATGTTTACTATGTGAACTTGCACAGTTAATCTCTAAGACGGGTTAGGTCCACTTAAAATCATGCTTAAGCAAACCCCTCTTAATATAAAGATCAATAATGACATGTCTGAACATAATTAAACATTGATTTTTATTTTTTAAAAATTCGTTCACAGTTGTATAAATCAATCACTAGTTACCACAGAGTATTACTTAATAGAGCAAGCAGTTACTAACACATCTCTCTTCTAGATGGTATTTGCAAAGAGAATTACTCCAGTGTTAGACCCTGAGGGTGGTAGGAAGGCAGTTAAAGTGCTCTTTTTCTTGAAGGGACAGGTTTAGATAAAAAGTAAGCAAAATGGCAAACTAGTTAATCCTTCCCTCTCAACTTTTTCAGCTCTGTAAGACAGCAGAGATGCAGATTTTAAATTCTTCATACTAGAACCACATAAATAGGAGCTAAGTTTATAGTTTTGGAGTATTCAACTCACTGCCCTTGGGCAAGCAATAAACATACCTACGCCTCAAGTTTCCTGATCTAGAAAATGGATAGAATAGTACCTAACTCTTAAGGGTTTTTCAAGGATTAAATTAAATGAAATGATCCATGGAAAGACCCAAAATCCATGCATGGCAGACAGTAAGCATTCAATTAATATAGGCAATTATTGCTGCTACACCTGAACAAATAATTCTAAAAGTCAATATATAGCCCCTTTTCTTTGGTCCTATTAAGATGGCAGTAAAGATCAATGACCTACAATCATTCCTATTCAATATAGTTTCTTTGTAAAATTTAGGTGAGAACCATAGAGATTAACTTTCTGAAGAGAAAGGGATAAACTTTGCTTCATTACTAAATACCTACTCAGATCTGACTGAAGTCAAAAGAACACTTCGTTGTATTAAGAGCCCACCTTCCTCGAAGTGGTCACATCCTCACCTGCCACACCCTTTCTTTGCTCCCACATCCCAAAGAAACAGATCTATATATTCTTTGCAGTTTTCTGAGTCACAGGGGCTTCTATCTTTTAAAATCCTGACAGGCTGGCTAAATGTGGTTAAGAAATACTCCAACCCCTACCACTTAGCATCCAGTCTTGCACAACACCCAGATCAGAAGTCACCTCCTTGAAGAAATTACCCCACCCCCAAACAAAATTAAGTCCCGTAGTTTCCCAAAGCGTTTCGGGTACACATATGTCCCAGCACCTACCTTATAATTAACTATGTCTCCCCCAATAGACTGGACTGAGGTCAAGAGCAGTGTTGTGGTGAAGGTTTGGCTCTAACACCAAGTACAGTGTGGATTTAGCACATACCAGGTGCTCAATACAAGCTACACAACCAGATTCTCTCCTCAGAGGACTATCTCTGGATGCCCCACTTCAAAATCTGAACATAAGGCTTCTCTCAGTAAAGCAGGCTAACACTATGAACTGCTGATTAAAACATCAGAAAACCTACGCATTAGCTTCTCCCACTGGAGAGGGTCCCAGAACCCAAAGTCAGTGGAGCAGGATTATGCACCTCTAGAATCAGTGGCAATTCCCAACACCCTACAGCAGAACCTTTCTCCTTCAATGGTTTGCTGGAAAGATGGCAAGGTGACTTTATTGGGGGGAATCTTCATGACTAAGTCGTGGAAACATTCGAAGAATAAATAAATGCCTTCACTTGGCTGAAAAAGAGTTCAAAAAAACATAAAAGATCTGAGGAAAGCAAGCCTGTGATTCCTGAAAAAGAGTGACTTCTGAAAAAGGATGAGTAGGAAGCAGGAGTGGGTGCTGGTCACTGTTTCTCAGTAAGTAAATCATTTTTCTTCCCCCATAACCCAAAAGAAAAGGTCAATACACCAGGCCCGGATGAGCTGCTCAACAACCTTCCCGCCTGACAAGTACACTAAGCTGCTTTCCTAAAAAGAGATACGGCCTTAGGAACCTCCATCACAATGAAAAGTTTTAGTCACTAAGACTTAAAATTTTTTTTTAATGACTATGCCTTGAATTCAACATTCACTTGGTTGGCCAGCAGAGAACTTGCAAACTTTCCTTGAAGGGAGGCACTGCTACCTTTGCAAAGAACACAACTTGGGGAAAACAACCTCAAAATACGAAAAACTCCACAAAGGGTGGTTTTAGTTTGAGAGCTGTAATTCCTATTAGAGACCTCTTACCAAGCCCCCCTCCCCCGCCGGCTTTTGCCAAAAGTCGGGAGGTGGGGGAAGAGAAGGAAAGAAAGAAACGAACAGCTGCCGAAGTGTATCTTTCATTCTGGAAGCAGAAATGGAAACAAACAAGCAGCAGAACCGGGGAATAACCACCCTCCCAACCCCCAATAAAGTTCTCTTTGGAAAAAAATACTAACAATTCAGCCACCCACCCTCCCCTCTCGGGTGCAGGCTGTGATTTATATGGCTTTGCTCGGCAGACAGCTCCTTCTGGGCAGCTCGAGCAAGGAGCCGAGGGAGGGAGAGAAAGAGACAGGCACAGAAAGGAGAAGAGAGAGAAAAAGAAAATGGCGCAGAGACTAAGTCCCGACTGTCGACAAGGCGACTTTCCCGGGAGGAATCCCGGCCCGGAAAGGTGGCCCGAGGCCCGGCAGCAGCCGACGCGGGGTGTCCGGTGCCCCCTCTGCGGAGGGCCGCGATCTGGGGGCGCTGCGGTCCCCGGAAAGGGGGTCCAGAGGCGGCCCGATGGGAACAATGGGGCCGGTGAGCGAGGAGCTGGGACTTAGTCTCTGGGACGCCATGTCTGTCCTCTGCCGGCTCCGGCCCGGCTCGGGGAGGCGGCCGGGCCGGGCCGGGGGGCACACTCACCATTCACTCGGAAATCCGCGTCGATCTGGGGAGAGAAAAGGAGAAAATATCAAACAACAGGCACACAGACCCCGCGGCGGCGGAGGTGGCGGCGGCCGGGCGCGCGCGGCCAGGGGCTGAGCTACCCCGCGCCCCCAAAACAAGGGGACCCCGGGGCGGCCCCAAGGGGCGGCCGCCCATCTCCCCTCTAACTTGGCGAATTTCGCCCGGGGCCTACCGACCCGATCTCCTCCGCGGCTTTGGCCGCCCTCTGTCTGGGGCTCGGCTGTCAAAGTGGCCGGCCGGGGGCGAGGCCTGCGCCGGGGCCCGGGAGCCGGGGTACGGCCGAGGCGGCGCTGGAGGCGGCCGAGCCGTACCTGGGAGTCGTTATGGAGATGGTCCCCACTCATGTCGGCGGGAGCGGCGAGCGCAGCGGACGACCAGCGGCGCCGAGGAGACGCAGACGGTCGGGACCGGCCTGTACGAGCGGCCCGGGAGTTCCCCGAGGCTCCCGGAGACGCGAGGAGGCGGCCGCGGCCGGAGAGTCCCGGAAAGGCTAAGGCGGCGACAGCGGCGGCGACGCTGACGGACTGCCGGGCCGGCGGTGAGAGAAGACCCCGCAGTTGTATAACAGGCTAAGTTCGCATTTCGGCTCACTGCGCCTGCGCGGCCGCTTTTAAACGAGACGTCGGCGACGTCAGGGACTCGCGGAAAGAGGCCACGGGTTGCCGGGCCCGCCCCCTCGCGCTTCTTGGCTTCGCAAGCCCCGCCCCCAGCTCTCGCGCGCCGCTGTGATTTGCGTAAGGAACCGACTCCTCCCACGGCCGCCCACCCGGAACAGCTCCTCTTTCCCTTCTCCAAGCCTTTTCTCGGAACTCCGGGCCCCCTTTGCTAGGCAATGCGCAGGCGCAGCCCGGACACCGCCTCCGCACCCGGGCGGGCAGCGCGGCCACGTGGTGGTCCTTTAAAGGCCGCGGCGGGACCGGGCCCAGCCTGGACTGAGCTGGAGTCTCGCTTCTGCTTCTCGCTGGTGCTGCGGATACAGTCCTTTAGCGACTAGAGTCCCGCAGCCCTCATCAGCGCCTCCTCGGTCGCTAACCGGATCCCGAGGCCTCCTGGCGAGAGGAACCTTTGTCCTGGCCCTCCAGCTTCTGGGTTATTTCACACCCACTTGAAGTTAATTGTGATTTTTCAACCAACCGGTTTAGCTTTAATTTTCAGCCAGGTACTTAAGGTCACCTACCTTTCATTCATTCGACAAACATTTATTATGTACTGAGCCAGGAAGTGTGCCGAGGGAGGAAGGGAGCGGTGCAAGTAGCCAAAGGGACTCGGACATGGTGAAAACGCTGCCTACTCTGCCCATCGCAGTACCCATGGCGCGCTGTGGGACAACGGAGAGGACTTGGAGGAAGAGCTGACTTTTTTGGAGTATGTACTGTGTACTGAGTTTTGAATTCACACGATAGCTCTGTGAGGTCACTTAGGGTACTAAAGTTAAACTGTATCAGACATAAGTGACTTACAAACACATACCTGTAGCTACACTTGGATGCCCCACAATCTTCTCCAGGACTGAATTCACCGTTCTGTTCTTCACACAGCCAGAAGAGCTTCCCTAGACATCATCCTCCCCTTCATTGCTCATTAGTCCAGCTGATTGCCTTAGCCTGCATTATTTTGTGCTTGAATTAGGTAGGTGATCCTACTTCCTTTCTGGCTGTCTCAGGAACTGCTCTCCAAGTATCTTTTTCAACGCTTAGATCCCTTTCCCATTACTCTTAGTATAAAGTTTAAAATTCTTGAAGTAACTGTCTAGGCCCTGCATAACCTGTTTAATCCAAGTGTGACCCTTGTGAATTTTGGGATATCTTTTACCAGTAGTATTATTTTATAATTAATCCCTTCTTCAGCTTCATCCTAAATAATGACAGCTATGAAATACTAACGTGTGAAATTACTTACACTTAAATGTAAAAACTGTGCATCACAAAAACTCAAGCTTAATAGCACTTTCTCAAAGTTATTCCTCTCTCCAATACCTCCCTGACCCCCCTGCCCGACTCAGATTAAGTCCCTTTCAGAGAGTGTCCTTTTCCTTTGTAACACGACCACGATTGATATTCAGTTATTAATGGAGATAATTGACGATTTTTGTGTCTGTCTTCCCTATTAAATGCAAGAACTGTGAGGGGACCTTGTCTGTCCTGCTTAGCACTGGATCCCAGCACTCAGCAGTAGAGTCCACAGAAGCGTGTGCAATCTGAGCAAATGAAAGCAGGACGATGCAGGGATTAGGAGAGGACACATGGAAGTCAAAGTGAGCTAGATTTGAAGTCTCCTCTGCTGTTTAGTAGCTGTGTGACCTCAGGCAAATTGTTTGACCTCTTTGTGCCTCATTTTCTTCATCTGGACAATGGTGATAATGGTGGGATTTTAATAAACTATATTAAAAAAAAGTCGTTTGAGGACACACAGTAAGTACTGTTTTAGATTCAAACTCAGTTCTGTCCAAAGCAATGTTCTTCCTTTCAGTCAAGCTGCCAGACCAGTTTTGCCTTGCTCTCATCTCTCCTCATTGTCTTCCCATCTCAGAATCCAACCCAGGCCATCAGGTGAGGCATGAGGTTCCTTCCTACCTGCTTCCTGCAGGTAGGCCAAGATCATTTGAAGACTACCTTAAGAAGTAACAGCACTCCTAAGACTACTGGACCCCCCATCCCCATCCCATGCCCAAAGAGAATCTGCATTTACTTTGCAGGTCCCTCTAAGAAGAGCTGGCTAGGCATGAAGACAGAGCACAGACTCCAAAATGGCAGACTAATCATGATCCCATCACAGAAATGCAGCTATCAAGAATCTTGTCACAGGCTGAACTTTCCTGCCAGCATCAGTGGCTGGCAATAACCAAAGATTGACTGACTTACCCAAACCCACATGGTCACTCCCTGATTCCTGATACATCAAACCAGTGTCCCCATAAAATGATTCATCTTCTCCTAGGACTTGATGAGATTACAGGTGGACAAAGTTGTTTTAAATGTTATGTTCCTTGTTATGTCTATGTTTCAGCATGTATAAGAAAAAGATCTTTAATATCAGTTGATTCTCAGGATGTAAGTGTTTGGAATGAGGCTTTTCAAAAGTTGACTGATTTAAGTTAAAACATTAAGGAATACCACAGAAGAGCCATATAAGGAAAATTCCAGGAAAGTCAAAGACGAATAAATGAGCTTGGAAAACACTGCTTTCAGTCAAGGCTGCTTGCTCATGGACCATCCCAGTCCCATACA
The DNA here is from genome assembly GCA_004363575.1 of Solenodon paradoxus. Classification (NCBI taxonomy): domain Eukaryota; kingdom Metazoa; phylum Chordata; class Mammalia; order Eulipotyphla; family Solenodontidae; genus Solenodon; species Solenodon paradoxus. The sequence goes on from RJWH01002146.1 coordinate 7,204, forward strand.
AATAACTAGCAGGTGACAGCTGATGTCGTAGGCCTGTTTCCAAAGTAGGCTTCACAAAAGGTGCATGACTGATAGCTCGTCCATTAAGAGAAGGGCTAAATACACAAATACATATACGTTGTGATTTGGAAGTTAAGCAGGTCTTTTCCCACAGGCCTTTTCCGAGTCTTCAATATATTTATATGTGAATATTAAAAAGACGGTCATGGCACTCACTGTCACCAAAATGTAGGTAAGCCCAGAAACCCTTTTTTCCAGACTACCTTTCGAGACTCTTTGCAGTGACTCCACCTCAGGCCATCTGATGTGAGTGGTCGCCCAAGATCCAGTTCGCACTCCCCTGCTTTCAGCTCTCTGGCTTGTTCCCGTTAACTTGACCCAACTCTTGACCCAGAAATAAATGTTTCAGTACCCTGCGCCTGCACAGTGTATTAACTGCACAGATACGCTGTGTTCCCACTGGCCACAGTTGTTTGAGCTGAGCTGAGCCACCTGAACCAGCTTCCCTTAAGACTGTGGCATTGGGAAGGAGTTGTTCCGTCTCTTCTCTAGTGGCTGGATCTATAGTATGTCAGTTAGAGCTGCTTAGTGGGATTTTCTGCCATGGGGGTCAAACGAAGCTGGGGCATAGGGAGAGAAGGAAGAGAAGACGTGAACAGATGGCCCTGATAGAATTCAGGACCCTGGTTCCCACTGTTCCCTGAGGCCTTTTTGCACTCTTCTTCCTGGATCTATAAGTAAATTCCCCTTCGCTTAACCTAATGGATCACTTAAGACCAAGTTCTGAGTAATACTAATCTTCCCTTGATTACTGGGTACTCCCAAAGCCTCTGTTATCCCTTTAACCTGGCCCTGGGCATTTGTCCTTGGACGCCCACATTATGGTACGTGGACACCTCTCCCGACATTTTGATCTCGGATGCTAACAAATCCTTGACTTTTCCAATTCTCGGTAACAGTTTTCCCTGGCTGTGGACATGATGTCCTCTTGAGATTTGGAAAAGAACCTGCTGGACACCCCAGAAAGGAGACTGAGGCTGGCAATCGCCAGGAACACCTCTTGCCTGCTAGTGATAAAACAGCTCAACAGAGACTGAAATGCGTAGAATAAAAAGAGGAAAACCAATAGGAAAGCTGGCAGCCCTGGAATCAGAGAATGAGAAGGCAGGCAGCAAGGATGGAAGATACTGGTCATGCGGCTTGGGTGAGGAGTGGGGGCCACTTTATCATACCCCACTTTCTCATACCTCCATTGTCCTCCCGCCAGAAGACTTCCTTCCTGTACTGACATTCAACCAGTATTTTCTGAGGAATGAAGGAATGGGGACCATGAGGTACTGAGTTGTGGGGATACCGGTATTAATAAGACCTAATCCTCATTTGGGAAGAGTTCCTAGTCTGATAGTGAGACAAACATATTCCCCCACTATTACCCTAAGTTACAAAGAATGACAGGAAGAGGTGCTATGGAAACAGATGGAGGCTCATCCAAGTCACCAGTGATGGGGGCTGGGGGTAATATTAGGAAAGACTTCCACTTGGACAGCTTTTATGAAAGATGAGGAAGGATTGGCTTGTGGGAGAAGGGGAGCCATTGCAGGAAGAAGAGCAACATCTGCAAAGGCAGAGAGCAGCGGGCATGGGTCACTTTGGTTGGGATGGAGCAGAGGGTAACTGTAGAAATGTGCTGGAGAGCAAGACCAGGGAGGTGAAGAGGCCACCCCAAGTGACAGCAGAGCTACCCGGGAATGAGTGATGATAGGGCTTTAACAGGTATGAGAACAGCTGTGGGCAGTAGAGGGCGGTCAGTTTGGCACAGCGGCCCCTAGAGATGGGTGGCTTAGTCAGGAGGCCCTTGGAGACCACTACAAATCATTCAGCAACAGCATTAACCATGGAGAACCATTTGGAATGAGTATGTGGGTGCAAATTGCAAAGGTGACAGAGGATATTGGCCTGTGTCCAGGGTACAGCCCAAGGATGACAATAGCTCTTTGGGTGTCCCTCTCACAGACTGTGTTGCTAGGAGCTCCTGCCCCTGCTCAGGTCCAACTGCTTCCAAGTGGAGAACCTGCAGGCCGAGAGACACAAAGAGACAGAAACCGGGGATCCAGCAAATACTGGAAAAGTCTGGGAGTGAAAGAAACCCCAAGTGACTCAGCATGACTTTCCAAGAAAATAGGACAAAAGTAGCAGCCTCACTCAATAACCAGCAGGTGATAGCTTAGTCAAAGTAGGTGTAGACGATCCACCTCCCCAATAACTGCTCCAATCCTTAACCCCAGCCCCTCCACCTCCCCAGGGTCTGGCTGATACCAGTATCATCTCTGAGGGACAGTTTTTCCACTTGCTCCCTATGCTAACATCCACGCTTTGACCTTGTTAAAAATAAGATCACATACTGTGTGCTAAGTCTTTCACACATATTGTCTCACTTAATCCTCACAATGACTTTATGGTGCTGGTCCTACTAGGTCCACCATTTGACAGACCAGGACACTGGGCTTAGGAAGATTGAATAAATCAGTTTCCTAAAACCACGTAGCTGCTGAGTGGTGGGACTCTGGTTTGATCTAAGCAGTATGTATGACTACGGAGTCCAGTCCTCTGTCCCGATACTGCCTCCCAAGTTGTGCTTAGGCCACTGTTCCCCTCACCCACGTGAGAAATATTTGGAAAGGATAGTCTACAGTTACTGCCTTTTCTACTTTATTTCTTGTCTCTTAAATACTGTTGATCTGACTTCTATTCTAATTAGAGACTTCCTAGTTTCCAAAGAGAACAAACTTATCTTCCTTCACTTCCCTGCAGCCCTCAGTAATGTGAATAGACACATTCTTTGGGCCCTGTCCATTTGACGCCAATGAACAATATTTCTCTTGATTTTCCTCCTACCCCTACAAATGTCATTTTTCTGCACACTCCTCATCTCCCAACACGAAATATTCCCCAAATTTATGTCTCCAATCTTTTCTTGTCTCTATACACTCTCCTCTTAGAGAAGTTTTGTGGATTCTATATTGACTTAAGTAGATAGCTTTTCAAATGGATGTTTCTAGACTTGATTTCTTTTTGAAGCTTCAGAAATATTTACCCATCTGTCTATTGCATGTGTCTACTTAATAGCTCACACAGTCCTCATCCCTAGTTCGACTTTTCCTTGAACCTGCCTTTCCCTTCTATGGTTCTTGCTTATTGGCTAGCTCTACCTACTCCCGGTTATGCAGACTCAAAACCATGCCACCTTTGTCCACCACATCCCACTTAGAGCTCTGCCCTCTGTGGAGATGGCCAGGACCTACTTTTGTAATTATGTGTCCCTCGTTCCCCAAGGCTCTCATTGCATCTGCCCCTTCACTGACTTCCTTGCATCGTGCGCACACACACACACACACACACACACACACACACACACACACACACTCCATAAACCAGGTACCATGCCTGGGCCTGGTGCTGGGGATTCAACCAAGAACTAGACAAGCAAGGTCCCTGTCCACAAGGAGGTCAGACCTGGTGGGTGAGACAGATAAGGGAGGGAACAAGTAATTGCCACTTACTATAAGTGCTTTGGGGATAAAGTAGTTTGTTTGCTCTATTAGCATACTTTAGAGGCACTTACATCCCAGAATTGAGGAATGAGTCAAGGCTTTCCAGTGGAAATGACATTTAAACTAAGTCCTGAGAGTGGGAACAAAAGCCCATCAGATAAAGTTTGGGGAGGGCAGGGAAGGCAAGTGGGGGAGATGAGCACTAGAGGCCAAAGCAACCGAAGAGCAAAGACTTGGAAGATGGGTAGAGTAGGGTTCATTTGGGTAACTACTGGTAATTCACTGTGGCCAAGGGGTTCAAGTGTGAGGAGGGCTGGTGAGAAGCTGGAGGAGTAAGCAAAACTCAACCTGTGCACTGGGTCTTCTGCGTTGGGTAAGGAGTTTGGAATTTATCCTGGGGAATCACTGATGACTTTTAAGCAAGGGAGGAACATAATTAATATGCATTTTAATAAGTATTACCTACAATAGGGAAAACAGATGAAGTGGTCAAGACTGGAGTTTTGTTAGATCACCATTAGGATGGTTGATACCCTAATCATCTAGGTAAAAATTATGGTGATGGTGGTCTGGATCAGCAAAAAAAGCAATAAGCATGGAAACAAGTGCTTGTATTTTGAGGGATATCCATGGCAGAAGTTTGCTGCATTAGAGACTGGTTATACATGACAGAGAAAACAATAAAGGAGGAAGTAAGGATATGGATGGAGACACCATTCACAAAACAGAACCCTTGAAGATTGCTTGGTTGAGGGAAAAATAATGAGCTCAGTTCTATACACTTGAGTTTGAAGTGTCTCTGGGTTAACCAGGTCAAATGTCTAGTAGGCAACTGGACACATGGGTTGGGATTACGAGAGGGACTGGAATTTGTCAGCGTGGAAGTGATACCTGAAGTAATTAGTGTCGATGAAGTCATCTGGGAGGGCCTGGAAGGAAAGCCTTATTTTAGGGATGGGCCTAAGTTAGGAAGCGAATAAGGTAAGGAAGTGGAGGATAGCAAGTTGAGACCAGTTGTTCCAGAGGTTCCCTATAAACAGGAAGAACATAACACAGTAACTGGAGAAGCCCAGGGTTAAGGGGGTTTTGTTTGATAATGGACAAAACATGCTCATATCTAAAGAGAAGGCATGCTGATTTCGAGATCAGGGCCTTTTGCATCATCCCAGCTCCTTTGACAAAGCACTAGCATACTTGAGCTGCTATGCCAGGAATTCTGGGTCAGATAAGAGCAAGGTCCCATTGGAAGAGACACTCCTCTTTGTCTCTAAGTGGCCACAGGCTGCTTCAAACCTCACCTCCAAAGTTCTGGACTCTTTCCCACAGGACCTTGCTCAAAGATTGACTAAGAGAACTTGTTTTTCTGGATGACTTATTCAGGCCCCTGAGGTTATTCGCCTCCCAAAAAGCTGAGTCCTGTCCTGCAAGATCTGTCTCTACTTTTCCAGGACTCAGCCGTCTGTGCCATGGAAGGGGTGCAGTCGAACCAACACCAGCTCCAGCGGTGGAGCTGGAGAAAGACCCCTGTAGCCTGGGACACGGTGGTTCCTCCTCAGATTCGGCAATGCGGTAAGCTTCCAATAATGTTTCCTGATGCCCCTTGGGTGTCCAGCCGTGGTAGTAGTACTGTGATGAATTAGACAGGGCCTCCACCTGGAGAAACACACTAAAACAGAGGAGCTAGACAAGCAAACCATCAATTACAAGACAGCGTTCTGGGACCTGATGGGAGAGCCCTTGGGCTGGGAAGCCAGAGACTGAACCTTGGGATCCCAGCGTCAGGCTTTTGATGGCAGAAACTTGAGGACCCCAAAATCTCCTACCAAGCCAGAACTAGGCTGTCCTGTTATTTGTGGTTCCACCCTTCCCGGTCCCCTGACTGCATCTGCTAGAGGTAGGGGTACCTTGATCATGCCTCTCCAATCTCACTGGCCTCCCTCAATGACCACCATGTACCACTCAGCCTCTAGCCTCAGCACCCTTGAATTGGAGGATTTTTCTGCCTGAAACATTATTCCACCAAATATCCCCACAGCCTCCCTTCCTCACTTCTTTCAGTTCCTTACTAAAATACCTCCTTTTCAATAAGACTTTTCCTGACTCTTTTACACTCCAACATCCATATGCCACCTTTCATCCCTGCCTTATTTATCTCCAACACACTTGTCACCATTTTGTCTATGAAATATTTTACTTATGTGTTTATTACTTGTTTCCTCCCTGCTAAATATAAACTTGATGTAAAGAAGGATATTTATCCGTTTACTGTAATACTAAATCTCCTGCATCTGTAGCAGTGTCTGACACACATAGGATGCTCAATTAACATTCGTGGAATAAATTAACTAATCAGGGACTGCAGTGACCTTCTAACATGTGTCAAGAAGGGGCCTGGAACGTGCCAGGAAACTTCTTGCAGTGAGTGATGTAATTCCCATTTTGCTGGTAAGGAGACTGAAACTTGGAGAAGTTCGAGTGCCCTTCCTCTCTGTTCCTGTGCATTTCCCCAGCACCTGTCATGGTCCACCTCCCAGATTTCACGTTATGCTTCTAGATTCTGATCTTACTTGTCACTGTAGCACCTAGCAGAAAGCTGGGCACGTAGTAGGTCCTTAAGACGTATTTGTCACTTGAATGAAGTGGTCCAACCAGGATGCAAACACAAAGTCTCTGCTTACCCCACACCACCCAAAGGTGTCTCTCAGACAGCAAAGGAGCCAACAGTTAAACATTCTCCCCCTGCCCGAGTGCCCTTCTTGGACTGCCTCACTCAAGGCCAGAAGCATTTCAGATGGAGATCACTGTACAGTGGCTGACAGTTTTTTCCCATCACACTCGGCAAGTGGAAAGAATGTCTCAACTCAGTCGTTCCACAGTTCCCCAGACCACAGTCACCTCCTCCCCATCTGACTCTGCCCCTCCAGTTTACCACCTTCAGCTGCTGGTTGGACCGCTGCCTCTCCGACACTCACCCAGCCTTCAGCCAACAGCCTCAGCCAGCCTTCTCTGGAACCCTGTGAAAGCTGGGCTAGCCCGCCCCACCGGCACCCCAGCTCCATTGGGAATTGGCTTGGTTCTCTGTCTTCATGCCAACAAGCTCCCTCTCCTTTTGTCTCTTCTTTCTAGATTCTCCTTTCCCTAAGCCAGCATCTAATCTTCATGGTTCGTCCGTGGAAGGTTGTGGGCCTTTCGCCTCATCTACTTCCTTGTCTTGGCCTCTCATTTCTCTTGATGAGTAACTCTTAAAACAACTGGTGGGAGGGGTCATAGACCTCTTTGACAAACTGATAGGAGCTATCAGCTGCTCCCGTCAAAAAAGACGTGCTGTTTTCACCGAGATAATTTTGACTTGCCCAAGAGTATAAATTTTAGGAGTGCAGGTTCACTCTTTATTAAATAGATAATACACCAGCCTAGCACCAAGTTTCTGTGATCCTTCACCATTGTCCACTGGACCCCACTTCTCTTTGCTCCCACCCCCAACTCTCTTCCCCTCCAGTAACCTGAGTTCTGATGTTCAAGAGTCACTTTGTTTATTTGGTTTGCTCATTAACCTCATTCATTTATATTCCATGTAAGTGAGATCATTCAATATTTGTCTTTCACCTTCCAACTTATTCACTTCACCCTATCACCCCTAGGTACCCCCATTTTTGTCGCAAATGGCAGGATCTCACCTTTTAATTTTAACAGCTGCATCATTTTCCATTGTGTCTATATACCATGTCTTCATCCGTCTGCTGAGGGGCACCTAGAGTGCTTCAATTTCTTGGTAATTGTAAATAATCCTTCAAAGAACACGGGGTTGCATCTATTCCTTTCAATTAGGGTTTTTTTCCCTTCTTCAGGTAAATACCCAGAAGTGAGATAGTAGGTTCCTATGGAATTCCCATTCTCAATTTTTTGAGGATTCGCTATATTTTTTCATAATGGTTACACCAATGTGTACTCCCACCAGCAGTGTAGAAGGGATCCGTTTTCTCTGCATCCTCACTCACACTTGTTTCCAGTCTTTTGGATGATAGCCATTCTTGAAGCTGAGTGCTACTATCTTATGGTTGTTTTGATTTGCATTTCCCTAATGACAAGAAAAGTGGAACATCTTTTCACGTGCCTCTTGGTTACCTGTGTGTCTTCTTTGAAGAAATTTCTATTCAGGTTTTTGTTGCCCTTTTTTTTTTTTTTAGATTATTTGTCTTTCTGCTGTTGAGCGAAAATCCACTTACGCTCTGTAATATAGCATTTTTTCCCTGGAAGTCCAAGGGGACCCCAGGGAAGAACTCCTTCTCTAAGTGGCCTCTTTTTTCTCTTCTCCCCTCTAGATTTCTGCTTGTTTCTGGCTCCAGATCAATTCACTTGGCCTTCTTTCAGAAGCAGACACTTCTTCCTACTGTAACATTCCCAGCACCATTATTATCGTTAACAGTAGCTATACGATTTGTATGTTTCTCATGCATCAATGGATTTCATTCTCTCAACAACCTCAAGAGGAAGGAAGTATTATTGCCCCAATGTGACAGATGAGAAAGCTGCATGGTTACAAGTTTTGCCCGCGCCACATGGCTTAAGGCCTGGGTTTCTCTCCTCTGCCCCACAGTGTGTTGTGTATGATAACTGCTGTTGGCCTTGACCTCCCCTGTTGTTTCCACCTGAAATCACCTCTGCCCATCTGGCCCCCCATGGCGGGTTGCCTGTTATTCTTAAGCTTGGTGTGTGTTTTGTTTTGTTTTTTACCAGCCCCCTGCCGCCTGAAAGTCATCTTCCTACCCCTCCCCCCTCTTCTGCAGCTCTCCTTCTCCATCTGCCCTTCAACTGACCACAGGTGGTTTCTTTGCAGTTGAACGAACAAGTGAGCCGTGTAAGTGTTTCGTTTCCCCTCCCCTCTTAGCCCAGCTGTACCAGCTTCCACAGCCCTTGCTGACCCTGAGTGGGGGCACTCAGCTCCTTTTAAGAGATGGCCTTGACCCTGCTGAGACTGCCACACCTGAAATCCAGGTCAGCAGAAAGTAGGGGACACCTAGTTGAGCACCAGCTTTGTGCCAGGCCCTGTGCTTGGCAGGAGGATCCAGAACCTAATCTTTAAAGACCAGCTTCCAGGTACTTCCAGGCATCCTACAGGTGGGCACCTGGACGTTTTAAGATGATGGGTCTGAATCCATTCGCTACCTGTCTGTGGACGGGGAGGGCCCCTCGCAGCATGACTCACCTTTGGCTGCTCTCTGAGCCAGCGAAAACACTCAGATCCTCTGAGAAACACCTGGCTGTGGGTAACCTCTTCCTCCGCAGCTAAAATCTCAGATTAGCCTAATCATTTTAGTTAGGTTAATCATCATCACGTTTTTTCCCTTAGTGCGATAAAGCAGCATATCATCACAAAGGTAACTTCTAAAACTATATGGTGAGATATAATATATATGCAGAAACAAGCACATATCAGAAGTATGCCCCTTGATGAAGGGTCACAGCTGAACACATCTGTGGGGTTTGAACTAATCAAGAAACAGAAATTGCCAGCACCCTGGACCCACCCCCCACCCTGCCTTTGCTTCCTTCCTGTCATTACCCCCAAGGTAACTACTGTCCTAATAACTTCTAACAGCAAAGATTGGTCTTGCCTGGTCCTGTCCTACAAAAGCAATTTTATTTTATTTTTGAAAGAGAGGAAGAAAGAAGCATTTAAGGAAGGAAAGAAGGATGGAAGGAAGAGGAGGAAGAAACACCTTTATTTATTAGCTGTTCATTTTTTCCTTTTTTATCCTGGCCTGTGTCTCGAACCCAGGAGTCCTTTAACTTTACAGGGTCCTTATGCTGGCATCTCAGACACCCAAGCCACAAGGGCACGCTCCCAAAAGCAATTTTAAAAGAAATAGATCATCTTCTTGTCCACTCTTCAAACATACATTTTGACTGATTGATTCCATTAGTCATTGACCAGATGACTGTATATAATATGAATCTAGAATCTTCTGAATTGAACCAAAGACTCGTAGCCTTCAAGGGGCTTTGATCAGACACTGACCTGCCATCGGCCTCCAGGTTGCCACAATGTGTTCCTAATAAAGATCTACAACACACCGCATGCGTATCTGATCTCTTCCTCTAGAGTTCAAGTTGTCATGCCCATTGCTGCTTGTCTTCTCTCCTCCTTCCTCATTCTGAAGGAGGGAAATTAGCGTCTGCAGGAATAACCTGCCCTCCCAGGACCCTGGCCTTGATCACTCCTAGTGGCAGAGAAGCCATCTCATAAGGCTACCAATTACATTTTCTGGACAGATCTGACAAGGTAGCTTTCAACTGTTCAAACACACAACCACACACACACAAACATACACACATGCACACACAACCCAAGACATTTTCTTTTTGAGCTCAAATATGCTGCCATCTTTGCTCACTGACTCCCATCTTGTCCTCTGCAGCCTCCTAGAATTAGTCAATCCAATATTCAGGTTTTGAATGGCCAGGCTCAGAGGCACATATAGTGGGTTTTTCCTCTGGAGATCTTGGGATTGACTGAGCTAGGAGTGTAGTGAAACCAGCATTTACCAAAGAACATACCACCGTACACTAATCCCCAGAAATGCTCTAGGAAAACATAGCTCTAAGCAGCAATGTGTTGGTTTTAGTTGGATAAGTGACAGATGCTCTCTGACCTGTTTCTGGTGTCATATTTTACTTTAGCACAGATAACACTGGGAAGTCTTAAACCATAACAACCCTGTTTACTTTGCCAATGGTTTCAAGACTTATTTGACAAATAATTTTTTTTCTCTATGAAACACCTATGGGTAGTTCTCAGAATTATTGTCCCCTAGAATGACACAGGCTAGTGAGCTTTACATGCCACTGCACCATCCTATCTGATAGTTACCAGCTACCTGAAATGGGAATATTAAACGCTTGAAATGTGGCTGGTCCAAACTGAGATATGCCGTGAGTGTGAAATGGAATCAAATCTAGACGTTCCAGTGCAACAATAATCGATTTTGTTAAGGGAGGAAGTGAGAGGAGGAAGAAGTGTTTTATTTATTTTTATTTAGTTAGTTCATCTTGGTTGTTCCTCCTGCCCCAGGACATGAACTGGCAACCTTGGGGTGTATGCGGACTATGCCCTCAGCCGGAGGCAGCACACGTGTAGGCAGGAGTGAAGGCGAGCAGAGACAGGCAGGCATGAAGAGAGAGAAGGAGGAAGCACTTCTTTTATCTTATTTAGTTGTTCATCTTGTTTTTCACGCAGGCCCTGGGTTTTGAACCCTGGTGCTCGGGATGTATGTGTTCTGCACTCTCGGCCGAAGGTAGCTGACCAAACTGCTACTCCACCAGTGTGTGCCCACAATGTTTTTAAGAGGAAGAGAAGTGGGCAGAAATGGCAGACAGGCAGCAGGCAGGCAAGGAGAGGAGGAAGAAATATTTTTATTGATTTAATTGTTCATTTTAGCTGTTCCTCCTCATCCTGGGCCTCAGATTCGTATCCTTAGGCTGTATGTAGACTGCTTCCCAGGTATGATCATGTTTAGCACCTGAGCTACCACGATATACCAGAAGCATTTCATAAAGAAAAAAGGCAAGAAGGAAGAAAGGGAGGAAGAAGGGAGGAAGGGGAGGAAGAAGAACTTTTAAACATTTATTTACTTAATTTAGGCTGTTCCCCTGGCCCTGGATCCTTGGGCTTTACATGGTCCACAGCCCTGCTGCTGGCTTAAAGCCTCAGCCACCAGGATGCAACATAATTTTTATATCTATCATTTGTTGAGATAATACTGTTCCGGTATCTTGGGTTAAAAATATAGGATTAAATTAATTTCATCTATTTCTTTTGACTTTTCAAAGAGTGACTACTAAAAGGGTGTAATTAGACACATGGTATGCATTATATTTCCATTGGCGAGAGGTGTTGTAACCTGTGATGTCTGTGAAGACTTCGTTGCTGGGGCCTGTGAGAGGGACGGGCCAGTGGCCCAGTGTTAGAAGTACAGGAGAGCTGTGAGTTCACTGCGGGGGCTGCCCTTGAAACTTAAGAATGGATCATCAGAAAGTGTGACTAAGCTGAGACCTGAAAGTCGAGAAAGAATTAGACAGGGTAAGGCAGGAAAATAGCATTTGCCAAGGATTTGAAGTGAAAGAGGGACTGTGAGCCTTTGGGGATATCCAAGGAGAGGAGACCCAACCTGAAACCAGAGGTCATCAAGACCCAAGTTTCTGGAGGTTTTGGTAAGCCCCGGTAAGAATTTTCTCTTGGGGGTATTGAGAAACTACTGAAGGGTTTTCAGTTTATTGAACCTAGGCAGATTTAAAAAAGATTACTCTGACATTTGAATGGGGCAGACATAGCTGCAGGGCACGGCCTATTCAGAAGCTAGGGGCCAGATGAAAAACAATGCGACACAATGCGACAAACCCTGGAATTAAGGACAGCCAGTGTCTGGGAAACAGAGTCGGACCCCTTGGAGATGGTACCAGGGCGGGAAGGATGGCGTCAAAGTGGACACCTTGGTTTCTGAGCACTGAATGTGATGGGGAAATGAAAAGTCTCTGGAGGGAAAGGTAATGAGTTTACGACTGTTCAAGTTGAGTTTGAGAGGCACGTGGGGCCCACAAATGAGGATGCGCAAGGCAAAGTGGACGTCCAGTCTGGAGCTCAGAAAAGGGTTGATGGAAGAGTATTGATAGGAAACATCTCCCCTAGGAGCCTCAGGCTCCTTATGGGTTGTGACCTGCTTCCCCGAGCGTATGTGATGACTGCATGATATAACGTAAACACGCCTGGCACCGCACAGTGACACAGTAGGTACGCAGGAAGTATTAGTTCTTTGTTCTGTTTCCTGCATGGTCAAAGCCACCGACATTTTTCAGCTACTATTTCCTCCTCTTGCCCACGAGACCCACATCTGTGGTTTTGAAGTCCCCAGATTCTTGATGCAGAGACAGTGCTGAAAACAGCTGAGGGAGAGGAGTGAGGCAACAGTGCCCCGCCTGGGTGGCCTACGAACAAGAAGGGTGTGAGCACTGGTACTGGGCATCCGACATGAAGCTGCATGGGGAGGCCCTTGGGGAGGCACGAGGATTTGCCCCTGCCCGGCCACCAGGAAACCCATAAATCTTGTCATACTGTAGGCCTCAGTTTCTCTACTGGTTCAAGGGGAGGGCTGCTCCCTGAACCCATCTGTCCCCGTCTCCTTCTTGCTCCCAGAAAGGTTCTTCCTTTCTCTTGGCCCACAGAAAACATCATTTCCTTGAAGACTTGGCCCTCTGTGGGCCTCCTAGCGGCGCCTTCCTAGGGCAGAGGGCCAAAATCCTGACAAGATTAAGAAGAGGCTTTGGGACTCCGCCAGGCTGGGAAAACAGGAAAGATGATGAACCAAACTCTCCTCCTGCAGGGGGTTGTTTATCCCAGTTTTCCCTCAGCTGAGTTTTCTGGATACACAGTAACCCTTGCTTTTTTTTTTTTTTTTTTTAAATCGTCTGGCCTCAGGCCTCAGGCCTCAGGCCTCAGACCTCACAGGGGCCAACCCTGCAATCACAGAGCTCAAGGGAAGAACTGGCTCTCCTGTCCTCTTGCCTAACTAACTGCACTCAGCTCCCAGAAAGAAGAACAGATGTGCACGGCGTGCCTACAGCGTTCTGTGGGAGACCTATTCTCTCACACACACCTCTACAGGTCCCAGGGGGAAGCCATGGCCTTCCCATTTCCAGTCACGGAAGCTGAGGCTCAGGGGAGGCTGCTCAAGTCACCCACATGTTGGTGTTGGATCCCAAAATGGGGAACTGGTGGAAGAGGGAAGGACGTCTTATCAGTGAAGAGCCTGTGCTTTGGAGGCCGATAAACCTTCTTTGGAGGCCGATAAACCTTCTTTGGTTTGAAGCCTGACAACCACTTCCTGCCTGTGAATTTGGGCAAGTTCCCCCTGGGAGGCGGTGTGGGGCAGCCGTGAGCAGCATGGATTCTGGAATCAGGTGTCAGTTCCACCATCTGCTAGTTACATGACCTTGGGCAAGGCTTCCCCTCCCTGCTCTTCAGTTTCCACAGCTGTAAAACAGGACAATAATAGCTCCTACCACGTCCACTTGCGGTGCGGATTAAAGGTGCTAATCCACATGGAACACTTAGCACAGTATCTGGCCCAAGGATCCAGCTCCGTCCATGTCCGCTATGGTATGAATGCCACTACCGCCTGCTGACCGGCCTGTCACCCATCACCCTCGCAGTGCTCTCAGCTCTTGGCCTGTGGTAGGTGCTCCCTGGCTGGGAATTTACTCAGTGTTTCTGAAAACAGACTTCTGACAATGTGTGGGAGTGGTTCTCTGAGGGAAGATGTGCTTTTGGGGTTTCTCAACCAACCAGGAAGTTGGTTGCTTTTTGCACGCAAGTATGAGTTTTAAAGTATCTCCTGGCTGTTTTGTCCCTCTCCATCACAGAAGCAATTGATGCCCCTCGGGAATTGTTCAAATGTTACCTATAGATACAAAGCAGAAAGCTAAAGTGCTACATCATCTTGCTGAGAAAGAGGTGCCCCTTGTTTATCTCAGGGCTGTCCTTCCAGACTTTTCCTATGCCTTTACCTAGTTTTGAGCTCTGTGAGCCCCATTCCCTGACAGATACCGCAGGGCTCCTGCCAAAGTTGGCATGACTCTTTGGTATCTCCTGGGTAGGCACATTTGGGGTGGGACACAGAATTTCACAGAACACTTAATCAGCAGCTAAACCACAGATGACTCATTCACTCAGCACACGATTAACATTCAAGGCTCTGGGACAGGAAGTGACGAATCAGGGAAGCCACCTGGCTTTGGAGGGAGATCTGAGGTTGAATCAGCAAGGAGAGCCTCTGGTGTATTTGCTCCACAATTATGTGTCAGCCAAGCCTCAGTGAGAGGATAGAATGGGTGACGTGGCCTCCTACTCTGAGACTAGCACTTTTCCACCTTATTCACTGTGCCTGCGGAACTGAAGTCAAGGATTCTGACAGACTCACCTTACCGCAGTGGTGATTTCTATCACCTTGGACAGGTTACTTTCCTTCTTTGAACCTCAGGTTCTTCATTTGAGATGTAAGGAGAATTTTCCTGTCCTGAAAGTCACATTCCATTATTCACTCACTTATAAAAGATGGTATTTTGTGTGCACCCTGGTGGCCTAGCGGTCTCGTACACCCTGGGAGCAGTCCCACATACATCCCAAGGTCCTGGGTTCAAGACCCAGGGCAGGGGGCAACAACCAATGTGAGCAACTAAATAAGAATGAATAAACTGCGTCTTCCTCCTCTCCCTGTCTGCCTGCCTACTCTCCTTCATTCTGGCCCGCACCTTCCCTTTAAAAAAAAAAAAGATGGTATTTCCGAAGCGGTAGAGGATTACTCAATAAATATGGTCAACTGGAAACGATGAGTTGGGTCCTGCAGTAGAGTATTATTATTCAGCAAGTATGTTCTTCTCCTAGGCCTCCTTGCAGTGGGAGGAATATACTTCCTTACTCTGTTGATCCTGACTTAGCCACATGACTTGCTGGATAAAAGAATGTGTGGAAGTGACAGTCAGTGTAAAACTGAGTGTTTCCATTCATTTGTCTGCCCTGAGAACCATGTGTCCCAGACAGCGTGGCTCCTTCAGACTGAGAAGACACAGGCAGCCTGGAGCCCAGCCCAGACCAGCCCAGAAGAGCCCCGATGACCCCCAGCTGACCCCCAGACTCCTGAGAGAGAAATGAAGGTTGTAAGCACTGCCTTTCTGGAAGTTGTTATTTACACAGCATTGTTGCACCCCCCACTCACTCCTTGTGCTGCCTGTAGCTGGGCTCTGCGGAAGGCTTTTCTGATGAGGTGATCCTTGACCCCAGATCTGAGTGTCAAGAAGGCGCTAGTTATGTGGTCATCTGGAGGAGAAAGGTTTTGGGCAAAGGCAATGGCAGTGCCATGGTCACAAGGCTGGAGAAAGCTTGGCCTGTTGGGAAATAGAAATAAGACCAGTGGGCTGGTGGTTTGGTAAGGGAGGGGAAAGTGGTCAGGGTCCAGACCCACAAGTGCAACTGGGCACTTAAAATGTCAGATGCAGCGCTGAACTGCAGCTTTCTCCCAAAGCTTCACTCCCCCACTCTGGTCAGATACCACCACCTGCCTACACTGTAACCCACTAGACATCTGAACCTTATCCTTAACTCCTCCCTCGTGTTCAACCCCTACATCCAATCTGATTTCAAGCTCTGCTAATCCCCCCCCCACCATTCCCTCATATTTGCCCATTTCACTCCACTTTCTCTGAGAACAGCCTGGTTCATGCCACTACTTTTTCCTGCTTGGAGAGTAGACACGTCTGGCTTCCCTGCTTTCATTCTCAGCCTCCTCCAGTTCTCCACATGGCCACGGTGGTCTTATTTTATACTATCATCAGCCCCCCCCTCTGTGATTCAGGTGGCCAAGGTAACTTAGACTCATAGGAAAGATGTAGACCCGGGTTTGAGATCTGGAATTGGGGAAGGCAAAAACGAAATGAAAACGAAACCCCAAATAATCCTTTGAGGAATGAATGGCCAAAGTGAAGCTGGAATATTATTCAGTGATTAAAAAGGAATGAGCTATGTTCTAGAAGTGGATGAGGGTGATGGTTGCCCCAAAATGTGGATGACTTAATTCACTGAAGCCATGCACTTAGAAATGGTTGAAATGGTAAACTGTAGATAGATTTTAACACACACAGTTATCAAGCCATGAAATGACAGAAGAAACAAACACACTGTTAAGAAGCCAGTCTGAAAAGGCTACGTACTATAGGATTCCAACTATATGACCTCGCAGGAAAAGCAAAATATATGCGACAGTAAAAAGAGCAGTGGTTGCCAGCAGTCAAGGGAGGGCTGAAGAGGGACGGCTAGGAAAAGCACAGGGCAGTTTTGGGCAATGAAACTTATTCTGTGTGATACTGTAATGGTGTGTGTGCCATTAAACATTGGTCAGAGTCCAGTAACAAAGTGAACATTAATGTAAACTATGAACTTGTCAATGAAAACAAAAAGTAAAACAAATCTACGACACCTGTTTAGACCCAGCCTCCACCTCCTATCTAATCCCCCCGCCCCCCCCTGCCCCCCCCCCCATGGAAGATTTGTCCCGTTTTTCTCTTGGCTTAGCACTAGTCTTTCCTTAGGGCACAGCTTAAAAGTCACCTGAGAAGCCTGCCTTCCTTCTCCAAACCAGATAAGGTCCCCTCGTTTTATCTTCCCCCTAGATTCTATTTTTCAACTCTGTAGCTTTTGCACATTTGTAAGAGAGTTCATTGTTATTTCTTTTCATCATGGTTGTTTTGCGCACCCCATAAAGGTGGGGATCACATCTGTTTCCATCACCATCTTATCTTTGGCACGTAGCTAGCACCCGGTATATAATGGAGCTCAGTAAATATGTGATTGGATTTGGTTTGAAATGAAAGGTCACATATTAGATGATTCTACATGGAATAAGCACATATGTAGTTTCTGGGGGCTGGAGAATTGAGGGGTGGCGGGATATGGGACTACACAGGGTTTCCTTTTGGATGAAAATATTTTGGAACTTGATAAGGGTGGTAGTTGTATGACTGTACTAAATACCACTGAATTGGATACATTAAAGTGGTTCATTTTATGTGAGCTTCATCTCAATCTGAAAAATAGTTTGAGAACACCCTGGTGACTTAGAGGTTAAATCTGCAACCTCAGGCTGATGCAGTCCACATGCATCCTAAGGATCTGAGTTCTCACCCTGGGGCTGGGAGAACAACAAAAATGAACAACTAAATAAAACAAATCTCCTTTTTCTCTCTTCCTGCCTGCCTGCCCACTCACCTTCATTCCTGCCTGCACCTTTCCTTAAAAAATAAATGAAATAAAAAATAATTTGAGGTATTAACTAATGTATTTCTTTTTTTGTGCAAAGTATTTTGTTCCTCACCTTTCTTAAGTTCAGACTAGTGCCTTTGGTTGCAGAGGTGATTTCTGTAATAGAAATGCAGCAAGACTAAAAATAAGTTAATGTTAGCTTTTTTCCTTAGAACTTTTTTTTTTTTTTAAGAAGAGGTACAGCCAGCAATGAAGGCAAACAAACAGGCTGAAAGAGAGAGGAGAAGCGCTGCATTTATTTACTTATTTTTTCAGTTAGTTGCTCACATTGGCTGTCCGTCCTGCCTCCTCCCCTGCCCTGGGCCCCTGGTCTTGAATCCAGGACCTTGGGAATGCACGGGAACTGCGCTCGGGGTGTACTAGGCTATCTGCCACCAGGGCACACCAGAACTTCCTATTACAGAAACATTTGAGTATACAAAAAAAATAGAGAATAATATAATGAGCCCCAAACATGCCTAGTTACCTAATTTTAATACGGATGAACTGATTTCATTATATACCCATTTACCATTTTCCTCTATTAGATTATTTTGACTCAAATATCAGACATTATCTGATATACCACTTTATAAACATTTTCTGGTGTCTTTCTAAAAGATGAGAACTTTGAGCTGGTAACCACAGTACTATCATCATCCCCGAAAAAATAAACAATAACCAATTCTTAATATTATTAAACATCCAGTCAGTGCTCAAATCCAACCAAATGTGGCATAATTTTAAAACATGTCATGTAAATGTTTGAACCAAGATCCAAAGATTCATAGATTTCCTTCATTAATATGTCTCTTGGTTTCTTCAAATCTATAGGTTCTCTCTTTGTCTTTTTCTTTTCTTAGGTGTGGGAGTTGGAATAGACGAGATTTAGATTCTCTTTTTCTGTTCAATTTATTTATTGGAGACATAAAGTATTTCTCTTGCAGAGTTTCCCACATTCTCAAATTTGCTGACTGCATCCCGGAGGAGTCATTTTCATATTCCCCTGATCTTCTTTATTCCGAGCATCTTAATAGAGTCAGGTTGAATATTTTTAACGAGAAAACTTCACATGTGATGTCCATTTCTACTAGGAAGTATATTCCACATGTTTTTCTTTTTTTAAGGAAAGGTACAGGCAGGAATGAAGTTGAATAAGCAGGCAGGTAGAAAGAGAGAGCAGGAGGAAGAAACGTTTTAATTTATTATTTCAGTTGTACATCTTGGTCATCCCCCTTCCCCCCACCCAGTCTGTTTTCTGGAATGTCAAGATAGTCCAGGTTTCTCTTGTACATTTTTTTCCCCCCAGATCTTAAATCAGCTATTTATCCAAGGAGCGCTGGTTCTTTTATGGGAAATGGTATTTAGATCTTTTGCAACCTTTTTTTCTAGGGGTGCTCATAGCTATTGCACTGTTTCTAGGCCGTTTCCGTGGTTCATGCCGTTTTCAATTTCAATTTAGAGCAGAGTTTTTATTCGACTTCTTTGATTTTACATTTGTATTTTTTTTTTCAGTTATACTGAGGGTCTTGGTTTCTAATGGCGATATCATGAGCTCTATTTGCCTTATCCGAAAATGTACAAAATTACATTGTTTACTCACAATATGATTACAGAAAACATTTTAAGATTAAAATTTTTTTCTTATCCTTTGAGTTTCTCCCACTGGGAATATACAATCACATTATTGGTTCTAAAGTCATTCGCGATAGTTCTCCTTAGTTACACTATGCTTTATTTCCTAATTTGATACTTCAATTCCCTTAGCTTTTCATGTTTTAGGAATTACTTTATTTAAACTGCAATTTCATTTTAATAATTATCTAGAACATTTATACAATTCCAAAGGCAAATTGTAAAAATAAAGTATATTCTGGTTTCCAGCTTCCATACTTACCCCCATCACTCTATTCCCTCCTATGGTAATCATTTAAATTCTTTTTTTTCTTTAATTATAAATATAAATATGTGTACGTATCCTCCCTTCCTCCCTCCCTCCCTGTCTTGTTCCCTCCAGCCTGCCTCTCCCTCCAGTAGCCACTGTCTTGCATCCTGTGAATTTTGTTGAGATTTGAATCTGACATTATTTAGAGTAAATTCTTGCCTGTAGGCCAGCTGGGCACTTGAGATAGACATGACATTCAATTATAGAAAAATAAAGCTTTATCTATAGATTAATTTTACTGGCGTCTATGGCCTGTGAAATTCAAACCCATGGCGAGGTAGTTATTGACTGATGGCTTGAGGCACAAGAGGAGTAAGAGGTGGGCGGAATATTTCCAAGCGACTGCTCACCTTACGCATGAGTCTGCAGCTGTGCGGTCCAATATGGCAGCTATGAGCCCATGTGGCTCATGGGTAGCCCGTTGGGGAAGCCAACTATTATACATTTCCATCATTGCCGAAAGTTCTGTTAGATGGCACGGACCTCAGCGGAATAACCTGCACGGACATGGTGGGAAAAGCTGAGTAGTAAGAACGTGAGATTCCATCCGACTACCCCCATCGCTGGTGCTCAAGGAATGGGCCAAAATTGGCCCTCGGAAGGTCCAGGCGGATGCCCACATCCACGTGACCTTCCATGACTGTGACTCAGGCTCTTCTCCCTCCTCCCTCCTCTAGAGAGCATCCGCCTCCTGCTCTTCGTCCCTCTGCCCTGTAGCCCGTTTCCCTAGAGTCATGCCCTACCCTCCTCCAGGTCTCCTTTCTAGGATTCTAGCACATCGCAGTGCAGCTAGTCTGTTCGTCCTTTGCCATCTGCCGAGAGATTGATTGAGACGGCTGGGAGGCTGCCTGAAGGTGGAGGCAGGCGGGCAGCCTCAGCTGGCTCCCACCTAGTCTCTGCTGGCTCGTGTCTCCAGGCTCCTGGTGTTACCGCTAAGCTGCTCCTCCCCACATGTTTACTTGAAAAGGGGCCGGGGAACTGTCCCTGTCTGTGAGCTGGACTGACTGCACGGATCTCCTGCAGCCATTCCAGTTGAAAACCTCCTCATCTCAGCCCTGCCCAACCCCACCCCGCAAACAGCCCTGTCAGAGGTTTCCTCCAGAATGGTAAGGTCTGTGGAGTCAGGCTCTCGAGGCCTGGAGGAAACCCCCATCTCTGTCCTGCCTGCTTCTTCAGGGACAATGGAGGGCCACACTGCTGTCCAGGTCTATTCAATACATACTTATTGGTCATCAACGCTGGGCCATACCTGAGAACAGCGGACAAGACAGACAGGCCCTGCTCTGTGGGTGTCCATCCAAGTAGAAAGACAGAACAGCAAAAGGAGGGTACTGACTGAGGGTAGATTTCTTTTTTTTTTTTTTTTTTAAAGCAAAGGTACAGGCAGGATTGATGACAAGTAGGCAGGCAGGAAGAGAGAGAAGGAAGAAGCACTTTATTTTGTTTAGTTGTTCATCTTGGTTGTTCCATCCAGCCTGGAGCTGGGACCTTGGAATGTACATGGACTATGCCCTGGCATATTAAATGGCTAGGCTGCCAGGGCAGGCTGGGTGTGGGCTGGGGGTAAATTTTTTTTTTAAAAGGAAATGTGCAGGCAGGAATGAAGGCAAGTAGGTGGGCAGGCAGGCAGAGAGAGGAAGAAGAACTACCTTTATTTTATTTATTTAGTTGTTCACATTGGTTGTTCCGCCCCCTGGGGACTTGAACCCAGGGGTATGTGGCTTGCACCTTCAGGGTTGATTGATCAAACTGCTGCTCCACTGGGGTATGCCAAGGGTAGTGGATTCTAATACTGGATGTTCTGGGTTTGGAGGACCCTATGGATGTGGGGCAGGGAGAAGGGTTCAGAGAGGCAGGGAAGGGAAAGGAAGAGCTACATGACATGAGTTCTGAGACGTCAGGAATTGTGGGCTATTTGCAGTCCTTGAATCTCCAGTGTCTGGGCCAGAGAAAGAGCTCATTTAACACTGAGTGACTGAGTGAATAGATGAATGAGTGAGTGAGTGAGTGAATGGATGAATGCATGAACTGGTGAATGAATGAGTGAATGAATGAATGAATGCGTGAATGTATGCATGTTGTTGACTGAGATTGGGGACACAGCCAGGCCTTTGAGTGGGGCTTGCCTCTGCGGTCTCCTCTGCTACCCCCTGCTCCACAGGCCAGGACTCAAGTCCCAGAATGACCATCTCTGCTCCGCTTGGATTCATTCTCTGAGGTTTCCCAGACGTTCCCTGAACTGCAGTCTCCAGTTCAACAGGGAGCTCGGGGGCCCTTAGGAGTCCAGGAATCCCCACCCAGGGCCATCTCCTATTGGACAGTTTGTCTAGTGGAGACATCAAGTGGTCAGACCCGGGGATGGCAGAAGACAAGGAAGTGTTGATGGCTGAGCCTTGGAGCCAGGATGAGCCCTGATCCAGCCACAGATGAATCTTGACCTGGGGTCCACGCTGAACCTTATCTGGGCTGAGACAGATTCCAGCCCTGGAATGTGCTCTAACTCTGGTCACAGACCAGAGCCTGTCCTCCCAAATAGCGCCCCTAATTTTAGATCTGTGCTAGAATGAGCAGACACCATTTTTGACATTTTTTTTTTTTTTTTTTTTTAAGAAAGGAAGGGAGGGAGCGAGGGAGGAAGGAACATCTTTATTTATCTAGTTGTTTATTTTGTTTTTTTTCACCCAATTTCAAACTCAGTTCCTCAGACTTTACATGGTCCATTCCCCAGCCACCAGCTTAGGGCCTGAGATACCAGGGTGAGACTATTTTTGTTTTAAAGTGAGGAAGGAAGGGAGAGGAGGAAGGAGCATTTTTTTTTTTTTTTTTAAGAAAGGAAGAGGAGGAAGAGGAAGTGCTTTTATTTATTTGGTTATTTATTTGTGGTTTCTCAGCCTAAAATCTTGAACCCAGGTTCTTGGGCTTTACATGGTCCATGCTCCAGCTACCAACTTAGTACCTGAGCCACCAGCACAAGGCAGTGTCCCCAGCCCCACCGCCACTCCCCACCCTCCCTTTTTGTTTTTTAAGAGGAAGGCAAGAATGAAAACAAGCAGGCAGCAGGCAGGAAGGAAGAGAGAGGAGGAGGAAAAAGAATTTTTAAGAATTTTAGTTGTTCACCTTAGTTCACCTGGTAGCTCCTCTTAAAAAACAAAACAAAACAAAACAAAAAACCCTTGAGTTGCTGGATTTATTGTTAGGATCTTGCTGAGCACAGTGTTCATTCATTCTGTCCATACTGGCTTCTCCATGAGAACCCCAGAATAGGTTTTTTCCACATCTTAATCATAGGAATAGACATTCTTTTTAGGGAGAATGACTGCTTTTAGCACAGAGGCCTTCGGAATCATGTGCTGGATCTTGTTTCCCTTTTCTCAGTGCTTGCTAGGAAGCTCGGGCAAATTTGCGACCAGATGCATAGGACTCTGTAAGCTATGTTGTATGTACTAATCTTATCCCTGGTTTCTCCTGGTTTTCGTTTTCCCATTTTCCCTTGATCCGGATCTCTTCACCTTTCTATTTTTGTCAGTTCTTAAGGGATGTAGTGAGGGGACCACCGTGGGAACATGGAAATGAGAGCAAGAGATTCCTTTGAGAGTTAAAGGCAGACCGTTTGGAGCAGAGACATGCAAAGTCTCCAGATGGAGGCAACATCCAGGCTCCAGCACCTGACTGCACCCTGGTTGGTGGTCTCTGGTGGGTACCCGTCTCTTCCCAGCTTGGCCTTCTCTCCATGCCTCTGCCCAGTGACTGACAGGCCGGGTTCTGATGTAGGTATTTGACAGAATTTTTTCTCCAGACTCTGCAGGTTGGCAACTACTGGTGTCAGTGTAAGTACTAACAACGAGCCTATCACTTAAACGAGAGAGTGGGACTTTGAGACAAATTTTTTTTTTTTTTAACAGAAGGGATAACTGATTGGTTCTCAGCTATGGTGGCTTCCACAGTCTGGGGGCTGGAGCATCTCTGATCATCCCTGCCTCATCCTTCCTGCAGCATCTTTGTGCCTGGAGTCCCGTTGGAGAGCCAGCGAGTCAGATGCAGTGGGAGAAGAGAACATGGATCTGGGGCCCTGGGCACACCTGTGCTGTCTTTGTGTGGGTCTGTTTTATACTTTCTGCAGCTGGGAGGGAGCCTCTCAATATGGTCCCGGGGCCCTTGCTTCTTTGGGTCATCTTGTTTTTTTTTTTTTTTTTTTTTTTTTTAAAAGGTCTTTCTAATCACAAAAAAGTGAGGCATGTTTTCAGGGCGTGCAGCTCCCAGAAGGTGAAGCTTGAGATCAACTGCTGTCTCTTACTCTTGCCTCCTGCCAGGTATCACAAGTGAATGTTAGAGCCACAAGGAAGTGAGCATAATGTCATGTGCCAACTCTGGAAGGATTCAAAGGGATGCTTTACTTCTTTTCTTTATTTTCTGGTGGGGAGTTTTTGCAAGATTTCTTTGGACCGTTGGCTCCAAAGAGTCACAGCACCCTAGGAATTCATGACGTTGGGTCCCTGCGATAAGTAAACTGCTCCCCCAAAGATGTCCCTTCTTCTTCTGCAGAACCTGTGAACATGTTACTTCATTTGCAGAAGTGAGTAAATTAAGGATCTTGAGAGTGGGAGTTGTGCTGGATTGTCCAGGTGGTCCCAATGTCATCACAAGGTCCTGATAAGAGGGAGGAGAGGAAGGGTCAGAGCCAGCAGAGATGTGAGGACAGGGCAGAACTGCGTGATGCAGTTGCTGCTTAGAGACGGTCGGGGGCCAGGAACCAGCAGCTCCCAGGCCCTGGAGAGGCAAGGAACACTGCCTCCCCAGAGCCTCTGGAAGGAATACAGTGCTGCTGGAAGGACACCCCAATTTTTGCTCAGTTCTGGCTGGTAGGATTATACTGCTATGTATCGCTCCAGTGGTTATTAATCTACAGCACGAAACTCAGACAACACACATGCACCTGCACACATGCACACACACAGCATTTGAAATATGCCTTGTGGGCTTTCCCTCATCTGGTTGAATACGTTCATCTAGATAAGAAGAGGTTTGGGCTACAGAGTCCATTCAGGTACCTTTGAAGTTGAGGGTGTTGGAGCCGCTTCAGATATCCCTGGTTAGGACAGCTCTGATGGAGTGGTTTGGCCACCCCAGCAGGATGCCAGTGACCAAACTCTTCTGCCTCTGCTTTGGGGTGGGGTGTGCTCACGCGGAGAGGATGTGCTGGTATGACCTGTGAGGAAATGCTGGTTACTCACTGCTCGCTGCACCTTCAGAACAGGCCCATGCGTCCACCTTAGCCATAATAACACACACGTGCACACACATACACACTCACACACGCAAACATACAAGGCATACACAGGTGCATGAACACACCCACACCCCCCACATACATGCAGCACTCCTGCAAACAATGCACACGTGTACACAAACACACATACATGCACATGCACATGCACACACATGCATGCACACAAACACATATACACAGACACACACTCATGCAGACACACAATACACACAGGTACATGAACACACACCACACACATGCACACACATGCACACACATGCACACACATGAACTATGTGCCGACACCTTGCTTGGGTTACTCCTGGCACGCTTACCTCTCTCCGACTCTGTCAGTTTGGACTTAGAAGTGGCCTGCAGGCCCTGGGATTTGGTCCCCCAATCGTGGCTCTGTGCTGAGAGCCTTGGGTGGTAGTGTGAATGCCCTAGGCCAGGACCATATCTCCTCTCCTCTCTTTCTCCTAAATCCTGCAGTCAGTATTCCTAAAACCTGCCTCACATCCTCCTGGAATAATGTGGGGACAAAGGGATACTTCATAAGAATAAAATACCAATAAAAATCAGCCAGCCAACTCTTCACAATCTGGTCCCCTCACCCTAACCTCATGTTAAACTTTGCTCTCTGACCTCCGACCCTGATCCTATACTGACCCCCAATCCCACATTAGCTGGATCCTAACCTTGGATGAATTTCTCTCAAGTTTCACGAATAAGTCATCCGGGCCTCAGCATGTGTCAGACACTAGCTGAAGACTTTGATATCAGTGGGGTCAATCTTCCCAATGACCTTGGGTTGGATGTTATTCTACCTCCTATTTTAGAGTACAAGATGATACATTTTAAATTATTGATTGAGCCTAGGATTCTGGGATAAGAAGTGATAGTATTAGAGTCATTCAAATTAGAGCTTGTTCAGCAAACATGTGCCATGATTTCTGAGGCCAAGTGTCACATGCCTGGGAGAGCAGAAAGCAAGGCAGGTAATGGAGGGCTCTCAGCTGCAGCAGTGACAGCTCATGTTCCTTTTTTATTTGCCCCAACTCATTGTCCTTCAGTCCTACCCCAGGTGGGGTGGGGGTGGGGGGTCAAGTTAACCTCTTAGTTTCTGGTCAGGGCTCTTTCCCAGATCCTCCCTTCTCCTTCTAGGGGACAGAAAAACCCAGGCGGTGAGAAACAGAAGTGAAACTTTCTGAAATATATCTCCATGACCACAGTCCAGGGTGAGAGTTCATGGGAGCTGCTTTGAAAGATGATGCTGGGGCCCTTACAAGGGCGTGGGGGTGTTCCCTGGCTCTCCACACCCCACTGGGCACTAAGGCCAGTGAGTGCCCTGGCACGTACCCTCACCCACACTCCCGGACAGGGCAGGTGCATCTGGAGTCAGACTGTTCAAACTCAGCTGATGGCCCAGCAATCAGCTCAGCAGGTGTCAGCAACTGTTTGTCCACAAAGAGGTGAAACTCACTTGGGTTTTGGACCAGGCTGGGCAGCCTAGCAGCTGTGTGGCCTTGGGTGAACTGCTTTCCAGTCTGAGTTTTCCCTTTGCCATCTATCAAGAGAGAATGATGAGACTTGCTAGGGTTGCTCATTCATTCCATCATTTTAGTCTTTTTTTTTTTGTAAGGAAAGGTACAGGCAGGAATGAAGGCATATAGGCAGGAAGAGAGAAGAGGAAGCATTTTTATTTATTTAATTTAGTTATTCATTTTGGTTTTCTCTGTGGTCCCGGCATATGATCCTGGATCCCTGGGATGGACGTGGACTGTGCTTGGCTAGTAGTGGTGGACCACACTGCTATTCCACCAGGGAGAATCATCGCAGTCTTAAAAAAAAAACCCCAAAAACCGACAAACTTAAAAAAAATTGTAAATATAGACACCAGAAAGCACACAAAACAAAGCTGTGAGTGATCTCAAGCCAAATACCTTTGTAACTTCTCCCCAGGTTAACAGAAATTTTCAGGCAACGCTTGCCCCAGTGTTCTCAAGGGGAGATTTCTCAGTTTGAGCCCTTTTTTTCCCCTCTATAACTAATGAATAGCCTGACTTTGTAATACTAATTTTCATACAATAGGAAGCACAATTTTTAGACCTGCTCATTAAAGAAAAGATACATCTTTAAAGTTTCTTTTCCTCTAGAGATCCCTCACCCTTTTCCTTCCAAACAATTTGTTGGAAGACCAGCTGTTAGGCAGTAGAGTCTGGATTTTGCTGATTTCATTCTCAGGGCGCCATATACCTGTTCCTCTGTCCTTGGTTCTGCCTTCGAGTTGGCACCTGGATCTACATTCTCAGTGGGTGTGTTTTCTTTCATCTGGTGTCCTGCCTTCTGTCTTAGTGGTGCTGGGTGCTCTCCAGTCCTTGAATTCAGTGGTGACTGTGAGCAGCAATGTCCAATCCCTTTGGCCTTTTTCCTTCATCAGCTGGAGTACTTGCAGAAAGACATGTCTCTCGTTTACTCTGTGTTTGTGTGGTACAGTTCATAGAGGAAAAAGGACGCACGCTGCAGACTTTCCCTTTATTTCCCAGTTTTCAAGAGAATTGGTTCTTTATCAGCCTCCAAAGGAGACCCATTCACTTATTTTCCATATTTTATGAACTCTGGGATTGAAACATATTTGATGGGTTACAATCGATTACGAATATTATCCTTTTGCAAGCTCAGATGATCTTATTCTGTCATCCTGTGCCGGTGAGAGCCCCTTCCAGCTGTCTCAGGAGTCCGTTCCATCTAACCCTAGTGGTCTCTGAGGGCTGCCTTGCTTTCTGAGCTATACATTGCATCGCATACATTTGCTTCAGACTTGGAATTAGCCTTTTCTTCAAGAAGAATTTTTCTTTTCTTCTTTTTTAAAGGAAAAAGTATGTCTTGATCACTCTCTGGGTATAAAGGATACACATCGTTACTGGTTTGGTTGTTAAGAAATAAACTTTATTATATACTCATGTCTCATCATTCTGTGTTCACGCTAAAAAATTTCATTGACTTTATGATCTTGACTTCATTTTCTGTGTGCGTGTGTGTGTGTGTGTTCTATCTCCTCTTAATCTCTCTTATGTATTGTATCTTTCTTTTCCTCCATACTGAGAATGGAGATTTCAAGGCTGAAGATATAGAGTTAGAATATCTCGCAACTACTTATTTGTTTTATCCTACATTATACTCGCAATGGTCTCAAAATGACAATCGTAATGCTACCGACAACATAAGTATGGGAAACAGTGAAAATATGTTCTTCTTGGGATATGCTCTTACCATTCTCCCTATTTGAGTAGTGGTCTTATGGCTACTTTGTTAGAACATATGTCTCCTTTCGATGTCCATTTAATCTTGGTTTTGCAAGTATCTACATGTATAATTCTTAGTACTAATCCTTTCTGGGGTCTTTTTAGTAATTTTTGCTTGTTCTCTAGTGGCTCTTCTGGAAAGACTCCTGAGAACAATATTTTCTGTGTTCTTTCGTGTTAATAGCAAGGTATCTGAACATACTATATTTCTAAGTCAGTTCTGCTGGACACAAAATAATTAACTTACATTTTCCTTTCTTGACTATCTGAAACAGGTTACTTTCTTACTTTCTAGTATAAAACATCGCTTTGGGATGTATGTGGACTATGCTGCAGTGGACTAACCCACAAGGCCACCAAGGCTCGCCAATATGTCATTTTTTAAAATTTCAGTAAATTTTCTTGAATTTAATATTTTTTATTTTTAGTAGTTTTAGTATTTTTCCTGTTCTCTTGTCTTTTTTTTTTTTTCTTTTTCAGGGACTTTCAGTATCTGTATGTTGAAACTTCTTTGCTGAATTTCAATATTTTCTTTTCTCTAGACTCTAGTTAAAAAGCTCTTCATTTCTTGTTGATCTAAAATCTTGACCCCTTTTCATATTTTTCTCTTAAGGCACGATCGAGTAGGGTTTATTTGCTCTTGTGTTCCTTCTCTTTTAACTTCCATTTTGAAAAAATACTTTTTTCTTGGGTGTTTAATTCTTTCCTGAGTTCTGTCATCCTATTTATAAGATTTGTCCACTTCTGATTTATGTGGTTCTTTCTTGCCTAATTTTAGATCATTTTGAAACAGAAGAGTAGAGATTTGCTTTGTTCTGCAGCTAAGTCTTCCTGACCTTCTTCTGAAGGGGTGCTACTCTGTTCCTGATTGTCCTTAGGCTGATGTTAACTTTGTTTGGGATTTGACCTCAAGACTTCTCTGCTGCTTGTTTTCATGTGACATGAGTTTTCCTAAACTTGAAAGTGAGGGTCAGGTCAGCATTTCTCACCCCAAACTCCCTCTCCTGTTGCTTTCCTGCAGTTGCCTGGAGTTTCCTGCCCCAATCTCCTTCTGCTACTTTTATCTGCACCTTCTTTCCTTTCCATGGTCTTGCTCACTCTCCTCTAACTGACCCTCCCTACCACTATCCTGGAAGGGAGCTCACGTGGGTCAGTGGAGTTTGGAGGGCTGGAGGCTTCCTTCCCAGCGCTCCTGACTTCCCCCACTGTTGAGTTCTCCTCACATTGTCCGCCCACCCGACCTGCGTCTCCGGCAGAAATCTGCCTGCTATTTGGGGTTCTTTTTTTTTTTTTTAAAGGAAAGATGCTGGTAGGAATGAAGGTGAGCAGGCAGGCAGGAAGAGAGAAGAGGAAGAAGCACATTCACTTCACCTAGTTGTTCACCACGCCGGGCTGGGAATCTCGAACCTGGGTTCTTGGGATGTATATGGACTCCGTCCCATGGCCTTATCCGCTAGGACACCAGGGTACGCCAGGGGTTCTCTTAGGTCAATCAGACCCCTTTTCTTCCCTTTGCTGGCCAGCAGATGATCAGAGACCAGGCCAAGGCAGCAGGTGGGGGGATCCCCAGGGATCCCTGACAGAACCCACTACTGGGGCTTGTTCTGCATCCCTGATATGTTGGGATTCATAAGAGTACATTTGCCACCTATTTATTTTTTCCTTTTCTGGCTTCCCTCCCTGGTCAGAGCCCAGAACGCAGGCCGCTGGGCTGTCTATGGCCTGCACCTTAGTTGCCTTAGACACTGAGCCACAAGGGTGCGCCTGTTGCCTACTTTTGAAGCAAACCATCTGTGGCTTTTGCTATTTTGTTCTGTTTATTATTTATTTTTTATCGTAGTCGTTATTCTACACATTGAAATAACTTTCTATGTATAGGTTCCCCATTCCTTAGATTATATGTCAACACACCATCTCCTCCACCAAATCACCGAGTGTCCTTCCCCACTGTCCAGTGGGCTCCGCCACCACTTGCCCGCCGTTCCATCCCAGTCCCATTCCCTATCGGTAACCTCAGTTCTAGAGCAGGTGTCCAAGGGTTGGTTTTATTTCATCTGTTCCTTTTGTCTATTCATATTCCACCTATAAATGAAGTCATCTGGTCTCTATCTTTAGTCTTTTGATTTATTTCACTTAGCATAATCCCCACTAGATCATCCATGTTGACAGGATTTCATCTCTTCTAAGGGCTGTGTAGTATTCCATTTTGTATTCCACATCTTCTTTGTCCATTCATCTGATGTTGGGCACTTAGGTAATTTCCAGTTCTTAACTATTGTGAATAGGGCTGCAATAAAAATGGAGGTGCATAAATCTCTGTGGATGAGTGTTTTTGTATCTTTTGGGCAGACATCCAGGAGTGGAATGATGGGATCATAAAGGATTTCCATCTTCAACTTTTTGAGGAATCTCCAAACTTTTCTGCATAAGCATTGCACCAATTTGAACTCCCACCAACAGTGCAAAAGTGTTCCCTTCTCGCTACATCCTCGTCAACATTTGTTGTGTTCAGACTTTTGGATAATAACCAGTCTTTCAGGTATAAGGTGCTATCTCATTGTTTTAATTTGCATTTCCCTGACAGCCAGGGAGTAGGAACATGATTTCATGTGCCTCTTGGCCATCTGTATATCTTCTTCAGAAAAATGTCTCTCCAATTCCTCCTCTCATTTTGATTGGATTATCAGTTCTTCTGTTCTCGAGTCTTATGCATTCGTTGTCTATTTTAAATATTAAGCCTTTGTTTGAAATATGAAATACAAATATGATCTCCCAGTTTTAGTAGTTTCCTTTCAGTTTTGGTGATGTTTTCTTTTGTTGTGAGGAAGCTCCTTAGTTTGATGTAGTCCCAGTTATTTATTTTTCTTTTTGTTTCCCTTGATCATAGAGTTGAGTCCCCAAAGAGCTCTCTGCTACTGATGTCATGGAAAGTCTTTCCTATGTTGTCTTCTAAGAACTTTATGGTTTCTGGTCTTATGTCCAAATCTCTAGTCCATTTGAGTTAATGTCTGTGACTGGTGTTAGAGAGTGTTCTAGCTTCATTCTTTTGCATGTGACTGTCCAGTTTTCCCAACACCATTTATTGAAGAGACTTTTCTTCCTCCATTGTATGCTTCTGGCTCCTTTGTCATAGATTAACTGACTGTAAGTCAGTGGGTGAGTTTCTGATTTAGTTCTATTCCATTGATCTGTGCCTCTGTTATTATTCCAGTACCATATCATTTTGATCACTATTGCTTTGTAATATAGTTCTGTGTATGGGACTATAATCCTTCCAGATTTGTTCTTTTTTCTAATAATTGCTTTGGCTACTTGGGACTTTTGTTGTTCCATACAAATTTAAATTTTTTTGTTCTGTTTCCTAGAAATAAGCCCATGGGATTTTAATGGGGATTGCATTAAATCTGTATATTGCTTTGGGGATGGTCATTTTAATGATATTGATTCTTCCCAGCCATGAGCAGATTGTTCTGTTCAGGTTTTCCAGGTCTTCCAGGTTCAGTCTTGGTAGACTATATTTTTCTAAAAATATGTCCATGTCCTCAAGCTTGTCCACTTTGTTTGCAAAGAGCTGTTCAGAGTAGTCCCTTATGATGTTTTAAATTTCTGTGGTATCTGTTGCAACTTCTCCCCTTTAATTTGTGGTGCTAATCATGAATTTTCTCTCTTTTTTTCTTTTGTGTGGTTTGTCAATTTTGTTTACTTTTTCAAAGAATAAAATTTTGGTTCCATAGATCTTCTGAATTGTCTTTTCATATTCTATTTCATTTATTTCTGCTCAAATTTTGATTATTTGCTTTCTTCTGCTGACTTTTGGTTTTAATTGTTCTTCTTTCTCTAGTTGTTTTAAGTGTAGTAGGTTGTTTACTTACAATTTTTCTTGTTTCTTGATGTAGGGCCTGGATTGCGATGACCCTTCTATCTAGTACTGCTTTTCCTGCATCCCATAGGTTCTGGTAGCTCATGTCCTCATTCTCATTTGTCTCTAAGTGTTTTTTCAGATACTCTTTGATTTCCCCTTTTACCCAGGAGTCACTCAAGAGTATATTGTTTAGTTTCTAATTGATTTGGAGTCATCCTGCTTTCTTTTTGTTGTTGATTTCTAGTTTTAAGCCATGTGGTCAGAGAAGATGGTATGATTTCAAGCTCTGTGAATTTGTTGAGGGATGTTTTGTGTTCCAGTATATGATCTATCCTTGAGAATTTCCTGTGCACTTGAGAAGAAAGTGAAATCTGTAGTCATTGGGTCAAGTGCGCAGTATATGTCTATTAGACATATCTGTTCCACATGGTCATTTAAAGCAGGTGTTTCCTTGTTAATTTTCTGCCTGATTGATTTGTCCATTGTTGTAACTGGGGTGTTGAAGTCCCCCACCATTATTTTGTTGCTGTCAATGTATCTCATCAGTTCTAATAATACTTGCTTGATATATTTTGATGCTCCTTCATCTGGTGCATATATGTTAATCAGCATTATATCTTCTTGCTGGATTGACCCTTTGATCATTATATAATGTCCATCTGTCTTTTGTTATGCTTTTTAGATGAAAGTCTGTTTTATCCGATATGAGTATAGCTGTTCCTGATCTTTTGTGGTTGCCATTTGTGGATTGTCTTCCAGCCATTGGCTTTGAGCATTTGTTTATCTTTTGGAAGAAGGTGGGTTTCTTGAATGCAGCCGAAGGTTGGATTATGCTTCTTAATCCATTCAGCCACTTTGCGTCATTTGACTGGTGAGTTCAGTCCATTAACGTTTAGGGTGATTATTGCTATAGAGCTGCTTAGTGTCATTTTATAATTTGTCTTCCATGTGTTGCTCCAGACACTTCTTCTGTTCTTCTCTTTCTCTTCTTAGGTCGGATGGGTTAGTCATGTTTTGATCGGTTTCCCCTTTTGTTCTTCACATTTTCCCTGGAGATGTATTTTGAGGTTACCCTGAAGTTAGCATTAACAGTTCTTTGTTTGCTACCTAATTTTGTTTGAAAGCAAATTAGTCTTCCACTCATTCTAACTATCCACATTTTTATATTTGCTCCACTTTTTATATTTGCTGTCTTACTGTTTTTATGTGGGGTTTCTTTATGCTTTATAGAGCATCCTTTAATTTTTTTGCAAAGCTGGTTTTGTGATGAATTTCTTTAACTTTTGCTTATTGGAAAACATTTTATCATTCCTTCAGTTCTGAATAACAATCTCATCGAGTATATTATCCTAGATTGAAAATTCTTTTCTTTCAGCAATATGAATATATCATGCCATTTCCTTCTGGTCTGTAGAGTTTCACTTGAGAAATCCGCTGACAATCTTATGGGGGCTCCTCTGTCTGTGACACATATTTCTCTGGTTCCTTTTAAGATTCTTTACCTTGTATTTTTGACATTTTGATGACAATGTGTCTAGGTGTATTTCTGTTTAGGTTTCTTTTATTAGGAACTCTTTGAGTTTCCTGAGTCTGGAGGCTTGCTTCATTCTTCAGATTGGGAAAGTTCTCATCTATTATTTCTTCAAACATGGTTTCTGCCCCCTTTTCTCTTTCTTCTTCTTCTGGGACCCCTATGATGTGAATGTTGTTCATTCTGATGTTATTCCAAAGGTCTCAGATGCTGTTTTTGTTTCTTTGCATTTCTTTCTTTCTTTTTTTAAAATCTCTTTGCTGGTTTGCTTGACTGGGTTCCTCTATCCTATCTTCCAGGTCGCTGATTCTATTGGATGCTTCATCCATCCTGTTATTGAGTCCCTCTATTGAGTTCTTAAGTTATTGTATTCTTTACTTCTTTGATATCTTGTTCCATTTCTTCTCTTTCTTTTCTGATGTTTTCTTTTATTTCCTCTATTTTTTCTGGATTCCCATGAGTATGTTAATCACTGTTGTCCTAAATTCATCTTCAGGTAGTTTGCATACATCTGCTATAGTAAGATTTTCCCCTGGGATTTTGATTGGATCCATCATTTTGCATATATTTGTCTGTGTTTTTGCTATGTTCGACGTCCTGTTTATATTTCTGAGGGTTTAATTTCCCTGCAGCGATGGCATTGTGTAGGGTATCACCTTACTGCTGGCCCAGAATTGGCAACCAGGCTGCAGTTCTGTCTCTACCCATAGGGTGATGCTAACAGGCAGCGGTGAAATTTAGTCCTGTCAGGGAGACTACCTTCTTCCTTTAATTCTGGGGGTGGGATATCCGGTGGGCGGACCCTGAGGCTCCAGTGCTGCATGGTGGTTGAAGGGTTGCAGGTGGGAATTTCTTTGGCTGATTTCCGGTTATGGCCGCGCTCAGCGCAGGTTCACCACGCAGGCTCCAGCTCAGTCTCTGGCTTCCTGGCTCTCCTTCCACCCCACGCCAAGTGGAAAGACCGCAGC
Organism: Solenodon paradoxus; assembly: GCA_004363575.1. Taxonomy (NCBI): domain Eukaryota; kingdom Metazoa; phylum Chordata; class Mammalia; order Eulipotyphla; family Solenodontidae; genus Solenodon; species Solenodon paradoxus. The sequence goes on from RJWH01002146.1 coordinate 41,478, forward strand.
GGCTCTCGTGTCAAGTCCCAAGTCCCGGCTTAGCTGCTCATTGTGCTGGACACCCTCGGCCTCCGTTTGTCGTCAGGATGGTCATCCCATCTCTGGTGCGGCAGTGCCAGTATTTTCTCGGTGTTTGTCTCTGGAAAACAGGTGATTTTTCTTGCTGCTCGGTGGGGAGGGATCTGAATCTCCTTTCTACCAGGTCACCATCTTCCTTCTGCCCTGTTTATTTTTAAGTGGGGATTTGGAGAGAGTCACAGAACCATGCTGGCATTGCTATCTTCCCGGTGCCTTCAGGGTTTTAAATGCTGGGTCCCAGACTGGCCCCAGGAGGATGAGTGGCTGTGAATGTGTGTGTATGCTGTAAGCCAGCGGTGTCTGTCCTCTGCTGCCCTGCAACCAAGCCTGCCTCCTCACTCCACTCCTGCAGCCTTGACCTTGGTGGGGGTCTGGCTCAGGGGATGCAGAGGCCCCCAAATTGGTGGCCCTGAGGCTGGGTTTCCTTCCTGACTGTGTGCTCCTGTTTCACTCTTCTGGGTCCCCTCTGGATATTTCCTCCCTGAGTAAGTTTGGAGAGAGAAGAGACAGATCTAGCCTACCGGGTCCTGGCCCCCGCATCACCCCCACCTGTGTCGCTGGAGGTGAAGTGGGCTGCATACCTGCGCGCCCTCTGTCGGCCACTTGTTTAACTGCAGCGAGTAGTGGCATTTAGTCCGGGTATTGGGAGTTCAGCGGGCTGCGCACACCCCATCTCTCCACCCGGGTATTTCAGTCAACCAGAGAGTTTGTTTTAATTCTTTCTCCCTCTAGCTGAAAAAGATACTTAGTTAAAACAATGACAATAAAGGGAGATCAAGAGAAAGTTCCCAGATGTTCCCACTGCCTAGACAAGCATAACTTAAAAAAAAAAAAAAGAATGAAAGTGTATTTTCTCTCAGGGAACAGGGTCAGTGTGTCCTGCTCTTCTGTCTTCTGAAAGGTATTCAGGGACCCTGGGTATTTACCCTGGCAACAAGGGGAGAAAGAACTCAGATTCTGCAGCCAGAAGACTTGGATTTGAACCCTCCTTCCATAGCCACCTGCTGGGAGGGGTGGGCCAGTTAATTCACCTCTGCTTTTGAATCTGTATGCACACCCCTCACCCCAGGTGCCCACATCCTAATCCCTGGAAGCTGTGACTTCCTTAATTCTCAGGGAGAAAAGGATTTTGCTGCTGAGATTAAGGTTAGAGACCTAGAGATAAAATCGTCCTGGGTTAATGGGTGGTGTTCATCTAATCCCAGGAAGCCTTAAAATCAGAGACCCTTCCTGACTTCAGTGTGAGGAAGGGACACTGCTGGCTTTGAAGACAAAATGCGCCAAGATCCAAGGATGTGGATGCTGCAGAAGCTGGAAAGGTCAAGGAAATGGATTCTCCCCCAGAGCCCCAGAAGGAGCAGCTCTGCCCACACGTTGATCTTAGCCTGTGGCACTTGTGTTGACGTTTTTTTTTTTTTTTTTTTTTTTAAAGGAAAGGTGCAGATGAGAATGAAGTTGAGCAGAAGAGCAGGCAGGAGGAGAGAGGAGGAAGAAGCACTTTATTTTATTGTGTTTTGTTGTTCATCTTGGTTGTTCCCCCCAGTTCTGAGCACATGAACCGGGTTCCTTAGGATATATGTGGACTGTGCTCAGCTGGAGGTGGTGGACCCAACCACTACTCCACCAGGGCACCCCAGTGTCGGACTGCTGATCTCCAGAACTATAAGATAATAAAGTTGTGTTGCTTTAGTTGCTAAATTTGTGGTAATTGGCTACTGCATGACAAAAAACGAATATGTTGTAACCCGGGGGGTGATAGCAGTGCCTATTTTGTAATTTGATGGGGAGAACAAAGCAAAATCACAGTGGGAAGAACCTTGTACATTATTTTATAATTTATAAGTGTTTCTGGGTTCTCTTCTGGGAAGGTAATTCATTTATTCTTTGACTTCTTCCACAGTTACCTGCTGAGCAGCTACTATATGCCAGGTGCTGTGTTCAGTGCAGGGGTTACAGGGCAAACAGGGACCCTCCTTTATGCAGCTTATGGGCTAGGAGGAGAGTGGACATTAAAAGTTCACACCAGCACACACGTCACGGACTTATAGTTGCCATGTGGGCAATGGAGGGACTGTGCAAGAAGCCAGAGCGTGGACCTGGGAACTTGCAGACCTTGGACCTCAGATATTCAGGCTCTTCAGGTCGTGGTTTATCCATGTCAACTGACCTGACTAGGGAGTGGGGTGACAAGGGCTGCAAGCCAGGCCAGAGACAGGATCCCAGGGGCCATTGGAGAGATCTGGGGTTTCTTTGGGGAACCCCCTGTGCTGATGAATGGGAGGTAGGTGTCTGAGGCCAGTGAGGTCAGGGCTGCCTGGGATGATGGGCAGAGAAGACAGGGCTTAGACTATGATCACAGACCACTGACCCCTGGGCCTCCATCTGCCTTCCCAGGCCTGGCTGGGTCCACCCAAGACCATGGCCCCAGGGAGTCCATCAGGGTCTTGTGGTCACAGGTGAAGGGATAGGACTGGGACAGGGAGCGGGTCTATTTTTTAGGCTCTGGAAGACCTTCCTGTGATGCACACCAGTTTGAGCTTCCTCCTGTCACCTTCTGGCTTTTCTAGGACTGTCTGGTAACCACCGCTTTGTCTCCAGTGTGATGGAAGTCGGCTGACCCCATGTCCCATTTGAAACAAGAGTACCATTTTTTTCTTTCACATTTCTTGACCGTCCTGTCATTTTAATATAAAAGTCAATTTTGTCCCATTTTTAATAAACCAGGGCCATCTTCAAGACAGAGCAAAAGGGGCTGTTGAGTTGCCCCTGGCCCAGTCTGTTGAGGGGGCCAAAGCCAACTGCCGCTTTTGCCCCATGTTAAAGGTGGTCCTTGCAGGTTGTCAGCACTTGGCTGGGACTGCTACTGCCCCTGTGAGGAAATAGGAGCCGCAGGAAGAGGATCCCCCGCCACGTGTGCCTGTTTCTTCAAAGGGAACAGAGCACCACCACAGCATGATCGAACCGCAGGAAAGTGCTATGGGGGTTATCTCTGACACTGTGGGGTTATCTCTGGCACTGGGCTGGTTATTGGGCATTTCTGGCAAGGGGGTAATTAAAGTGGCATGTGTTTTAGGCAGGACATTTAGAATGGGCCTTATAAGGGCACCAAATTTGGTTTTCACCTAAGGTGCCAAAATTCCTTGCACCAGCCCTGGCTTTTGTATACAGTTCCTTCCGCTGGACCATGTGTGGTTACTATGCAATCTCTGATCAGAATCGTATAGCTCTTACTTGTTGCTGACCTGGCTGCTTTGGTCCTGCTCAGATTGTTCCGCCTGCCTTCTGCCCCTTAGTTGCCAGCACATAACCTTATTCAGTTTTTGCCCTCCCAGTGTCCCATTTTTTGTCTCAAGGAAATATGGTCAGCCTAGAGGGAAGGGAACAGCCTCCTTGGGAAACTCAGGCTCTTGTGGGGACAGGAGCTTCTTTATGCATCAGTTGACTGCAGTCTCTTAACCAGTTGTGGGGGGTTTCTGATGGTGACAGAGGAACACAGCTGAGACAGGTGGAGGAACCAGGAGGAAGGGTTTCCTGGCAGATCTGAGAGTGTCCCAGATCCCTCTTTGTGGAGTCTGGGCCAGAGCAGGAGCTGCGTTGCCACCTCGTGTCACACTTTGGAACTGCTTCTGGGTCAGATGCCCTGTCTCCTGGCGTCTAATTTCTGTTGAGTCCTGCTCAGTCCACCTCAGCCCAGCTCAGATCAGCTCAGCTCCCACCAAGTAGATAGAGTGCCCACTAAATGAATTTGGTAGAAAAGGTGACAAGGAAAGCCTGGTTATATAGTTCCTTTTATCCTTCACTAGGCATAGTTCTGAGATCAAATCCTGCCCGCAGCCCTGAACACACATACACACACACACACACACACACACACACACACACACACACACACACTCTCTTACATGGAGCTCATGGTCTGTGACAATGGCTTTTCTTTCTAGAAAAGGTGACTATGGTGTTTATACTTTCCTTTGAAAGCAGGCCCAGAGGCGATAGCACATGATGGGCGCAACAAGCATGGTTGCTGGTTTTCCCACGAAGCTTGTCCTCACAGGCACCACCTCTAGCTGCTCCACAGCTGCAGGTGACAAGGTGTAGTAACAGGGGTGCCCCCCACCCCCCCGCAGGGAGTCAGCTTGAAGGAATCCCAGAGTTAAGCTTGTAAAAGGCAGTCAGTCCTGTTTGTGAAACAAACGATGAAAAAATTATTTAAAACCCTTTAGGTATGTCTTCTAAAATGTTGTCTGCCTAGGGAAAATTATGAAAGAGAGGAAAGAGCAAGGTCTACAGAAAGGGGGAAATACTTTGGCAAATGGGTTTTCAGAACCTGAACTTGGCTTCAGTCAGGGTACATGAACTAGTCAGAGAGTTTGGTTTTTTATACTTTATTTTAATGAATAGAAACTTGTTTCTCCTTGCCCCCCCCCCCCGCCAGTGATGTTGAAAGTATTTAGGAGAACATGGCACATACCCCAGGGGGACATGTGCTTTGAGGCCCATGTGCTTTGAGGCGGCGGCTGGCTCACTGTTTGTAGGAGGAGAAATTTGGAAATAACCCCTCAAGTGTCACCAGCAGGGGCATGCCTGAATGACTCACGGGGCAGATGGCAAAAGTCAGTGGCCTACTTAGTTAAAACGCAGGTGTCTACGTATTGACAGGCAAATATCTGAAGAACAGTGTGGCCTTAGAAAGCAAGTTGCAGAGGCAATATTCGATATATTCCTTATGGATTTGTGTGTGTGGCAGTGGAAAGGAAACATGGATGGCAACGAACAAAAATGTCCCAGAGAAGATGGGGTCATCGTTCAGATCTCAGCTCCACACGCCACTTTTCCGGGAAGATTCCCCTGACCACGAGGCCAGCCAGGCACCCTGGTGTCCTGTCCCAGATCCCATGCCTTTCTCCTTCACGACAAGAGTTGGTCACTGCTCTATATTTATTTGTGATGACTTGATTCATGTCCGTGCTGCCCACAGCTTCACTGGGGCAGCGACCCTGGCCACCGCCTTCAGGGTATCCCCAGCAGCTGCCCTAGTCCCCAGCACAGTGGGCTCCTGGTAAATGAACTGGTGATTCCTGTGCCCCGAATAGGCAGTAGACTCCAGGAGACCAGGAAGGGTGCCTGTTTCTGTTTTCACTGAATGCCCCGAGACAGCATTGGGAGGGAAGACTGCTGTGGTGTCTCCAGGTGCTCGCTGTGTGACCGGGGGCAAGTAGCTTAGCATCTCTGTGCCCCTGTGTCCTCACCTGTGAAAAGGACGATTCCTTCCTTGGAGTGTTGTTAGAATATCAGGTATGAAAAAAATACAGCAAACGGCTTAGTGTGAATTACATAGTTGTAGCCCAATTCGATTCATGTTTGTTGAATGTCTAAATGCTCTATTGTGAAAAGCCAGAGCCGGAGGGGAGGCCATTCTGCTCTGTCCTCCAGGCCAGCTGGGCCATCTCCCATAGTACCAGTAGGTGGCGCTGTGACCATTCTTATGGTGAAGCTCAGCCTGTGACCAAAAGCTTCAAGTGGTCTCCAGCCTACCTCCCAGCGGGACTCCTGTCTGTAGGTCTCCAAGTGGCCATCACCTCTGTTTTATTCTCTCGGTGATGGGCACCCTTGACACCCTTGGGGGCTGGTCCGGGAGCTCCTATCATCTGGAATCACTGCAGGGGGTGGGGGAAGACCAGATGAAAACAGGAGTTGGGGGGAGGCATGTGAGGTCCCCCGGGGGCCAGGTGCCACTGGGGTTCCTGTGTGGAGTCTGACCACCACAGGTGGGCTCAGAAGGTCACCTTGAGGCCATGCTGTCAGCCAGCAAAGCTCTAGAGCCCTTTCCTTGTCCACAGCAGAGTGGGGCACATCCCAGGTGCCAGGCAAGTAACTCAGCCGCTTCTCTGAAGACCCCCTCGCCGGTATGAACGACTGTTACCATTTTCAGATATGAAAATGGACACGGACACATTAAGAAGTTTGCACACGAAACGGAAGAGTCAGGACCTGAACCCTGGTAGGTGCTCCGGGCACCAGTTCTTGCCCAGTGCCCTTCACTGCTGTACACATGCCATCCTCGCCCCCCACAACCCCACTGCCGCCTGACGTTCTTGATTAGCCAGAGGCTCCGTTTCAGGCCTTGCCAGGAGGGCCAGTGGGGAGCAAGCGGACCCTGCCGGGCCCTTGCTGAGCTTATGGTCTCAGATGGAGTCCTGGCTCCGTATCCGGTGACCTGGGAGCCGCCATTCAACTGGGCTGTGCAGGGTCCTCATCAGGGGGAGGGCGTGGTGGCTCTGGCCGGTGGAGGGCCAGGAGGACGGAGGGACTGAGTCTGCAAAGAGCTGCACACAGGAGGTGCCGGGGAGGTGCTGGCTGCGATTCTTGTCTGTGTGGCCGTCCCACCCTGTCCGGTCTCCAGGGCCTGGCGCCTGGCTGCCAAGCGGGAGCGGGGAAGAAGGTGCGAGTCAGACCCTCCTGCGCCAGGCCTGGGACCCGGTCTTTGGCACTAAGCTCCTGACATAGATTTCAGACGAGCCTTTCTGGCTCTCTGAGCATCTCCCTCTACAGCAGGTGACTCGGCCAAGCCTCGTGATGGCCTTGTGCTCGCGAATGCAGAAATGGGGTCCAGTGCATGGCACAGACCAGGGGCCTTTGTAAAAGCTCCTTTCCCATCCACCAGGGGGACCAGCAGGCCACTATTGCCCAGGGTCAGTCACCTGGAGTTCTAGCAGCTTCTCCCAGGGAAGGCCTGATGGGCAGGCAGAGTTTATCTTCTATCTGCTTTTTTCTTGTTGAAGGCGGAGTCTGTGTCTCACGTCTGCTCATGTGTGGACCCCATGTTGGGTGACCCAGCACCCAGCAGAGGGCACCCAGGGCAGCTGGAGGGCTGCGTGGTGGGTGTGTGCGGGGTCCTGGGACCTCCTCTCTGCACCTGAGACCCCATGAGAAGCCAGAGGGCAGGCGAGGAGCTGAGAGCTAAGGCTGATGAGGGCAGGGAAGCCCTGTCTGTCCCAGTCTCCTCCAAGTCTAGGGTGTCCTGCCCCCTCCTTTCTCTTCCCAGCTGTTCCCCAGGCCTCTGCCATTCCTGCCCAGAGGCCAGAAAAGCGGGGAAGTCTGCACCTGCCCTGGGGCCCTGGGACCTGGCTAGCTGGGCAGTGGTGCCAGGGGCACAGTGAGGTCAGGTCGGAGGAGCAGGGGGGAGCGGCTGCAGGGATCCAGCCCAGTGGAGTTGGTAGCCTCACCTGCCTCCCTTCACATCAAGGTCACCCAACACCTCTCCTCCCGGCTGGGTGCCCACACACACTGTCACTGCCACAGAGTCACAGCTACCCCTCTGCTTTAGAGCTGGGGAGACTGAGTCTGTGACGGGAGGAGGCATGATGAACACGGTCCTGTGGGGAGGAAGTGTCTGGTGGGGATTCTGGCCAGGCCGTGACTGCCCCTCCCCGTCCTTGTCCCCTGTCCCCCATCCAATCCAGATGCTTATTTTTAATGGCCCTTTGATTATGCCCCTTGTGCAGGAGACACTCATCATTATTAATGAATTTGGGCTGCTCCTGTGCAAGTGAGCCCACGGGGTGGGTAGGACCAGTGAGGAACAAACAGTGGGCTCCTCCCTGTGGACATGGGGTCCTGATGATGAGGACGACTAACCCTCTCCTGAGTCGCTTACTTCTCTTCCCAGTGAAACCAGATCCTGACTCGAAGGGGTGCTGGAGCACAAGGCCCTTACCTGGAGACGGAGAGCTCTTGGAGACCAGGGGTCCCCACCTGAGAGCAGAGGACACCCCAGCTGCCTGTGCTCCTTACCAGCTGTGTCCTCGGCTGTGTGGGGCTGGGGCGCCTCTCACCGTCCACACAGAAGGGCCTTAGGAAGGCGCACATGGCCTGTTTTTGGATTTGTTTTCTAAAATTGAAAGGAAAGAAACTGCTCTAGTAAGGAAACAAAATAGAAAACAAACAAAATGCCTCTTGGGATCTCAGTCTGGCGCCTTGTCCGGATTCCCCATCAGCCTTTGACACTGGCCCAGGGTGGTGGCTGAAAAACTGGACTAGCCCCATTCTGCTCCTGGGATCTTGAACCAGCCCCAAACCTCTGTGAGCCTCAGTTTCCCCAGCCGTTGACTGAGAACTACATTATAGATACGTCCCGGTTTTGGGAGGCTCCTGTGAGGTGGGGACTTGGATGCATTTTGCAAATGAGTCCTTGTGATGATAATTTGATCCTGGGCAAGAGACAGACACACTTGCTCACACGCCCCCAAATCACTAATGGGGCCTCCCTCCGAAGGAACGCCTTGCTTCTTGAGACAGTGTGATTACTTGGTGGGTTCGTGTAATTATTTAATCAAGCCCGACCAAGTCCTCCTGGGAGCTGGGTGGCTGACCAGACCCATCCTCCCTCCCCTCCCCCAGGAGGCTAATCAGTTAGCACCCAGAGGAGTGCAGACCCCAATGTTTCTTTGTGTGCCTGGGGTGGCCAAGGGAGGGGCCAGGTCACCTTGGGGCTGGCGACAGCCCCCTTAGTTTGCTTTGAGGACACTGAGGACCAGAGAGGAAGAGGCCGCTAGGGAGGTTCCCCAGCCCCTCCACACAGACTTCATTCTTCCCTCCCTCCCCCCTCCTCCCTTCCTCATCTTGCTCTCCCCCTCTCCTCTTCTCTTTTCCCCTCTTCACCTTGCCCCTCTCCTCCTCTCCCCTCCCCTCTGCTGTCCTTTCTTCCCTTTTCTCTCCCCTCTCCCTCCCTCTGCAGACATTCTCATCAGCATCAGGCAGACAATACACACAAGGAAGGTGACAGTTTCCCAATCTCTTCCTTCCTCTGCCCCCAAATTCCTACGCATCCCCAGACTTTGGTAGCCCCCAGACTTTTCTGTATGCACTCATGCACTTACCTATGTCTTCTGTGTTTGCTTTAGTCACAGAGACAACCCTGATGCTGTCCAGACCAGTGACTCACTCAGGCACAACTCTGCCCCAGGGGACGCTTGACAAAGCCTGGAGACAAATTTGATCATCTGGTGGGGAGACAGAGGTCAGCGATGCTGCTCGTGGTCCTTGAGCGACAGGACAGTACCCCTCACTTTGCCTCCCAATAAAGAATGACCAGACCCAAATTGTCGATAGCACCGAGGTCGAGAAACCCTGTTCTGGAATGTTCTCCAAGTTGATTTTCCTAAAAACCATCTATCTTGGAAATCCTGGCAGGTTAGTTAGTAAATACCTTTCCCTTATTCCATTTACTTCAGCAAAGCTTGACTGCCTCACAGTCCACCTTCTGGCTGGATTTCTGGTCATTTCTGCTTTGTTTCGGATGCACGGGAATGGCTCTCTGTGGACACCCTGGTCCTGCAGCAGGTGTGTGAATCCAGCCTCCCTGGCCTCGGAGACGGCGGTGGGCTTACTGCCCACAGGGCGTTGTTGACAGTGGACTTGCAGGCGCTTGTGTGCCAGCTCCGTCTGAGTGGGGCACGCAGCTGCTTCCAAGTTTCATGGAGAATGTGCTCCTCACAGAGGGGTGCCCACCTGCCTGCTGCCTGTTTCTCCCCCAAACCCAAGGTTTCAGGGAAGATGATCAAAGCATGTTTGGAGGTGTAGCTGGTACCTCCTCAAGGGGTTTAAAGGGAACCTGACCTTCAGAGCCCGGGTGAGGCTCAGCTTTGCTGGCCCCATAACAGCCCCCATGTGGACCCCCATTGTGTAGCTGGTGGCAGACAGACTAGTCCACTCCCGTCAGGGAGAGGGCACCCCCATTTTACACCCAGCACCCAGAGTTGGAGCGGCCTGTCCCCCAGCTCTGAGAAGTCACACTCTCCAGAGCCCAAGCTTGGCTGGAAGCCCAGGGCACCAGAGCAGCTGCAGACTGGAGGGAGCCCGGCCAGGTCCCAGGCCCCGGGGGCTCTCAAGGCTCCAGTCAGCTGAGTGCTCTAGCAGACCCTCCTGGCCTTGGGGCTGGGGTTGCAAGATTTTACAGGACATATGGGCAATATTTAGGACTCTTCTTGTGAAAGGACAGGTGCAGGCAGGACTGAAGGTGAGTAGGCAGGCAGGCAGGAAGAGAGAGGAGGAGGAAGCATTTTATTTTATTTCCATTTTAGTTGTTTACACTATTCCAGTCGACCCAGGACTCCAACCCAGGGATATGTGGTCTGCATCCTTTGGAGATGACTGACCTAACCGCTGCTCCAGCAGGGCTCCACCCGCTTTTACTTTAGTTGTTCATTTTGGTTGTTCCCCTGCCCCAACCTGCTGTCCCTGATACTCTCCACATCTTGCCTGAAGACCCCTCTTCCCCTCCAGATTGCTGGTGGCAGGGGTGGGGCTTGGTCGTGAGGGTGGGAGGGGCGGTTACAGAGCTGCCGGTTGCTTCATTTCTCAAGGAATAAGGAGGGGAGCGCACTGCCCCTCCACCCTATTGCCTCTCAGAGCTTCGCACCCACATTAGAGAGCTGGCTCTTGTCTGCGCAGACCACGAGGCTGGAGTGGGGCTGGTGGGCGTGTCCAGGGCAGCACCTACAGCCACCCTGACCCCCCTCCACGCTGGAGCCAGCGCCCCCGCAAGTGTAATTAGTTAATAAATCACCACGAGTGATAAATAGAATGATAGATGCGGGTTTCACTTGATCACTTTTTTATTAAGGAGAAATAAATCAGCAACACATTGTCGCTATAAACCTTTCAGACTGGTTAGATTGGGCTGGTGGAGGCTGATTAACATGGCCACGTGGAGGGACCATTTGGAGCTGATCTTTGAGATCAATCAGTCGCTGTCATCTACCCTCCTGAAGGAGGTGGCAGAAGTCAGGTGCTTTTCTGTCATCTGCAGCATCCCAGTGTCTTGCTACCTGGGTGGTGGGGCACAGTCTCTGTGACTTGGTGCCGCACAGCTCAGCCATGTGCATCTGGGTTGCTGTCACCCTGCCTCTGAACCTTAGTGTCCTCCCCTCTAATGTCAGGTGGACAGCAGTATCTTCCTCAGATAGCGGTTCTGGGCATCCCGCAGAGCAGCGGTGACAAAGGTGTTGGTCTTTGGAACACTTTGTGTTCCTAGAAGTTAGGAAGCCCTCAGAGAGCTTTTGTACCTTCCAGTGTTTATTGTCTTTCGCAATGAAAACAGAAAGTAAAGAAAGAAATGCATTCATTTCAAATCTCAAGAATCAGCCTATTAGCTGTCAGTCTAAGTCCCATTTTTAACAGACAACAGCTGTGTTTCCTAAACAAGAACAATGTATGAAGAGTGGCTTCGTTTTACGTTTTTGCAAATCTTTTGAATTTCTCACTTAGCAGCAGACTGTTAGATTCTCTCATACCTGCTGCTGCAATTGACCTGTGAGAATGTGTGGTTTTGCTTTTAAATGCATGAGGGAAACGTGGCCTCCCTCAGATGTGCTGTGGGAGCAGCGAGGGGTGTTTTCATTGTCTTCTCAGGTAATCGTGGCCGCTTCAGTACTCTGGAAGATTCTACCATATGTAGTGAGAGAAAGAGAGGAAAGAGGGCAAATAGCATTTTAGTATTATTATGAAAAGAGTTTGACCTACTGGCCACCTGAGAGGGCCCTAGGAACTCAGAGGGTCCCTGACCCACTGGGATGAAGATCACATGGAGAAGAGGTGGAAGCAGGCCCGGGCCTATCTTGTAAGGTTGTGGAGGCTGTACTTTCTCTTCCTGAAGCCCGCGCATCCTCTATGGAGGGGCTGCTGGAATTTTCCATGTGCCCCCAGGGCCAGTGTCCACCCTCTCCCTGTGCTGGTCCTGGGCAGCTGACCCGTAGGACTGCGTAATAACCTCCTTGCCTCTGCCTTGTGGATGGGACCATCACTGGCACATTCTGGCTGAAACTGAAAGGTGGGAGGAGAGTGACTCTGGGCACTTGTTTCTCTAACGCCTCCACCAGGGTGGCCCCAGCTGCTGTCCGTGGCCCCCTCCCTTTCTATATCCGGTAACTGCCCCTCTGGACCTTTAGGCCTCGGTGTGGTTCAGGTTTCCACTGCTGTCCCTCTGACCTAGCACCAGCCTTTTGGTTTTCCTACATCCTGATCACTTCAAAAAATTAAACTCTCAATTGCCATCTCTTTCCTGTGAGTTTCCCCCTGATGTCACTGTCTTGGAAAAGCTCTCTTACTAGCAACCGCAGGAGCAGTGCAACGAGGAATGAGAAAACCCACGACATCCAAGAACATGGGCTCTCTATTTTATAAAACACCTTCCTAGCTCCAGAAGCTCATCCTTGACCGAACCTCTGAGAAGCCAGGGTGAGAATCTCGCATTCACTGACGAGATCATACAGTGGGGGAATAGTCGCATCCTGCGGCTGCTCCAGGGCACCCTGTGACCTGCACCACTTTCGGGATTTATGTAGGTCTGGTTGTGTGTGTTTGGGGAGACATGCTTCTTTGTTGGCCCTCCAGCCCTGACTGTGTCTGTCCTAGAGGTCCCCTTGGCCCTGTCCGAGCTCCCTGCCTCATCTTCTGCAGTCCAGCAGGTGTTCCGTCAGCTTTGCCTGCTTCCTCCTAGCCAGGCGCTCCTTAGCTGCTTCTCTCCCTTTAGCTCCGCTCCCTCACAGGTCCCAGAAGAGCCTGAGACTCCTGCTTTTCATCAAGTCCCCTGTCTTCATGACTTCATCGTGCCTTTGCCCGATTCCTTTCTATAGTTCAGTGGATTCCTCAAACCTGCCCTCCCTGGAAAGACATCTGCTTATAATTTTTTTTCTGGAAAGATTCCTTTGTGCCTTCTTTTTCTTCCCTGTACAACGAAGTCCTCCTTCTGAGATGCCCCCGTTTCTCTGTGACATGTGACATAGCACCATACTGTGTTGTAGTGTGTCATTTCTCACCTGCCCCTGTGTGTGTATCAGTTAGCTACTGCTGTGTAACAAACCATCTGCAACATAATGGTTAAAACAGGACTGCTGGACTAAGTCAGAGTACTGTGGGCCAGTTAAGGGTTCTGCTGATCATGACTGGACCCGACTGAGCAGGTCTACTCCTCTTGGCTGGGGGTCAGCTGGTGGTTGCTGTTCTAGAATGGCCAAGACTGGGATGACTCACTTCTCTGCTCTGTGGACTCTCATTCTCCCCAGGTGAGGCCAAAATTGTTTTAATGGTGTCAGTTTCCAAGAGACCAAGCAGAGTAGGCAAAGCTGCTTGAGGCCTGTCTCCAAACTCACACTGTGCTATTCCAGTTATTGTGTTGGGCAAAGCAAGGCACGATGTCAGTGCAGATTCAGGGGATGGGGTGTAGACTGCATCTCTTGATGGGAAGAACCTCAAAGTCACCGTGTAAGGGATATAGATACAGGGAGGAGGAAAACTGGGGTCACCTTGTTTATTTATCACCTATTCATTTCTATCACAACTGAAACAAGCTGAGAAAGGAATGCTTCTAAGACTCCAGAGCAGACGGGTAACTTTTAGAGCTCAAACTTTTGACTGTGACCTCTTGCCAGGCCCTCCATGGACTGGCCCTGCCAACTTCCCCCTCCTTACCTTACACCGTGTTCCATTCACATTGGCCTTTGTTCAGTGCCTTGCCTTTAAATGCTTCTTCTGGCCACAGGACCTTTGCTTATTATGTTGCTTTTTCAAATTCTAAGATCTCTCTTTTTTAAAAAAACAATAGTTTCATTATTATTTTTGTTTACATTGCTATATTTGTTTTAGGATATTGAAATCGCATCTCAGTCTGTATTTCATACCGCACTCGCCATCAGAGTTCAGTGCCCTTTACCACTGCTTTATTCACTCCTTCATTCTTTCTCCTTTCCCAGCCCCCTGGATAACCATGGTCTTGCCTCCTGTGAATTTTGGTGGGGTTTGTCTGTTCCTCTGTTTTGTTTCTTTATATTCCTCATGAGGGAAACCATTCTGTATTTCTCTTTTTATTTCTGACCTATTTCACTCAATATGATCCCCTCCAATTCCATCTGGGTTGTTAGGAAGGGTATGATTTTGTCTTTTTAAGTAACTGCATAGAATGAGGATACAGACTGCACCTTCTTTATCTAGTCGTCTGTTGATAGGCACTTAGATTGTTTCCACATCTTGACTATTGAGAACTCTTTGTGCTTCCTCGTTTAAATTTCTTTTGCATTTCAGCTCAAGTCCTTCTGACTGTCCTGATGAGGTTGTCCTCCTATTATAGGTTCTCAGAATAGTATCTATTCTGCTTCTTACAGTCATAATTTGATATTTGTATTCTAACAGCACTTGCGTGGAATTTATCACGTACGGGCACGTTTCCCAGTGTGTTATAAACGTTAAATCCTCTCATCCCCAGCATGCCTCTAAGGTAGGCACTTGTGTACTCCCATTTTACAGATGAGGAAGCTGAGGTAGCATGAGATTCAGAGACTTAGCCAAGGTCACACAGCTCAGAAGTGATGGAACAGGGATTCAAATTCAGGAAACCTGGCTCCACTCCTCCTCCTCTCTGTCTGTCCCTGTTTGTCTCTGTCTGTCTCTGTCTGTCTCTGTCTCTGTCTCTGTCTGTCTGTCTGTCTGTCTGTCTGTCTGTCTCTCTCTCTCAGTTATTTGATGCAAATCTGTTTCTCCAGGTATAGTGGGAGCCCCACGAAGGACCAGGTTCACATTCTTTTCTTACTATTTTGCACCTTCAGGGTCTAGGCCTGTGTCTGGTCCACAGTAAGTGCCTGATGAATCTTTGTGGAATGAAGGAACCGGAGTCATCATTTACTTAAAGTCACGGATGAAGGGAATTTCTGTAGCCCTTCGAGGGGCAGGGTCGTGCAGCCCTCTGCAACCATCTCCCTCCCTTGCAGGGACCCTCTTATACCCCACAACCTTCACTTCGCTGAAGCCCCGAACCCTGAGAATCTCCCTGTGCGCCTGCGTCCCTGCTACTGGTTCTGCAATGGCCCTGAGGACATTTCAACGATGCCAATTCCCACCGCTTTCCAGCCAGCCCTGAATGAATGACCCTGCTAGGAGTGCAGTTTTCTCCCCCTCTCGCCCTCACTTTGATTCGATCGGGCCAAATCTGAAATGATGTGTGAAAGTGATGATATTTTGTAATTAAATCTCTGGTGACGGCCACCGCAATTTGTGTTACATGCATTGTTCATAAGGAAAAAACGCATCAATTCATTTTCTGACTGGCTACTCCAGGGACTGGCAATTAGGAGCAGCTCATCTCTCGTTGCCTCGCATATTAAAGAGCTACTGAAACGCAAAGAGAATTTGGGAGGGTGTTTTTTTTTCAACCTTCTAATAATGTTAGCTTAATTAGGGAGGCTCAGTGATAAAGGGAAAGTTTTGGATGATTTGAGCATATTGTGGTGGAAGGAAGAGAAAGAGCAAATCAAGAGAAATGGAAGTGTCAGGCACAGGGGGTGTGGGGGCTGGAGCGGTAGGAAGGTTCCGTTCGGAAAGGCGTCATGTTGCTGTGCCAGGGCTGGTTCTAGCTAAGGACGGGGACCCCAGGGCAGGCTGGACCTGCAGAGCTAAGTTAAATGCTACTCTCTTTGCCTTGTGGATGCATCTTTTCTTTTTTGCATTCTTATTTTTGTGACTATGCCTCAAAACGTATCTTTTTTTTTTTTTTTTTTAAAAAGGAAAGATGCAAGTGGGAATGAAGGCAAATAGGCAGACAGGCAGGAAGAGAGAGGAGGAAGCAGCAATTTATTTTATTTTTATTTAGTTGTTCACACTAGTGGTTCTACCACCTCTCTACTCCCTGGGCCCAGGAGGCAAACCCAGGTCCTTAGGCTTGTATGTGGACTGAGCTTCTTTGGAGGTGGTGGACCTAACCACTACTCCACCAGGGTGTGCCCAAAGTGTGTCTTTTTCAAACAGTCTACCTCCATCCCCCAATGATGCTTTTTTTTCCAACCAGGGTACTGCTGTCCTGTTGGCATCTGCCCAGGACCAAGATACTGAAGGATTGTTTGTTTGTTTGTTTGTTTTTAAATAGATTTTGTTTTTAGAGCAGTTTTAAGTTCACAGCAAAGTTGAGCCGAAAGTACACAGTGCCCCACCTTCCAACTCAAACAGCCTCCCTCGCTCTCCCCAGCCCTCCGCGGGGCGGCTTGCTTGCTTCTGCCAGTGATTCAATGTGGTCATGCCGTAGTCACCCCAAGGCTGCAGTTCACATTAGGGCTTGTCCTCTGGTCTGTCGTTGGACCGGTTTGAACTCGGTGTAATGGCATGTGCCCCCTGCCCTGGCATCATGCAGAAGACTTTCACTGCCCTAAGCAGCTCCTGTGCTCCACTTGTTCCTCCCTCTGTCCCCCAGCCTCCAGCAATCACTGCTTTTTCTTTGTCTCCATCGTTTTGCCTTTTCTAGAATGTCATACTTTTGGAATTATGCAACACGGAGTGTTTGCAGACTGGCTTCTTTTGCAACCTAGTAAGATCCATGTACGCCTCACCCTTTTTTCAGGAAAGCCTTCTCTCTAAACTGCATCCCACCCCTTGGTGTCTGAGCTTTGACCATGCTGTGCAGGTCCTGCGGGTCGAAGGTGTGGGCAGGGAGGCTGCATAGCTAGGATATAAGAAGAACAAAGCTCAGTGCTGAAGTAGATGCGACATTTGTGCTTCTAAGAGCTGTCGGACAAGATGGTGGTGTAGGCAATGTCACGTCGTTGTTTTTAAAGGCAAGGTGCAGGCAGGAATGAAGGTGAGTTGACACGCAGGAAGAGAGAGGAGGAAGAAGCACTTTATTTTATCTGGTTGTTTATCTTGGTCATTCTTCCTGGCCTGGGACTCAAACCCAGGTCCCTGGGATGCACCTGACTGTGCGGATGGGGCCTTCCGCAGGCAGTAGACCTAGCTGCTGCTCGACCAGGGCGCACCACATATAACTTCCTTCTTTTTCACATGTGTTTATTTTTGTTTTCATTTTTTAAAGGAAGGGCGCAGGCAGGAATGAAGGCCAGTAGACAGACAGGCAGGAAGAGAGAGGAGGAAGAAGCATTTTATGTTATCTCCATTTTAGTTATTCCCATTGGTAGTTTCCCCTGCTCTCAGAACTCACACCCAAGTATCTGTGGTCTGTGTCCTTCAGAGGTGATTGTCCTAACCGCTGCTCCACTGGGGCACACCTAATTCTAACTTTTAATTGGTCCTCGTGATAGCCCTGATGCCTGAGGAGAGATGGTGGACACAGCCCACTTACAGGAGAAGAGACTGGGACTTGGGGAGGTCAGGTGGCCAGCCCCCACCTCACAGTGAGCAAGGACAGAGCCAGGTCTGAACCCAGGTCCGTCTGACTGCTGTGCAGAGCTCTGTGAAGCTGGACATGCTCTCTCTGTGCTCCCAGACGGCTGTGCTTAGACGTTCAGTCTGGGCTGCTCTAGCCTACTGCCGCCGATGGGTGACTTATAAACAGCAGACATGTACTTATCACAGTTTTGGAAGTTGGGCAGTTTAAGATCAAGGTGCCAGCCAGTTAGGTGTCTGGTGAGGGCTCACAGATGACAGGCACCACTGTGTCCCCCTTGCAGGGGAGTGGGAACTCTCGTTTATTAGGTCACTAATCCCATTCCCAAGGACTGTACCCTCATGACGGATCATCTCCCAAAGGCTTCCCCCAAACACCATCGCACTGGGGGTTAGGTGTCAACATATGAATTGGGGCAGGGTGACACGCACAAGATTCAAGATTCTGTCTACAGCACGTAGTCACTGGTGACACGTGGCTGCTGAACTTTTGTGATGTGGCTAGTGTGACAGAGGAACTGAAATAGAATTAAACTAATTAAACTAATATTTAATTTTAACTGATTTAATTCTAAGCAGCCACATGTGGTTAGTAGCTACCACTTTGGACACAACTCGAGACCTTGGAGAGACCTTGGTGCAGCTTCCCAGCTGTTCCTAGTCCACGGGTTTCCCACCAAGGCAAGTGGCCATGTTGTGACTGACTTGTCTTATAGCTTAGCTCCCCAAAGAAGCTTTGCTTACCCTGTGGCGCCACACTCAGAGCTCATCATGGAATAAACCTTCCACCAATACCTGTTGACTTGCTGACCTGCCTGTCCCAATGGCTTAACCTGCACAGTTTCAGCGCTGCAGTGGGTCCCATCAAGATTCCCCTTTTATGGAACTTACACAGCGCTTAGAAGAGAGGAAATCCTGTCATTTGAATCAACATGGATGGAGCTAGAGGGTATTATTCTAAGTGAATAAATCAAAAGGCAGAAAGTTAGATACCAGATGACCTCACTCACAGGTGGAATTGAAGAGACAAAACAAAGGAACAGATGAAACACAACCAACCCTTGAACACTTGTATAGAACTGAAGTCACCAATAGGGAGTGGGATGGAGGCGGGCTAGGGAGGGAGGGACAGGTGGTGGCGGAGCCCATTGGACAGTGGTGCAGAACACTTGGTGATGTGGTGGAGAGTAGTGTATGTTGACATAGATATGAGGAATGGGGAAACTGCACATATGGAGAACCCACACATAGAAGTTTATTTTATTGCGTAAAACAAAGTTATTGCAATAAAAAAATGTTGAGAAAAATGATCTCATTTTACAGTGAAGGAAAGGGGCTCAGCAAACTGACTTCTAAGTCACGTAGCTGGTAGCCTCTGGGTCAGTGTGAAGACCAGGTGTCCCTCTCTAGAAACCCATCCTTTCTTATGTTGCCTGAACAGGAGCCAGCTGCTGGTGGTGTCCACTGCAACTGCCAACCCAGTGACTTCAAAGGTTTTGTTCTCACTTAGAAGACATGGGCTCCAATGCAGGTAGTTCATTCGGGAGGTGAGACAGGAAAAGGGAAGGCGGCCAACACATGCATGATCACGTGCGCTCCTGCTTGTCAGAGGCTTAATCCTACCTGGCAAATACGGCAGCCTGCACAGGCTGCACCATAGAGTTCCTCCCCCAAGGGGCAAGGGAATTGGGGTATTTATCCAGCAACTCTCACAAGTGCTTGGTTGAGAGCTTCTCCAGGAGTGTGCAGGGGTGCTTCTGGTGGAAAGTAGATTCAATGGCCAGAGAAAGTTGTCAGGGAAGGAACTGGTCGTTTTGGCAACAAAATCAGTATGTGGCGGAAGTCCCCCACCTTTGCAAAGATCTTCATGTTACTCTAAGTTCCGTTTCATGGGAACCTAAGACAATGCTGTCTTCTCCAGGTTCCAGAGTTCTCTGATCACCCTTAGAGACCCCGGCTGCCTTTTAAGGTGTTTAATTCATTAACAAAGCAGATGGGTGCTGTGCTGATGATCCTTGAAAATTGGAATCTATTTGCAATGCAGAAAGGGGGACTAGAGATCTTTGCATATGTATAAAAAAGGTGTTTTCTGAGAACCGTAGTGGTGTAAATAAGCTGTAGGTGCTGTTTAAACCGACTTTGCAAACGTTCCCAAGGTCTTTAGAAATGCTTGTCAGCATATAAACAGCAGCGTGTGTTACAAATTATTCTTCTGTTTCATTAAAGCGTGTCCGCTAATCACTGATCGCCGGCAATCTTTAGCTTTGTTGGACCAACTGTTAAGTACGTGGGAAAAAAACTTGGTGGGTTTTGTGCAGCATATTCAGTCATATACTCAGGTTTGGTTCTGAGGCCAGCATGAGCCCCCCATTCTGAATTCATGTTGGAACCTAGCCTTTTCGGCCAGGCTATCAGCGGTATCACATTGTTCAGATGGGCTTCTGTTCCCAGGTGTGAATGGAATTAGAACTTAGAACTGAGACCCACTAGACATGTCATCTCAGGCTTCTGGTTCTTGATGCCCTCCATTTGGTAACGGATATTTATTTAGCATCTACTAAGTGCCTGGCTCCGAATTCATGTCTCTTAGCCCATTTCATCCCATCTGCCACCTTGCCAGGCAGGTATTGGCCCTGCCATTTGGCCAGGAGGCAAAAATAACCCCAGAAGAGTGGTGGGATGATTTCAGGGAAGGTCCAGGAGGTGATGTGTGCCAGCTGGCAACCCTGGATGCACAGTAGCTTTTAAAAATACCGATGCCCAGGTTGATCCCTGGCTAATGAAGTCAGAGTTTGGGGTTGGCATCTGGGACTGTTTTTTTCAAAGCTCCCCATGTGCGTTAGCTGAGGAGAACACAGGACTTCTTTGCCGATGCTGAGTTTTATGTCATCTTGCACAACGGAATCAGCATGGACACCGGAGCTAGGTGGACCTGGTTCCTCCAATCTTGGCCCCACGACGAAGGAGCTGTGATTTTTGGATGAGGTATCTGGTCACTGGGGCTCTCCTTTTTGAACCAATGATGATCAAATTCATAATAATAACTAAGGATAAGATTAAATTTGCAGGGTTGGTCTGAAGTTTCACCGGGATGTGCAGGGGCGGTGGCAGGGCGCCGGGTAAGTGGGGACCCCGTCATGCAGTTCCAGGCTCTCATCTGGCCGGGCAGCCTGTGGCTGACCCTGAGCCCAACGCTGGCCATGTCTTTGGAAGCCACCCACTTTGCCGATGCCCGGGACGTGCTCAGCCGTGCCCATCTTCTCCTGAGGAGGATGGTATCGACATTTCCAAACAGTTTAATTATTCTGCGGCTGCCTGGCTATTAGCTGCGACAAGAGAGCTCAGGGCTATTTTTCAGCATTAATTTTCCATTTGAAATGAATTCCTTTTGGTTACACTTTTTAAATGTTTCTTTTAATTAGACGCAATTACTTCAGAAGAATTGCTTTTATTCCTCAGCCTGAGATCCCAGTGATAAAGTCGCTATCTGGCCCCACGGAACGGCCGGGACGGCTCATTTAGCTGCTGCACTAAAGTATATTGAACTAGGAAATTATACAGCGAATCAACTATTAATTCCTTTTATGATCGCTCACTCTAACATCTTGAATGAGATCTTCAGGGGGAAATTTAGTCACAATGGGGATCATTGTTTGCCACCTCCAGCCGCCGGCCCCCATGTGAGGGGGGCGGGCAGTGGGGGACTGTCCTGGTGCTGGGCCTGGCACGAGTCGGGGAGGCAGGCGGCCCAAGGGCTCCTGACTTTCCTGGGGTTTGGGGTGGGGGAGGGGCAGTGTCCGTTGGCCAGGCTAGAGCG
Organism: Solenodon paradoxus; assembly: GCA_004363575.1. Classification (NCBI taxonomy): domain Eukaryota; kingdom Metazoa; phylum Chordata; class Mammalia; order Eulipotyphla; family Solenodontidae; genus Solenodon; species Solenodon paradoxus. Next base: position 62,524 of record RJWH01002146.1, read on the forward strand.
GGTGCCCCTCAGTCCCATGTGAGGGATGGGCATTGTGGCTAAGCAAAGGGAGATGCCGACATTTGCTGGCTCTGGAGATTGCGTGTGTGGACGATTCCTTTTGTGGTTTGTGCTCCACAGGGAGGCTGGGAGTCAGTAGGTGGCACTCTTCCTCTGTGCCTCTGTGTTGGTATCTCAGGCCCCAAAGGGCTTTCACGGACCCTTTCTTTAGGGCCTTTAACCCAATCTACTTTTAACAGATGGGGAAACTGAGGCACAGGGGAGTGCATGGTCCCATGCAGACAAAGGCCGGGTCTGGTGCTTGCTGGTAAGGGACACTGATTCACTCTTGTTGAATTACTCTGCACCCTGTGCTCCTAGAGGGGCCGCACTCCCAGCTTGATGGACAAGGGAGGTGTGGGCAGGACTGGAGAGTGTCCCTTGGCACTTGGAAGCCGCAGGCTGCAGAGCCCTGGGGTTGCAGTGGGCAGAGGAGGGCCCAGAGGCTGGCAGTGACCTCCAGGGAGTCGTCTCCAATGCCACAACATTGTTGGACAACTGCTCTGATCTAGGCGTTCGGTGGTGGCTGGAGGGGGGAGATGAAGAAAACACAACTCCTGACTTCACTCAAAATCCTCACATAATGGGCGCCCAAGGGAGCTTGCCTTTGAAGGATAGATAAGTGTTTGCTGGGAAAGGGCATGATGGAAAGCAAGCACTGCAAGTTCAAAGGCAGGGAGGCGAGCCTGCCAGAAGGTTAGAGAGCTTGCAGAAAAGGGGCTGGAGAAGGTCTGCGTGTGATGGCCCGCCCAGGCCTGTGCTGTGCCAGGGAGTACGGACTTTGTCCTAAGGACTGTGGGGCGTCCCTGGAAGGTTTCAACAGTGGGGAGACCTGGCCAGACTTTGACAATCATGCTGACTGTATGTATAAATGATATGAGGGAACAGGTGGGGAGACCTGCTGGGAGACCCTCCCCGCTGTCCAGGAGACCATGGCCTGACTTAGGACAGGATGGGGTGGGCCGGACACAGATTCCAGCAGGGCTCCCATGCGATTCCTGGGGCCTGTAAAAACTTCTGCTTTCGTGGACCCCTCTCACCACACTAGACTTTTGTGGGTCCTAAAAGTGTCACTGGTTTCTGATGAGAGAAAAAAGCAGAACACTTCTGTCTACTTTAAAGTTGATTCTTTCCCCTGATTTTCAAGGAAATTAGCCATGTGGCATATCCGTCACTGCTCAAGGACAACTAGACTAATGAAAGACAGTGGTGTCCCAACAGGCTGTACTACCCAGCACCGGGGACAGAGCGGCTCTTGGAGAGTCTTTCTGGGGGAAAGAGTGTGGGCAGCAGGCGACATGTCCTCTAGCTGTGCTACTGAAGTTTGTGAACTTACACAGCCGTATTCACACAGCGACGAAATCACGTAATGCTGCATTCTCGGGAGGTATCTGTCATGAGGTTACATGTGACCATGCAGGTAATGGACTACGACTCAGCCTTCCACAAGACAGAGATGCTGCATTATGCAGCCTCCAAGACATTAAATTCAGTGAAATAAGCCAGTCACAGGAAGACAGACGCTGCCCGATTCCTGGTACAGGAGGTAACTCAAATAGTTACATCCTTAGAGGCAAGAGTGGGACGGTGGTGCCAGAGGCTGGGGCGAGGGGGGCACGAGGCGTGACTGAACCCCTGGCATGGAGTTTCCATTAAGCAAGATGAGTAAGCTCTCGAGAGCACCTGCAGGACCCTGAACACCTGAACACGGGCTGCGAGGTAGAGCGTGTTAAGTGTTCTTACCATAATAAAGTAAAATTAAAAGAAAAAAGTTAAAACATCTTTATGAGACCCTAAGATATTTTCTACTTAGGCATGGTGCTCCTAGGGATCGGTTGGGAATTTCTTTTCCTTTTTTTTCCTTTTTTTAAAAGAGAAGGTGCTGGCAGGAAGAGAGAGGAGGCGGAAGCACTTCATTCTATTTTAATTTAGTTGTTCACACTGGTCACCTCCCCCTGGACCCAGGAGGCCTTGAGCTTCTTTGGAAGGGGCTGACCTAACCACTTCTCCACCAGGGCTCATGGGGGCAGGTGTGATGGAGAACAAAGAGAGGGTTTGGAACCTGAGTTTACTACTTCCTCACTGAGGGAGAGTGTGGGACCCTTTTCCTTCCCGTCCTCCTTCACCCCTCCCCACCTGCCGTGGGTGCCCTGGGAGATGATCTTGACCATGGTCACCATTAGCAAACATTCATAACATCCAAAGCGTTTGTCATGCCCTGTTCACCGCAATTTTTTGAGGCTGGGCTGACTTTTCTTCCCACGTGGTAGATGAGAAAACTGATGTTCAGAGCAGGAAACTTAGCCAAGGCTGAGGTCCATGGGAGAGGTGACGGCAGATGGGAAGGGAAGGAGGAGGACCCTGTCCTGCAAGACCTGGTCACAGCAGGCAGTAGCTGCTTCAAAATAGTAGCCTGGACTGGACCGAGGTTTTATCGTGTGTCATCCTCCGAGCACCTATGGGGGTGACCTCATCCTCTTGTTGTCTGAACCTCTGTGCCCTCACTCTGGTGATGACCATGGCCTGTGTCGAGGAAGCTGCCCCAGTTGTAGGGAGGTTAAGGGATTTAGGACTGAATGGGCACCCTCCCCAACAGCCCCCCCACCCATCCCTGGTACAGGAGTGCCAAGAGGCCGTAATCAGAGGCTTAGTACTTAGCGGTCCTGGTCCGCTCTTTCTGTACCCCCAGACCCCTAAAAGCAGCTGGACTTTCTTTCTATGCCTGCATGGAGCTCTTGCTCCAGAACCATGAGAACCAAATGTCTCCAGTTTATCTAGGGGAGGGGAGTGTGGTCAGCAGGAGACATGGTCACTGCTCAGGCAAGTTTTCCTTCTGTCCCCAAGTACCCACCTTCCACATTCATATGCTGACGCCTCATCCCTAATGAGATGCTCTTAGTAAATGGGGCCTCCGGTTGATGATTCTGCCCTGAGGGTGGAGCCCTCCTGAGTGGAATCGTGCCCTCATGAGGGGTGGAGAGACCAGAGCTCTCTGTCCACCACATGACACAATGAGAAGGTGCCGCCTGCGAACCAGATCGAGGGCCTTCACCAAGAACCTGACCATGCTGGCACCCAGACCCCGGACTTCCAGCCTCCATAGCTGTGAGAGATCAGCGTCTGTTGTTCACCGTCCAGTCTGGGGTCCTGTTACAGCAGCCCGAGCCGACTAAGATACACCTTCCTCTGGGCAGCTGTTTGGTGCTGGTCCTGGCCAGGACGTCCTGCCCCGTGGGGCAGATAGGGCATCTCCCAGCGCCCTGGAGCGGTGGCTGGCCAAGGGACAGCCGCGACTCCTCCCAGGCTCGCTGAGCGCGCCAGGCAGGGTGTAATTTGGGTGAGCAGCCCGTTTTGGGATGTAGGACTTCCTGTGCTGCAGTCAGGCTGGTGCGGGACAAACTGGGACAGCCAGTCATCCTGGACTAGCTGCGAGACTAACTCAGGGCATGTCTGCTGAAGACACCAGCTAGTCACCACCCTGTCTTTGAATAATCTCCCTCCTGCAGCACTATTCCCAGGGAGCCACGTTGACTAGTTCAGCCTCATAGGACGACTGAGTTGATTGGCTGATTAAAACCCACCTTTGAATGCGAGGAATAGGCTTCTAAATGTGCTGGGAAGTTATCATTGGAACTTGAGGTCACATATGTTTCAATTTGAGTCCCACTTTTCCAGGCACTGTGGACCTTAAGCTAGCGGAACTGCAAACTTTCCATGTAAACGGCATTCCTGTGGAAAACTTGTGTATCTGCTTTTTGAATTCCTTCAACTCGACAGGGTTCTGCAATTTTCATAAGAGAAAAATGCATGGCGTGCCTTGCTGGCTTAGTGGTTTAGTTCACTGAAGCACCGTTCGTGTGCATCTCAAGGTCCCCGGTTCAAGACTTGAGCCTGGGCAGAACAAAAGATGAGCAACTATATAAAATAAATACATATTTCTTCCTCCTCTCTCTTCCTGCCTGCCTGCTCACCTTCCTGCCTGCATCTTTCCTTAAAGAAAAGGGAAAATGCGAGACTTATGTCAGGGTGGTTAATCAGTAATTTTAAATAATTCAAAACTGATCAAATTTGTTATTTTTTGTAATGAACACTCCCTTTAAAAAGCAGGCATCTGGGAAGGAAAAAGCACTGTGGTGTAAACAGAATTGTATGGTTGAAGGAGAACAATTCAGTGGCAGCGTTGACCTTGGAGAGCCAAGTCTGAGCGGCGTGGGTGGTGTTTCTGTTTGACAGAGCAGGGCCGCGCAGAGCAGCGTTTCCCTGTGTGTCCTTGTAACAGGTGTGCAAAACCCTCCCTTCTCCAAGTCTTAGTTTCCGCTCATACAAAATTAATATGTGAGTGTCTGGCTGTTTGCGGGCTTAACCGCCATCCTTACTGTAAGTACGGTTTCTGGCACATCACGCTCTAAGACTTAACAAGTGGAAGTTCTGTTTATATTTATGAAATAAAATACAAACGGTCAGAGTGAGTCGGAAGCTGGAGAATTTGAATGGCCAAGATACCCCTGAACGACATGTTCCTAGATCTTAGGGTGCATCAGAATAACCCAGATGGCCAGTTGGGTCCTGTTCTCAACATCTCTGAGGCAGTAGGTCTGGAGACAGACTGGGAATATGCAGGTCTCACAGGTGCCCAGCCAGAGTGCCGAGTGCCACTACCCGGCTGTAAAATTGGTCATTAAAGAAGAAACAAGTGAATAAAAATACAATAGAATGCTTCTTCCTCCTCTCTCTTCCTGCCTGCCTAATCTGCTTGCCTTCATTCTTGCCTGCACCCTTCCTTAAAAGAAAACTAAAAAAAAAAAAAGAGGAAGAGAAGTTGCCTGTGACATCCTGGGATGGCGAGTCAACCCGCAGCTGCCCTGCAGACTGCATGCAGGACAGGTGTGATCTCCACAGGTCTCAATCCCTAAAAAGGAGCAAAGACTGTTTTCCTCTTTAGCCTGGAGAAAGAAGCAGAGTCTGATTAGAATGTGTGAGCCACAGATGTTTAATGAGAGAGGGCAGTACCCAATCACTGGAATGTCTTTAAGTCTTGCTCCAAGTGTGTAGTTCTCATTGTGGGTCCCCAGACCATCAACACCAGCCTCCCCTGGGAGTCTGGGAGAAATGACCACGTGTGGAGCTCAGTGACCTGTTCTCACAAGCCCGCCAGTGTGTGACCGAGGTGCGCTCCAGTTTGACAAGCACCGCTCTCAAGTACATGTCCCTCGGAAAGCAGAGTTACCTCTTGGAAGTCCATCTCATTTAAACAAAGAATCATAAAATGCATACTTGGTAGATCTCTCGAAAATTTCCGGGGGAAGAACCCCTGGTGTCAGCACTTCAGGCAAGATCTCAGCCCTGCCTGCATGTACGTTTCACCTAGGAATTAAAAAATCCTGAAGTTTAGGTCCCACCATCAGGGATTCGGCTTTAATGTGTCCGGGATGGGACCTGGGACCTTTTACTTTGCAAAGCTCTCCTGCTGAGCCGAATGGACGAAGAGCCATTGCTCTAAGTAAGCATGATCTGTACTGAAGGGCTGGATGCTACCTGATGACAGGGCCTTCAGTATTATGAACCCCAAAATGAATGAACGAAGGAGGCAAGGCAAGCCTTCTAGAGATGCTGGGGAGGAGGTGACTGGAACTTGGTGGCCTGCCCTGGACTCCTTACTGATGGGAGCTGGCCTTCCCAGTAGAGACTATGGCACCTACGTGGCTGTGGAGGCAGGAGCCCGCAGGGGCTGCTGGCAGAGAATCATTGGGCCAGATCGAAGAGCATGGGTCAGTGCTGGAGAGGGTTCCCGAACACGGGTTAACTTCTTCTCTAGTTACTCTTCTGGAGTCATTGCTTCCATCTTCTTGCCTTTCCCCTCTTGAAGCTCAGCTTCAGGGTGGAGAAGTTGGGGGGACAGTTCCTGCCTGCCCTGTTGTCCATCGAAGCCAGAGTGTACCCAAGCTCCAGCTGGACTCTGGAGAACATATGGGCCTTGAAAATCATAATATGAGGAAGCCATCTTCTTCATTAATTGATTAATGTAATTAAAGAAAGATAAGTACTTCGATGCCGACCACATTAGGGGTAATTTGTACAGGCAATTAGCTGCACTCCCTCCTTCATGCTAACTGCCTCAGACATGCTGGTGCCCTGGGGGGCATTAGTGGGTGCTTGGTTCAAACCTGCTTCCTGTGAACCTTATTTTGGGCACCTTGGTGCTCCAAGAGAGCACTTGAGTCCCCAGTTGTGGGTTACAAGTTTGTTGACCTCAGAGATTGCTCTTGGTTTTAATGACCCTGAGTTTTCTTGTCTGTCCGTTGGGGATAGTATGATGATCTTATGAGGGAGGTGTGAGCGTTCGGTTGGGGATATGTGTCCCAGGTCCTGGAGAGGAGCACAGCATCTCTTTCCTTCCTGTGTCCTGGTCAGGGCCTCTCCCCTTCATGCCTGGACACCCTTGCTCTGCGTGCTTAGCCTGAGATGCTCCTGCAAGGGTGCTGGCATTTTGTGGACCTAGACCTCACCCCACTTCTCCCCATTCCTATTGTTTCCATGCTCACGTGCTCTTGGGGGTGACTCTGAGGTCTGCTCGCCTCTCACTCCACACCCACCACGGGCAAGGTGCTCACTCCCAGAGACCCCTAAACCCCTCTCCCAGCCCTGCTGTCTCTTTGGTCATCCAGCTCCAAGGGTCCAGCTGCCTGTGGGATGTCCCTGCAAGGAGCAGGCAGCTCCAGACCAATGCTTTCACTTTCCTGTCCCAATATCCCTTTTTAGGGCTCCTAGTTCTTGTTTTCCCTGCCTTTGTGAGCCAGCAGGTGCTAACCAGGCCAACGGGTGCTTCTGTCTCGCTCACCCACACACTTGCCTGCAGATGTCCTCCCATAAAGTGACTTCTCCTTGTCTTTCCCTCCATCCCTGTTGACCCATATCCACATCTGCCTTCAAGGCTGCCTCCTCCATCACCTACAGGCCCACCCTTCCTCTCCCCACCCTGGGAGAGATTCCTGGTTCAGGCCTTTCTCTTCTTGCACCTGGCCTCCCCTCCACACCATGGCTCACTCTTCTCTCTGCATGGGACCCCTCTCTGCCTTCTCTTACTGTGGCTGCTCTTTGCAAAGGCTCATATGCAGACTCATGTGCACAGCACTTTCTCTACATTTCCACGGGGACATCACCTTTCACATGTCAAACATGGAGTCTTTGACCTCTCTGCCACCTGCCCCCAGTCCCTGCCCTGCAGTACTCTCTCCTGAGTATTCCCAGGTCAGGAGAGGGCCCCTCCATCCATCAGTGGCTCAAGTTGGATGCTGGAAGTCATTCCTAGTATTTCTCTTACCCCTCATCTGCCACATCCAATCCATCTAAAATATTGTTAGTTTTTTTTTTTCTTTGCAACATTTGTAAATGACATACACTAAACTGCATGTACTTAAAGGCTGCAGTTTTAAAATAAGGAACATATTCATCACGCCCAGAAGTTTCTTCATGCCTCTTTGTAATCTTTCCTCCTGCCCCTCCCTGCTTCTCACCTCCTGCCTATCCTCAGGCAACTACCGATCTTTCTGTCACTATAAATTAGTTTGCTTTTTCTAGAATTTTACATACACGGAATACAGTATGCATGATTTCCTTCTGACGTCTTTCACTCAGCATGACTATTTTGAGTTTCGTCTGCCTTGTTACCCATATAGTCGTGTGTCACTTAACGACGAAGAAAAGATCTGATAAAAGCATTGTTAGGCACGTTCATCATTGTGCAAACATCACCGAGTGTATTTACACAAACCTAGATTGTAGGGCCAGTTATGTTCCCAGGCCCTGTGGTGAATAGTTTATAGGGACCTCTGTTATGTATGTCACTGACACACTGACAATGTCATTAAGTGATGCATGGGTGTAGTTGATGTTTTATCACTGACTAGTATCTCGCTGTGTGAACATGCCACCACTTGTTCTCTCATTGATGCACATTTGGATTACTTCTGGTTTTTGCTCTTGCATGTACATCCTGTCCACTTGTTTGCGTGGGTGCATACCAATGAGTCAAGTGTCCAGATTGCGTGTTGGTGTTTGCTCAGCTTTTTAAGAATCTGCTAGACATTTCCCAGTGCGGTAGTGCTATTTCACGTGCTCACCTGCATGGTGAACTGCAGTTCCAGTTGCCCCAGGTCCTCTGCAGTGTTGTTTTTAAAGGGAAGTTGCAGGCAGGCGTGCAAATGAGCAGAGGCAGGCAGGAAGAGAGAGGAGGAGGAGGAAGCACTTAATTTATTTGTATTTGGTGTTCATCTTGGTTGTGCCTCTGGCCCTGGGATGAGAACCTGGGTCCTTGAGTTGTGTGTAGACTACGCCCAAACATATTCCACAGATGTGCCGTCTTCTCCAATATTTGACATGGTGAAACTTAAGTTTAGATCAGAGTTCAGTGGTATTTCATTGTGTGTTTTTTTTTTTTTTAAGGAGAAATGTAGACTTTTTTTTTTAAAGGAAATGAGCAGGCAGGAATGGAGGCAAGTAGGCAGGCAGGCAGCAAGAGAGAGGAGGAAGAAGCATCTATTTATTTAGTCGTTCACACTGGTTGTTTCCCCCCAGACCCAGGACTTGAACCCAGGGGTCTGTGGCCTGTGCTCCTTTGAAGGCAATTGACCTAACTTCTCCTTCACCAGGCCCTGCCATTGTGTTTTGTAATTTGCATTCCCCTAATGAGTAATGATGCTGAACATGGTTCATGTGCTTTGGTGTAGTGTCTGTTTAAAATTTTTACCTATTTAAAGGACATTGGAGGAAAATGGTGAAATTTGAAATGAAGTTAAGGGCTGAAACAATGTGAATTTCATTTCAATAAATATACTATAGTTATATAAGATACTAACATTACCAGAAGCTGGGTGAAATACTTCATATATGGAAAAAAATTCTCTGTTTTATCTGTATTATTTTTCTCGTGCATTTAATTGTATTCCCAAATAAAAAGTTTAACAACAAAAATTTTTTAACTTATTTAAAATATTGGATTGCTCATTTTCTTATTATTGTGTTTTGACAGTTTTTATATCTTTAAGTACAAATCCTTTTTCACTTGTAAAGATTCCCCCCAGTTGCTAGTTTATCTTTTCATTCACTTAACAGTGTTTTTCAAAGAACAGAAGTTCTTAATTTTAATAGGGTGCAATCTATCCATTGATTTTCCTGTATGAATCATGGTTTTGGTGACATTTATAAAAAATCTTTGCCTTACTCCAAGTTACAAAGATTTTTCTCCTGCATTTTCTTTCTGAAGTTTAATAGTTCTAGGTTTTATATTTAGTTCTATGATCTTTTTGTTGGTTAATAGCTATGCTGCTGTTATAATTCACCCATTTTAAGTTACCATGTAGTAGTTTTCAGTGTATGTATAAAATTGTGCAGTTACCAGCACTATCTAACTCCAGAGCATTTAATGATTTCTTGAAGAAATCTCATACACTTTAGCAGTCACTCCCAACTCCCCTTACCCCTCATCCTCTGGAAAACACTATACTATTTCTTTTTCTAGAGATTTTCCTCTTCTGAACATTTCCTATACATGCAACCATACAGCATATGGTCTTTGGTGACTGAGTGCTTTCATTTAATACCATGTTTTCAAGGCTCATCCATTCATGGAAGGTTTTGGGGCATCATTCTTTTTACTGATGAATAATGTTCCATTGTATGGATGTACCACCCTTTGTTTATCCATTCGTTGCTTCTGTATTCCTGTATCTCTCTTTTTCCTTCTTATTTCACCTAACAGGATACCTTCCATTTTCATTCAGTTTGCTGCAAAGGGTACAGTTTTATTTATTTTAGTAGTTCCCTAGAATGTCACTGAGTATAGACCACAGCTTCTTTATCCAGTTGTCAGTTGATGGGCATTGAGTTTGTTTCCATGTCTTGGCTATTGTGAGCTGTTCTGCTCTAACACAGGGTGCAGATATTTTTCCTGATTAGAGATTTTTGTTTCCTCTGGGTATATGCCCTAAAGTGGGATTGCTGGATGGAATGGTAAATTTGTCTCTGAGTAATCTCCATATCATTTTCCAAAGAGGTTGGACCAATTTTCATTCCCACCAACGGTGTAGGAGGATTTCTTTTTCTCTCCACCCTTTCTAGCACTTGCTGTTTAGTCTTTTTGAGATAGGCCATTCAAACTGGTGTGAAGTGGTGTCTCATTGTGGTTTTCATTTGCATTTCTCTGATGATGAGTGATGCAGAACATTTTTTTTTCAGGTGTTTTTAGATCATTTGTGTGTCATTTGCCTTTGTGTGGTTGAGGTGTGTGAGCACCAGGGCATACCGATCATAAGGTTTTTTATTTTCATTTTGATGATGTGTTGTATTACATTGATTGATTTGTATATGTTGAACCATCCTTGCATCTCTGGAATAACTCCCCACTTGATCGTGATGTTTAATTTTTTTTTTTTTTTGATGTGCTGTTGAATTCTATTTGCCAGGATTTTGCTGAAGATTTTTACATCTATATACTTCTGTGATATTGGTTTGTCGTTTTCTTTTTTGGTGCCATCTTTGTCTAATTTTTGAATCAGGGTAATATTGGCTTCATAGAATGTATTTGGGAATTTCTCCTCCTTTTCAACTTTGTGGAAGAGTTTAAGGAGGATGGAAATTAGCTCTTCTTTGAGTATTTGGTAGAATTCATTAGCGAAGCCATCTGGACCTGGGCTTTTGTTTTGGGGAAATTTTGTTTTATTACTGCTTCAATTTCTATACTTGTGATTAGTCTGTTTTAGTTGTCTGTGTCCTCCTGGTTCCGTTTTGGAGTTTGTAGGATTCTAGAAATCTGTCCATTTCTTCATGATTGATAAATTTTTTAGCACAGAAGTGTTCATAATAGTTTCTTATGATCCTTTGTATTTCTATGATGTCAGTTGTAGTTCTCACCTCTTTTTTTTTTCTGATTTTTGTTATTAGGATTCTCTTTCTCTTTTTTCTTTGTGAGTCTAGTTAGGGATATGTCAATTTTGTTTATTTTTTTTCAAAGGACCAGCTCTTGGATTAATTGATAATTTGGATGGTCTTTTGTTTTCAATTTCATTTGTTTCTGCTCTGTTTTTTTTTTTTATGATTTCCTTCCTTCTGCTTATATTTTGGTTTTGTTTGTTCTTTTCTTTCTAGTTACCTTAGATGTGAGGTAAGGGATTTAATCTGGACTCTCTCTTAGCTTTCGATGTTCACTTGTATGATTATAAGCTTTCCTCTCAGAATTGCTTTTGTCAAATCCCGTAAATTCTGGTAGCTTGTCTTTTCATTTTCGTTTGTTTCCATATAAATCTTAATTCATCAACGATCCTGGTTCAGAAGCTTGATGTTCAGTCTCCACATCTTTGTGATTCTTCCAGTTTTGTTCTTTTGGTCCATTTCTAGTTTCACCCCCTTGTGGTCTGAAAAGATGCTTTCTATGATTTCATTCATGCTAAATATACTCAGACTTGTTTTGTGTTCTAGTATATGACCTGCCTTTGAGAATCTTCCATGTACACTTGAGAAAAGTGTATGCTCTCTTTTTGTTGGTGTAGAAGACCCTGTGTATATCTGTTAGGTCCAGGTGATATATTGTTTCAGTTAGGGCCCTTGTTTCTTTGTTGTTTTTCTGCATGAATGCAAGTGGAGTGTTGAAATTCCCTGCTATTATTGTGTTACTGTGAATTTCTGTTGTTAGCTCTGTCAGTATTTGTTTTATGCAGTTAGATGGTCCTGCATTGGGTGCATATATATTTATGATAGCTATTTCTTCTTGATAGATTACACCCTTGACCATAATGTAGTGTACATCCTTGCCTTGTCCGATATTAGTACTCTACCTCCTGATTTCCTTTCATCACTGTTGCTTTGACATATTTTCCCATTGCCCTTGACTTTCAACATATGTTTACCTTTGGATTGCATATGAGTTTCTTGTAGGTATAATATTTCTGGGTCTTGTTTTTTGATCCATCCATCCACTCTATGTCTTTTGATTGGTGAGTTTAGTCCATTCATGTTTAGGGTATAATTGAAATATAAGGCTTTATTACTATCATTTGAGCATTTGTTTTCTGTTCTTTTTCTATGCCTGTTGCTTCATTTCCTGTTTGCTTTTTCCTTTAGATGGGTTTCAGTATCTCTTCTGCCAGTTTTCACTTTCTGGCTATGTATCTCTTTAGAATTGGACTTTGTGCCTGTCCCTGAACTGTCTTCAACTGTACTGCTCTTTTATAGTCTTTTAGGAACTGGTGACATCTTATTTATATATTTGTACAGGTTACATGTTTTTCTTTCCTCCTTTAAGTGCTTTTTTCATCATTGTTGTTGTCTTCTTCTGTTGGTCTCATCTTTGTTTCTACTTTTGTTTTTCTGTTTGTTACCAATCTGAAGTCTTGGTGAATCTTTGTTTTCATTTTTCCTGTTATAGGGCCCCTTTCAAGGTTTCTTGAATGACGGTTTAAGTGGTAGAAAAATTCATTTACTTTTGTTTGTCATTGAAGACCTTGATTTCTCCATCATATTTGAATGAAAATTTTGCAGGGTAGAGTATTCTTGGCTTGTAGTTTTTATCTTTTAGTATTTTTAATATATTGTTCCACTCTCTCCTGCTTGTCAGGTTTCTGTTGAGAAATCCCCTGATAGCCAAGATGGGTGTGGCTGTATGTAATGTCTTCCTTTTCTCTAGCAGCCTCAAGTAATTTTTCTTTCTCATTGACTTTTGTTGGTTTTACTATGATACGTTTAGGAGTACATTTAGAATTTTCAGTGTTCTCTCTGCTTCTTGAACATCACTGTTATTTTCCTGTAACACGTGGGAAATTTTGTGCTATTACTTTTTAAAATGCGTTTTCTGCTAATTTCTCTTTCTTCTTTCTTTCCAGGGCACCAATTATCCTTATGTTTGTTCTTCTCATAGTAGCCGATATTTCTCATAGCGTTTCTTCATTCATTTTTCTTGATCTTGTTTCCCTCTCCTCTTCTATGAGGGTTGCTCTGTTATTTTGCCTTCAGTTTCTGATTTTCATTCCTCTGTGAGGTTGAGTCTGTTTATGGAGTTTTCCATGTTTATCTGAAATTCCTTGACTGTAGCTTTCATCTCTAGAATTTCTGCTAGGACTTTCTTCATCTCTTTGGTGACATTTTGATCTGTAACTTTTTTTCTGAGGACTTCTAATTGCCTTTAGGTAGTTGTGTGTGCTTTCTGCTTCTCATTCAGCTTTTTTTTTTTGAACTGGATTTAGATGGGAGAGAGGAAGACAGTCAAACTCTGAAAAAAATAGCATTTAAAAGAAAAAAAAAACGAATAACCCCTACCCTGGATAATTTTGAAATCTTTATCTATTAGGTTGTCCCAATCCGTATCAGTAGACTTCTTCTCTGGTGAACTCCTGGCATCTTCCTCTTTTGGGGGCCATTCGTGTTTTTTTTTTACTTAGATTTTGCCGTGGCTTTCTTTTAAGAAAAATAGTAATGTTTATTTTTTTATTCACATCGCTATTTTCATTTTACTGAAATTACATCTCAGTTTCTATTTCACACAACGCCCACCACTAGAGTTCTTTCCTGCCTTGAATTTAACGTGGTGTTTTTCCTTTTCTTTTACTTTAGATTTTTTCTTAACTGTATGATGATGTGGCAGGTGGGACTAGTTCTGCTCTCTAGGATGCCTTCTTGTGCTGGGTCACTGATATTGTTTGAGGTGGTGCTTGCAGGCTACACAGCCCAGGTGCAGTCTGCGAATACGGCTCTTAGGTAGCCTAGTTATGTGTTTTAGGATCTCTGGGTCTGGCTTGGGGTTGAGACACCGCGGATGTCCTCAGGTCCTGACGTCTAGTGGGTGCTTGTTCCTGGTGCTTGGAAGGGTGTGATTCTATGGCACACTGACACATGGGCCCAGTGACCGCTGGTTCTGGCCATGGTGGTGCTGACCGGGTGCAATGATTTGAAGCCTAGTGTATACTGGTTCTGAGCTGTGGTGGGGGTGGGCCAGGGCTCAGTGGCCTGTGGGTGCCTAGAGCCTGAGGCCTAGCAGGTGCTGTTTACAGGCCGTGACAGGGCAGAGGAAAGGGGTTTGGGTACCTGAAGCCGGATGAACGCTGTGAAGCTGGGTGGATGCAAATCTGGGTCTCTTCAGGCTCTGGATCTCTCAGAAACACTCAGCCACCTTCACTGCTATAAAAATCATGCTTTTTGAGGAATGTAGAGAAAATTTCTAATGTAAAAGGGAAAAAATATATACATGATTAAAAAAACCCAACTGCCTGGGAGGAAGCCATCACCATCTGCTGCCTGTGCAGCTGCTTCTAGATTGCAGACTGCCCTCCACTTCCCGTGATAGAGTGGGAAGGGCTTTGGGTTCAAGACTGGTGTGTTGGGCCTGGACCCAACCCTTCTGAGCAGGGAGTCCAAGGCACCTATGTAAAGAGCTTTGAGAGGCCCTCCTCCTGAGCCTCGCCCCACCCCACAGCCATCTTTCTCTGCCCTAACTGCCTGCTCATCTCTTGATTTAACATAGCCAAGCCTTAGCTTATCCAACTGTAAAAGGGGTGAGTATTTGTTCATACCATTGTATGTACTGTACCATCAGACACGGAGACCAACTCTTTGATTATAAGCCACACCTCCACCTGCTTTCAGGTCTCTGGATCCCAGCGTCTATCATTCATTCCCCTCAGGATAAGCTACTAAAAGAAGGGACATTTATTTTTCAGCTGATGTTTGGGGGCTTCCTTCTATAGCAAGAGGAGACCTTGGAGAGTGAAGAGTGACAGCTTCCTGTTTGGATCTCTTCTGCATAGAGGGGGCTCCTGTGAAGGGCTCTGCTACGGATGTGCATGTAGTGGGTGAGCTCATATTGGGGGCTTTTGAGAGATCCAAAGCCCAGGTCCAGCTTGCCAGCCTGCTGGGCACTCTGTGACATGATTACATGCACTCCAGTTCTCTCCTGCTGGCCTCCACATTCCTTCTGCAGGCTCTGGGTACAGGAACCGTGATCGCCTGCATTGTGTGGCTGTGACAGCTGACCAAGGCAGTGGGGATGTTTACAGAGGGTAGAAGCAGAGCAGGATCAGGCCACAGAGCAGAAGTCTTCTAATGTCAGAGGGAGGATGGAGGACTGAACGGAATGATGCTTGGAGAGTTCTCAGCATAATGATCGGAGCAGAGGAATTCTTGGACTTAATGAATGCTTGTTTATTATGTTCCATCACATGGGTTACTATTTTATTATTACTATTGTCATTATTAGGAGTGTCAAGGTGAAGTAGAAATAGCCCCGAAGTTCATGCTTCCTCTTTCATAGACTAGAGTTGGTACTTATGGATTGTCGTGCAGAGAGGAACTACATTTCCAGACTCCCTTGCACTTTGCCGGGACTCTAAGACTGTTCTCCTCATTGGGCTATGAACAGAAATACTTGACCTCTGTTTTAGGCCACAGAGGTTGTGAAGTGGTTTAGCCTTCTCCAACCTTTCTCCACTATCTGGCTAGAGGCAAAGAATGCTGAGGCCTTAACAAGGATTCTTAAGTGTTTGGTACGCCGTGGACCTTTTGGCAGGCTAGTGATGCTTGAGACCTCTCCCTAGGACAATGATTTTGATCACATGAAGTAAAATCCACAGGAGGAGACCAACTGTGTGGAAAATAGAGTTCTCTTCAAGGACTTCTGGGTGTTTGTGGACCCCCAGGTTAAGATCTGCTAGAGCAAGGTTTCTCTCTGGCACCAATGCTGACATTTTTAAAAAGTATTTTACGGCAGTGACTTTGTTTTACAAATTAAAATAAACTCGTAGGTGTAGGTTTCCCATATGAGCCAATGCCGCCATTTTGAATGGGACATACTTTTCTTGTGGGTGCTGTCCTTTGCATCATAGCGTATTTAGCAGCATCCTGTCCTCCACCCATTAGATGCCAATGGCCCCCTTTTCCTCAGTCATGACAATTAAAGGTCTCTCCAGGCATTGAAAATACCCCCCCCCAGTGCTGGGGGACAAAATCACATCCAGTCGAGAAATGCTGTGCTAGAGGTTAGTGGAGACACAAGGTGGAAGAATCTTGGGTCTAAGAGTTAACACGAGGAGGAAAGTTATCCATCGACTAGTAAGATCTGCCCTTAACTCCTGAGTGGGAAATAGATGCTTGTTGTGTTAGATCACTAAAATATAGAAGACGGAAATGTACACGGACATCATCCACCCATCACCTAGATTCTCTAATTGACATTTTGTCTATTTGCTTCATCGGCTATCTTTCCAGATGGATGAATTTTCACATATGTAAAAGCTGAGCAACATAGAGAATATCCCCATCATCTCGAAAAATTCCCTTATGCCCGTTTCCTGACAAAACCTCCTCCCCATTTTTCATTTCACTTACATAACCACAGATTAGTTTTACCTGTTGAATTTCATGTAGATCGAACATATACTAGATGCTCTCTTATGTCTGACTTCTTTCATTCAGCATCATGTTTTTGAAATTATCCACATTGTGTGACTCAGTAGTTTTCTCTCTCTTTTTATTGCTGTATAGTATTTCATTATATGGTATGTCACAATTTGTACTTCCCTTCTTTATTGATGAGCATTTGGGTTGTCTCCAGTGTTTGGCTATTATGAATAGAGTCATTATGAATACATGTGTACGAGTCTTTTTAAAAAATAATTATTTATTTTAGAGGACGGAAATAGGTAGTCAGGCAGGAAGAGAAAGGTGGAAGATGGGTGCATCTCTCCATTTATTTGGTCAGCTTGGTTGTTTCTCCCTGCAGACTCCCCACCCCATTCAGGCTGGAACCTGGGTCCTTGGGTTTTATATGGACCACACCGCTGGAGCTGCACACTTAACCACTGAGCCACCAGAGTGTGCTATACAAGACTTTTTATGGACTTATTTCTCATGGATAAATACTATCTAGGAGTAGATTTGCTAGACCATGTGTTCTACTTTACTCTCTCACCAGCCATATCTGTGGGTTCCAGTTGTTTACATCCTTACCAAGGCTTAGTATTGTCAGTTGTTTAAGTTTCTGCACAATTGCATATTGAATTGAAATTGTGGTATGTGCTACAGAGGAGACGTTCTGGTGGATCAAAGTTTTTGTAGGTAAAGGACCTCAGGGAGAGAACTGGAACAAGGGCTATACCCTTTGTAAAGTCCAGAGAGTTGACAAGAGCATGAGACTTTGGAGGCAGTGAGCAGACTGTGTTGGAGAATGAAGCATGGAATTCAGGAAGATGACATTACTGAGCTTTGCAAGAGTTAGTCTCTCTATAGGGCCTTAAAGGCAAAAGTAAGGAAATTTGCCTCTGTTATCAAGCAAAGGGTCTCATACACTCCTGGTGGGAATATAACATGCTTAGCCACCTGGGAAAATAGCGTGGTAGTTCCTTGCATGGTTAAGCCTAGAGTTAGCATATGATCTAGCAAATCTTTTTTTTTTTTCAGTTGAGATATAAATGATATATACTATTATATTAGTTTCAGGTATACAACATAATGATTCAATTTTGTATCTATCATGAAATGGTCATGACAAATGTAGTTACATCCATCACCACACACAGATTATTTTTCCTGTGATGAGGACTTTTAAGAGCTACTCTCTTGGCAACTTCCAAATATGCCATACAGTATTAACTATGCTTACCACACAGTATAGTACATCTTTGCATTATATCTTATACCTGAAGGTTGGTACCGTATGATCCCCCTCGCCCATTCTCCCCGCCTCCCAACCCCGCTCTGGCAACCATTATTTGGTCTACAGATCCATGAGCTTCTTGTTGTTAACCAATTCCACATATAAGTGAAATATATGGTATTTGTTTTCTCCCTATTCACGATAGCCAAGAACTGGAAAACACCTAAGAGTCCAAAGTCAGATGATGGATAAAAAGGATGCAGTACATATATACAATGGAATATTACACAGCCCTTAGGAGAGATGAAATCCTGTCCTTTGAATCAACATGGATGGATCTAGAAAGACTTATGCTGTGAAGTAAGTCAAAAGAAGAAGGATAGACAGACTTATCTTACTTAGCGTAATGCAATAAAGGTTGACCCGTATTGTTGCAAATGGCAAGATTTCATTCTTTTTGTGGCTGAATAATATTCTGTTTTAGAATTGTAGACATGCCACATTTTCTTTATCCCTTTATCCATCAATGGACAACTGTATTGTTTCCACGTCTTGCCTGTTATAAAGAATGCTGCCATGTAAATGTATTTTTTTGGGTTAGTGTTTTAGTTTTCTTCAGATAAATTCTCGGAGGTGGAATTGTTGGATATATGATCCTGCAATTTAATTCCTAGATCTATACCTGAGAGAAATAAAGACTTATCTTCACAAAATCTTACATGCAAATATTTATAGCGTCATTATTCATAATAACACAAACCAGAAATTATCCCCAAACCCATCAACTGATAAAAATGTGGCCTATCCACGCAATGGACTATTATTCAGCAACGAAAAGGAATAAAATACCGATACATGCTACAACATGGGTAGAACCTGAAAATAGGCTAAGTGAAAGAATCCAGTCACAAAAAACCACATTATTCGATTTGTAGGAAATGTCCATGGTGGTCAAATCCTCAGAGACAGAAAGTAGATTAGTGTTTATTAAACTGAGCATTTGTGGAAAGAAGAGAGGACTGGGAAGTGACAGTTAAGAAGGAAGGCATTTCTTTTTGGGGTGATGAACATGTGCTAAGACTGATTGTGGTGATGGTGGCATCATTTTGTGAATATACTAAAAGCAATTCAATGGGTGAATTGTATGGTATGTGAATTATACCTCAATAAAGCTGTTACACATAAAATAAGAGTAAAGAGAATTCCCACTTAATGGCTTTAAGCAGAGGAATGACACTATCTTATTGTTTTTTAAAAGCATTCTGGCAGCTTTCTGGAGAAGGGCAGATGAAAGCTGGAAGAGTTAGGAGGATATTGTTGGGTGCTGGTGCCTGGGACTAGGCTGTTGCAGCAGAGAAGGGGAGGAGGCTTTGATGTCCCACACATCTGGGTCTGGTTTGTAGGGTTGAGAACACTGGTCTGCACAGAGGAGCAGGATTTCTGGATAATTGGGCCTGCTTAGGCATTCTCTACACATATTTCAAAAGGTGGGCAAGTGGGGGGGTTGGAAAGAAAGCCCAAACATTGGCTCTAAGGTGCACCCCAGGGCCATTACTAGGATGGTGTGTTCGGAGAGATGTACTTGCAGTGGGAAGTTGGGGCACCATGTATGGTTAGGGTTGGGGATGGAGGCTGAGGTCTGATGCGCATGTGTACAGTGTTGGTGAGGATGTGGAGAAAAGGCAACACTTTTGCACTGTTGGTGGGAGTGTAAATTGGTATGACTCCTGTGGAAATTCCTCAAAAAACTGAAAATGGAAATCCCTATGATCCCGTCATTCCACTTCTGGATATTTACCCAAAAGACACAAGAACACTCATCCACAGAGATTTATGCCCCCCCCCCCCCATGCTTACTGCAGCCCTATTCACAAGAGCTAAGAACTGGAAACTACCTATGTGTCCAAAGTCAGATAATGGATAAAAAGGATGTGGTTCATATATGCAATGGAATAGTACACAGCCCTTAGAAGGGATGAAACCCTGTCATTTGAATCAACATGGATCTAGAAGGAACTATGCTCAGTGAAACAAGTCAAAAGAAGAAAGATAGATACCAGATGACCTCACTCACAGGTGGAATGTGAACAGACGAAATAAAGGAGCAGGGGAAACATAACCAACCCTGGAACATTTGCTACAGAACTGAAGTTATCCATAGGGAATGGGACGGGGTGGGGTAGGGAAATGGTGGCAGAGCCCACCGGACAGTAGTGAGGAACACTTGGTGACTTGGTGGAGGGCAGGGTGTGAGAGGGAATGGGGAACCTGTGCATGTGAGTTTAATGTGTAGAATAATGACTACAATAAAATATGATAAACATGTGCATGTGAACACAGTACGTGATGCGCTCATGACCCCACCAGCTGCACAGTGGTGGATCCCTTCAAAGCTGAACCTGTCTTGGAGGTTTATCTACCCATGGAAGGACTGGGCAACTAAGTCCCCTTCCCTGTGACATTTCAGCAGGCAGCTCCATGGAAAAGATCGGAAGGAAGGAGAGGGAGAGTAGAAATAAGCAGCGCCACAGAGAGTTGTGAAGACTCACTAAGAGAGGGAACAATGAGCAATTGCAACTGAGTCTGAGATGTTTCTGCAGTTGGAATGAAAAGCCCAGATCCAAGGCAGAGTCTGTTCCCATTTGACGGGTGGGCTCAGACTCCCCCCAGGGAACATGAGCTCCCACAAAGGTACCAGTGATGGTGAACGGGAGCCGGAGATGTGGGAACCAGGGTGGAGACTCTCCTTTCCTGGGTGACAAGTCCCCAGTTCTTTTATCAAGGAGTAACTGGGCGATCAACACAGGAATTCTCTGAGTCTTTGTGAAAATTACCAGATTTATAATTTAACTGGCTGGCAGGCCGCGTGGTGTCATTCAGGGTGAGGCTCACTTTCCATGTTCCTTTCTCTCCATTAAAGTTCCAAATTAAAGACTCTCGTAGGCATTGTTGCAGATCAATATTTTACAAAGTTTTGCTTTCCCATAGAATAGCAGATGTGGAGACTATGAATAGGTGTTCCAAGGGAAACATGTTTTGTGGTTAAAAAGTGAAGCATAGGTACTTCCCTTTGGCTCAGGTGGGTATGGATCTGGGTTCAAGACCCGGGGCAAGAAAAAAAAAAAAAGTGAAGCATATATCCAAAGAACACATGAACGCTCATCAGAAAAACATCTGCACCCCTGTGTTCACAGCAGCATAGTGCACAGTAGCTAAGACATGGAAACAACCTAAATGCCTGCCAACACCTGACTGGTTAAGGAAGCTGTGTTCTAAAGACTGAATGGACTTCTATGCAGTTGAAAAAAAAAAAAAAGATGAACTTGTGCCTCTTCAATAACCTGGTTGGAATTGGAAGTGATTAGGTCAAGTGAAATAAGCCAGAAGAAAAAGACAAATACAGGATAGTTTCACTTCTATGTGGACTATAAAGAAACAAAACAAACAGACAAATCACAGCAAAATTCACAGGACATGGACGTTGGTGACCAAGGGGTGAGAGGGTGGAGGGAGAAAGGAAGGAGGGAACAGGTGAGAAAGGACACTGGGACTCTGGTGGCAGGTGTGGTGTGAAATACACACAGGCTGAA
Organism: Solenodon paradoxus; assembly: GCA_004363575.1. Taxonomy (NCBI): domain Eukaryota; kingdom Metazoa; phylum Chordata; class Mammalia; order Eulipotyphla; family Solenodontidae; genus Solenodon; species Solenodon paradoxus. The sequence goes on from RJWH01002146.1 coordinate 83,785, forward strand.
GTGTGAATTCAGTATCCTAAAAAGTATGTAGCAATGTCAATGAAAGGCAAGACAATAAAAACACAAACTATTTTTCTTTTAGTAACTTCATATCAATATAATTTTCTTGACTATAGTTTTATAAAATTTCATTAGTAACTCAAAACAAAAGTGAGGCTAAATGGATTTAATAGGCTTTTTTCTTTTCAGGACTGCTCAGAGCCTTCCATGTGTGAATTCCATTGGGATTTCTACCTATGGGTCCAGGGGGTCTTTTTTTCTGGACAGTGCTGTGGAGTACTGCTCTGTTGTCTTCTGTTTGGAGAGGTGAATGTCCCCCCTGGGGGGACCCTCCTTGGCAGAAAAGCCAGTGTCCTGTGGGAACAGACCAAATCAACAGCTCTCTGGAAAGTGTGGCAGAGGCAGGCTCATTCTGGCTGAGCTGCAGTCCCAGTTATGCTGGGACGGTGGCCTGTCTAAGTTACCATAAGAGCACAGAGGAGGGGGATTCACTGTCTTTGGAGTGCAAGGAAGCCACACTCTTGGGGTCATGCTAATTTTGGGTCTTGAAAGATGGGGAAGCTAGTGTAAGGCAAATGAGGGTCTGGGGGCATTCCAGACACAAACCTTTGCAAGTGCAAAGAGGTATGAAAAAGCAAGAGGAGTTGGTAGAAGTGAGAAATTCAGTGTGCTTAGAGAGGGGCATGCGAAGGGACACTGTGTCAGGAGACCAAGGGGAGCGGGTGCCAGCCAAGGTGAAGGAACTTGACTGTCAACCCAAGATATTTGATTCTCAGGCAAGAGGAGTCAACAGAAGTTTTACAAACATCAATGATACTAATTCGAAAGTAGAATGGGTTATTACATGCACACATACCACAAATCAAACAGTAAACAAAGTAAGCAATGAATAACAAGCCTCCTTCCCAGGTTGTTTCCAGCCTCCCAAGCCCTTTTTCCTCTACAGAACCAAATATTGCAAAAGTTGTCACCCTTCCAGAGGAATCTTCTGCATATGTAAGTGTAGATGTATATGTGTCTATATCCTTAAAAAAAAAAGCACCCCATGAATGGCAGCATTCTAATCACACTGTTCAGCATTTTGCTTTTTTCTCTTAACAATATATCTTGGAGATTGTTTCATATCCGTACATAAAGAGCTGCCTCATTCTTTTTTAACAGCCGTAAAGATTTCCATTGTATGGATGTATTGCAATTTATTTAAGCAGTCCCCTGTTGATGGACATTCCGGCTGTCTCCAATCTTCTGTTATTATAAACCATGCTGCAGTGAAGAGCCTGGCACATCTTACTTTGCATACATATCTGCAAGGATGTCTGTGGAAATTCTAGAGCAGTAGGATTTATGGGTCAATGGTTACGTGCATCAAACATTTTGATAGCGAGTGTGGAATTACCATCCATGGTGTCTGGGCCAATTTGCTGTCTCTCCGCCCTTTGAGAGTGTGGGTTTCTCCACACTCCGGCCAGTCCAGTGTGTGGTCAGATATTTTGAACTTTGTCAATGTTATAAGGGTAAGCGGTGGGGTCTTGCTGTGGTTTTCTTTGCATTTTATTTTGTTAAGATAAAGGCTGTGTATCTTTTTGTATATTTGTGGGTTTGTGTGTTCGTATGTTCGTGTGTTCATGTTTGTGTGTTTTTATGTTTGCGTTTGTGTTTGTGTGTTTGTATGGACTGGAATGTCCAAATCTGAGAACTGCTTGTTCACATCCTTTGCCCATTTTTTATTGGGTGCTTGGCCTTTTTTTCTTATTGAATTCTGAGAACACGAGTAGAATAGTTTAACTCTTGCACGGTGTTAAATTTCCTCCAGCTCATGACCCATCCCAGCGGTTGCTGTGTGTACAAATAGCTCTTTCCTGAGGCAGAAGCGGCAGCAGAGGCGGCGGCGGTTATGAGAAAGGGGTTCTGGTTAGCTCATCCAAGGAGACAGGACTAAGGGTAGGGAGGGAGCATTTCCATTCCTGGCAGAGGAACAGGCTCACTCTGCCTCTGCTGGGGGCGGAGTCCTCCCTCTCTTCTCCCACCTGCATTCCACTTTTCTCTGGTGTTCAATACCATCTGCCCTCCCCACGCCCTAGGAGTCCTCTCTGCTCAGCTTCCCCTTTCCTAATATTAGCACAGGCACAGCCCTGCCCCCCTGTCACAGGCAGCGATTATATAGCAAATTAACCACAAGCTGTTCGGTCCTCGTCCGGTGGCAGTTGGGGAGATGCTACTCTGAGTAATGACTTGTGTAGTCGATGCTCTCATCTGTAATTTACATGTGCAATAAATGCAGAAATAAAAACCCGATCCATATGAAAAAGGGACCAAGGCGAAGGCGCGGGGGTGGGGGAAGAAATCATGAATTTTGTGGACTGCATCTTACTGTCTGGCTTCAATTTCCTCTTGAGTAATGCAATCATTGCCTACATTTGATTGATGACTGTGTTTGCCTAGAAGATTGTGGCAGGCAGAGGGAGAGGCAGGGAGCAGGGCTTAAATTCCAATTCTTCCAAGTGTGTTTTTGAGAACAGCATGGTTATTCCCTTGAGTCTCAGTTTCCTCATCTGTAAAATGGAGATGTAATACTTACCTCCAGCCAGATGATGGAAAGCTTGGATTCTGCTACAAAGTAAATTCACAGGAAATGTTACTTTTCTTTCCTCCCTCTCTCCTCTTCTTTCCTCCCTCCCATCAATCACGTTAGGTATGGGCTTTTTAAATGAAATATTCTTTTTGAGATAATGGTTAATTCCCTTTGCCCAGACTCCCTGAGGAGTGACATCTTGTAAAATGACAGTATAATATCACAGCTGCCTGTCGACGTGGGTACAATCCATAGATCTTACTAATATTTCCTCACTTTTCCTTGGATGGATGTGTGTGTGTACTCGTGTATTCCGTATGGTTTTATTGCACGTGTGGGTTTGTGCATTCACCACCATAGTCAAGACAGACAGCAGGTCTGTGACCTCCAGGACAACCTCAGGCCGCCTGTAAATCACCACATCTGCCTGCTCTGTTCTTTGTTTCTGAGCTTTGCCTTTGCAAAACTCTTGTATACATGGAGTCACACAGTATGGAAACTTTTGTGACTGGCCTTTAAAAAAATTCATCCTAATTCCCTGGAGAGTCATCCAGGTTGTGTGCATCAATAATTCTTTCCTTTTTATTGCTAAGTAGTATTCCAGGTGTGGATGCTCCAGGATTTATTTAGCCCTTCATTCAGTGAAAGACACCTGGATGATTTGCAGTTTTAGGATATTACCAGGAAAGCTACTATGAACATGTGCATGTTTTCAGACAGTTTCCCGTACATGTGAACATAAATTTTCATTTCTCGGAATAAATACCCAAGAGTGCCATTTTTTGGGTTATATGGTAATTGTGTGTTTAGTTTTTATACACACTGCCAAATTGTTTTCCAGGGTGGCTACATCATTTTACATTTCGCTAGCAATGTATGAATATTCCAGTTTTCCACAATCTAACCAGCTTTGGTAGTGGTATTATTTTTTATTTTGGTCATTCTTTTAATTTTTTAAAGGAAAGGTGCAGGCAGGCAGGCAGAGCGAGAGAGAGGAGGAAGACACATTTTATTTTATTTTTAGTTTTAGTTGTCCACACTGGTTGTTTCCCCCTGGCTCACGACTCGAATTAGGGGCATGTGGCCTGTGCTCCTTTGGAGGCAATTGACCTAACCACTGCTCCACCAGGGCGCACCATTTTGGTTATTCTTTTAGGTGTTGTCTTACTGTGGTAACATCACATTTTCCTGGCTAGTGATGTCGAGCACCTTTTCATGTGCTTATTGGTCACCTATCATCTGTGAAATGCCTTTTTGTACCTTTTGCCTATTTTATAATCAGATCGTGTCTTGTTTCACTGTTGAGATATTTTTGAACTCTTCATGCTATAAAGTTCACTCCTTTGAAGCTGTACAGTTGCTTTTCAGGATAGTCACAAAGTTACACCACTATATGATTTCAGAGCATTCCATCACTCCACAGTGAAACTCCATACACTTGCCACAGTCCCTGACAAATATTAATTTATTGTATATCTCTATGGATTCGCCTATTCTGGACATTTTATATAAGTGGAATTATATAATTTTAACCTTTGGAGTCTAACCTCTTTGACTTAGCGTAATGTTTCGGTTTCCATTCATGTTGTAACATGTTTCCAAACTCAATTCCTTTGTACAGGTCAATAATATTCCCTTATGTGGCCAATCTGTATTTTGTTCATCCATGTAACGGAGGATGGACATTTCTGTTGTTTCCATATTTTGACATTATGAATAATGCTGCTGTGAGCATTTGGTACAAATTTTTGTGTGAACATGTTTTTAGCACTTGTGTACATAGGTAGGAATGGAATTCCTGGGTGTTACGGTAATTTGTTGTTTTGAGGAAACACTAAACTATTTTCCAGAGTGCTTACATCTTTCTATGTTACCATTAGCAGGGTCTGAGAGCTCCAATTTCTCTATATCCTCACCAACACTTGTTATTTCCATTTTTTGATTATAGTCATTCTAGTGGGCGTGAAGTGGTATCTCACGGTTCTTTTGATTTCCATTTCTTTAATGATGAATGAGGTTGAGCATGCACATATTGGCCATTTGTATACATATTCTTTGGAGAGGTGTTTATTTAAAATCTTCACTCATTTTTAAATTGGTTTGTCTTTTTGTTGTTCAATTGTAAGAGTTCTTGATATATTCTAGATACATTATCAGATATATGATACTGCAGATACTTCGCCCATTTGGCGAAATGTCTTTTCACTTTTTTTTGTTTTAAAGGAAAGGTGCAGGTAGGAATGAAGGTGAGTTGGCAGGTAGGCAGGAGGAGAGAGGAGGAAGAGCACTTTAGTTATTTTTATTTAGTTTTTCCTCTTGGTTGTTCTCCCTGGTCCAGGATGTGAACCCAGATCCTTGGGATGTGTGTGACCTATGCTCCAGTCAGAGGCAGTTGACCAAACCAGTGCTCCACTAGCGCACATCTCTTTTTTCACTTATTTGATAGTGACTTTGATGCATAGAAGATTTAAATTTTTATGAAGTCTAATTTATTTAGTTTTACTTTTGTTGTTTCTGTTTTTGGTGTTACATGTAAGAAGCCATTGCCTAATCCAAGGTCATGAAGATTTAGTCTGGCATTCTTCTAAGACTTTTATGGATTTAACTCTTATACTTAGGTCTCCAATGGAGTTTGAGTTAATTTTCATGTGGTGTAAGGTAGGGACGCAGCTTCCTTTTTTGCAAATGGATGTCCAGTTGTCCCAGCACCACTTTTTTATTTTTTAAAGCTTATATATATATATTTTTAAATTTATTTTTATTATAGTAATTATTCTACACATTAAAATAATTTAGGAAATTAGGATAAAATCAGGAAATTTAGGATAGAGCCAGCACCACTTTTTGAAAAGACCATTCTTTATTGAATTGTTTGGCACACTTCTTGAAAATAAAGTGACCACCAATGTAAGAGTTACGTTTTGAATTTTGGATGCTGTTCCACTGGTCTCTATTTCAATTCTTATGTGAGTTATCATGTCTGGTTGGATCAAGGGGCTTCATTTGACCTTGAATCACACATTTCAGGTGCCCAGTCCTGGAAAAGAGTCTGATTGGTTCAAATGGGGTCATGTGACAAAGAAGGGCGGGGTACCTGGAACAACAGGATCAGGAGTGCGGCAGGTAATGAGAGCTGAGTATTCCCCAAGGGAAAATTTGGTTGCTGCTGTCAGAAGTGACAGAGCCTACCTAGTAGCAAAACTCCGATTTTGAGATGCATATCATAAAATAGTTCAGCATTTCACGGCCTTTGAAATCTTTGAGCTGAGTCTGAGTTCCGGTGCTACCATTATTGCCTGCCAGATACTGAGCTCCACAGTTCCACTGTGCCTCAATTTATTCCACTGGACATAGCTCGGCAGGAATATGAAGATGGATATGAGAGACATAGTTGTACTCCTTTTTCCTGGTATCCTCTACACATCATTGCCACCTCCCCTCACTTGACAGTATCTTTTGGAGATCACTCCTGATCTCTACATGTTCTACAGCCCACCTGTATTTTTTAATTCCTGCAGAGCATTTATTTTGATGGAAGTATTATAATTTATTTAAAAAGTTTTAGTGGTGGGTACTTAGTTATTCATAAGCTTTTGCTATAAAAAGAATGCTTTAATGAATAATCTTGGATGTATATCTTTGCACCTATTTTGAGATTCTCTGTGGAACAAATACCAAAAGTGGGCTTCTATGTTTAAAATTTGAATACAGACAGCCAAAATGTCTTTCAAGGGTGAGTACCAATGCATATATTCCCAACAACACAGGGTCTCTTTCTTGCTGCTCTTACTGAGGGCATGTTAGTAAACATTTTGATCTTTGCTCATCTGATAGATAAAAATAGGTTTAAAATTGTGGTTTTAATTTGCATCTAAGTGAGGTTGACCACCCTTTCATGTGCTGTTTCTGGGAACTCTCTGTTCATGATTTTTTTTTTAAACTCAGTTTTCTATTTTTTCCCCTTTATTGATTTGTGAGCTTCTGTGTAATGGAGAAATTAATCCTCTATTTTATGTTGCCTCTATCCCCGCCCCCATCCTTGAGTTTGTTGTTCTTTTTTTCTGTTTGCCATGAAGAGAGTTACATTTTAAAAATGTAGTTAGATCTTTCAAGCTTTTCTTTTATTCAGTAACTCTTGGATCTTATATCCAGGGGGAAACATAGAAAACCTTTTCCCATTCTGAAATTCCAAAAAAATTAGCCCCTATTTTTTTCTAGCACTATTCTGATTTCATTTTCAAGTTTAAAATTATTGATGTATCTGGAATTTATCTTGGAATTTAAGAGTGAGAAAAGAATCCAACCTACTCTTTTTCCAAACGTCTAGCGAGTTTTTACAATTGAGTAATCCAAGAATGGGTTACTTCTAAAGATGGCTTGAGTCTCTTAAGTAATCCCACTGGCCACAGGAAGGCCGCCTGGGGTCATTCAGGCCAAGCAGGGAAACTCACCTCTTACCTGTAAGTATTGGGATTCTGGGCAGTTGGGCCAGAGGCAAATTGTTGTGAACTGTCTCTAGGTTTTAATCCTCCAGGATTATCAGAAAATGTTGCAGAAGGATGATGTTGCTGAGAACTCTGAATAATTATTCTTTTCAGGTTATTTTGTAGTTATGTTCTTGATGTCTTTTATGGAGGTTACAAGCATCCCTTGACTGCATTACCCAAAGAACTACTTTGAGGGCATTAACACTGTGATTATCAATCAGAGCTGTTTTTAAACTATTTTTGGTGAAAAATTTGTATAATTTATGAGATAGTTCATAGTTGAATTTTACTGTTAAAAAGATAGGAATCCTAAGATAAACTTTTGATTATATATAAAATACTGAAAGTGTCTTTATTGTAAGACTAAAAAATATGTGTGGGGAGCAGGCACCTTGCAGTGTATGATGTTTGGAAAGTTTCTGGAGATCTTGTCATAAGGTGCTGCCCATCAGGAGGGGTTGCTTGATCAAATACAGGCTTCTTGGTTAATTTTGAATGGCAGATAAACAACCCAATTTTTTAGTATACGTATGTCTTAAATATTGCATGGGATACACATCAACTAAAATATTATCCATTGTTTATCTGACATTCAGATGTTACTGGGCATTCTGAATTTCTATTTGCTAATTCCAGCAAACCCCCAGTATTCCCAGGGGATATTGGACAATGTCTGGAGTCATGCATGGTTGTCACCACCTGGCATCTTGTGGGTGGAAGGTAGAGACCCTGCTAAATATCCTACAACACACAGAATAGCTCCTCACAATGGAAGTGTCCAGCCCCCAAATGACGTCAGTGTCAAGGCTGAGAAACATTTTCATTAGTTTAACACATTTCTGAAAATCTCTAAGAACGCTCTAGTATGGATGCCCTTTCGGATGAAATTAGAAAAAACACCAAGAAACTGGCTGTTGGTCATTCTTTTAGGAAGACCCAAGTAACTGGCTTTATTTCTCTTTTCTCTTTGCCTCTCAGGAAACTCAGAGCAAATGAAAGGCCCAAACAAAAAGACTGGGATCTTCCTTGCCTAACATAGATTTTTCTCCTTTGGGTTTTGATACTCTCCACTGATTTGCATTTCCCTGGTCCTAATTCTTATTCTTTATTCATTTTTTTCACCCTTTCCCGTACATCACTCAAATCCCTTGTGAATCAGGTGTCTCTCTCTCTCTCTCTCTCTCTCTCTCTCTCTCTCTCTCTCTCTCTCTCTCTCTCTCTCTCACACACACACACACACACACAAATAGACACATGCATATAAATATTTAAACATGGAGTTGATCAGACATTTGACAAGGCCCTGTTCAGTGCCCATGGGAACCAGGTTGAAAAAATCTGGGGGCTGCCGGGTCCCTTCCTAACTTCCTGCAGGTCGCAGGAAATACCTGCTGTTTTTCTGGTCACCTTCAGGCCCAGACCTTAGCACACCTGTGGCGAGTGGCCCTAGAAAACCCCAGCTGGGCACCGAGAGGACGCACATTCGCTTTCTCCAACGGGTTGTACCTTGGAGGCTTAGGGAAAGTGGGGGGTCCTCGACAGGGGTCCAGCAGGCAGAGGCTCGGAGGCTGTGGCGACCCACGCAGACACACACTGGGAGCGAGATTGCATCTTCCCCCGGACCAGCGAGATTCTATAAACATAATCAAAATGTAATAGAAACTTTTTGGAAATGCTGTTATGAGGAGAAAGCATCAATCTTGATGGAACTCCGCTCAACAGGCTTTGCGGAGCTAATCAATCATGGTCAGGACTCGGCCTCCCCATCTGTCTGCGCCGGGACCGCGCCGAGCTTGCTCACTCCCCGGCTGGGGCTGCGTCCCCTCTGCAGGCAATCCATCATGCTGCGGGGGGCTGGCGGGAGGGAATAATAGCACGCTAATAAACTAGGGGCTGTTTTCATTCCCAACTAATTTTTAGTAAATGAGCCCAATCCAGGCAGAGGAGGAAAAGAGCCGGAGGAGATGGTGCTTTGGAGATGCGCCTGGCTGCGCGGGGACAATGGCTCGGGGCCCGAAGGGAAGCCCCGAGGCGCCCGCTGGGGAACCGCTTGCAGCTGAGGCCGGAAGGGGCCCCGCGGCGCCAGTCTGGGGCGACTTCCGGTGGGCTGCCCCCTAGCGCTGATGCCCGGGACACGCGTGTGATCCCCGCGTTCGGCTTGTGGCCTGAGTTTGCTGTGGAAGCCAGACGGCAGCGAGCCAGGCCCAGCAGCGGGCCCAGGGCTTGTGACCCCAGTGCGTCCGGGAGGCCTAGCAGAGAAGGCCGCCCGACGCCGTCCACATATGTCCCTAGGTCCCAGGTTTGAGACTTGAGTCTGAGGAACAACCAATATGAACATCTAAATAAATCTTTCTTCCTCTTTCTTTCTGTCTTTTTGCCTGCCCGCCTGCCCGCCTGCCCGCCTGCCCGCCTGCCCGCCTGCCCGCCTTCATGCCTTCATTCCTGTCTGCACTTTTCCTTTGTGGGCGGTGGGAGAAAGACGGGAAGCCCTGTGCGGGAAGCCCAGGAGTGGAAGAGCAAGGGGTTTAGACAGAAGCTAGGAGTCATCAAAGCTGCACAGCTGCTTGTCATCTGGAAGTGGCTGCCTTGGGAGTGATCCTTCCAGGTTACAGAGCAGAGAAGGGGAGACTCGTCCAGAGGAGGACAAACATTCAGGGGACCATGCCCCCTTGGACTCATCCTGTCTTTGGCATGCTGCTTGGTGCATGGCACGTTGTAAGCACTCCTGCACATTTTGTTCGATGAATACGCGAATGAGAGTTGCCCCACGAGATTTTGAAGATTTGGTCCTTTAATTTCCTTCAGTTCTTCAGGCTCCTGTCCTGAAATACATCTGGGTTTCCAGGCATGCTTCCCTTCCTCCAGGGTCCTGTCGTGGAGAGAGGCACACGTGGAAAAGGTGTTTATATGTGTAGTCTGTTGTGGTTTAACAAATTACCCTCAAACACAGTGACTTTAAATAGCAATCAGTTTATGTTATCTTTCACCATGGCTGGGGGCCAGGGATCCCGGAGCTGTTTGATCTGGACAGTTTCCTGTCCTGGTGAGTTTTTTGGAGGTGTGCTCAGCAGTTCTGCTCCAGGAATGTATGGATGGCTACAGTTTTTTGACACTCACCTCATCAAGAGAAGGGATATATTTGCTCTCCCCTTGAAATCAGTCTGAGACTGTTTTGACCAATAGAGTATGGAAGAAGTGATGCCACGCTGGTCCTGAGCCTAGTTTTTATTTATTTTAAAAGAAAGGTGCAGGTAGGAAGGAAGGCGAGTAGGCAGGCAGACAGGAAGAGAAAGGAAGAAGAAGCACTTTATCTTATTTTTTATTTAGTTGTTCTTCTTGGTTGTTTCTTCCTGGTCCCCGGACATGAGCCTGGGTCCTTGGGTTGTATGTGGACTTTGATTGACCAGAAGTGGCAGACCTAACAGCTACTTCATCGGGGTGTGCCTGAATCTAATTTTAAAAGACTGGTACCGTCCATCTTGGTCTCCTGGAGCCTGAGCTATCATTGAAGAAATCTGACCACTATAGTGGACACACTTTGTGGAAAGGCCCTAAGTCTGCATGGAGACGGGGAGTCAGCCAGCTGAGCCCAGTCTTCTAGTTCCTCCAAGGACTGGACATAAGAGTGACGCCATCTTGGACCTTCCAGCCCAACCCAGATGCTGACTGAATGCCACCAAGTGACCACAGTCAGTGCCACACAGCAGAACCATGGTCCAGGTGAACCTGGTCACACAACAGTAAACATAATGAAACTGTTATTTTAAGTCATTTAATGTTGGAGTGGTTTGTTTTGCATCAAGAGATCGTTGGAGAACCAGAATCCATGAAAAGATGGTAGATGGTAGATGTGTAGAATCACATTCGATTCATTTTGGCAATTCCTCCACTAGACATCATTTGGTCTTCTGCTTAATTACTTAGTGGGGGAAGAACAGTGGGTATCGCTGGAGTTAGAACCTTCTATATACAATGGCGTTGTTGCTGTTCTCCTCCCTTCTTCCTTCTCTCCCTCCAACCTCATTTCTCTCTGCCTCTCTCCTTCCTTTTTTTCCCCCCAAATATTTAATAGGAAAAGAATCAGAGAATGGTTCAGAGAGGAGGGATTCCATTCCAGAAGAATGGCACCAGTAGGTTATGTAGAGATATAGCTAAGGAGAGGTCTGTTAAAGGTATTGGCTCATGTGATTGTGGAGGCTGAGAAGTTCCACAATCTGTCATCTGCAAGCTGGAGACGCAGGAAAGCAAGTGTGTGGTTCAATCTAAGATCTAAAAACCTGAGAACCAAAGGACTGGATTTTCAACCTGAGAAGCAGAAGCTCTGATGTCTGAGGGCAGGAAAAGATGGACATCCCAGTTTCAAGGAGGAAGATTGGAGAGAGGACAGAGGTTCGGAGAGGGAGGAGGAGAGAGGCAGAGAGAAAGAGAAAGGATATGAGTATTTGCCCTTTCTCTGCCTTTTTATTCTATTATGGTCTCCATGGTTTGGATAATGTCTGCCCCCATTGATGAGGGTGGATCTTCTTTACACAGTCTACTGAATTCATTGCTAATTCTCTTACAGAAAGCACCTTCCCAGACACCCCCAGACATAATGTTTTATCAGCTATCTGGCATTTTTTAGCCCAGCCAAGTTGACACCTAGAACTACCCTCCCAGGAGGTGAGGCTTGAGCGGGGTCCGGCTTGGAATGTAGGGGTTGAACAGGCACGCGGGAGAGAGCTCACACCAGACAGGGCTGTCTCTGAGAGCGTGGAAGTGGAAGAGTGGTCATGATGGGACTTGAAATCAGAGGAGAGGTGGTCGTGACCTCGTCACAGTCAGTTTCAATGCTGTTTAGAAGTTTGGACTTCATGGCCAGGCTGAGGAGAAAGAGATTGCCTTTTCAGAAGGCCCTCTTCTGGTGGCTGTGCGGGGGTCTTTGTGGCACCTGGGAGCCCTATGAAGAGGTTGACTGCATGGGAGAGAGTGGTGGCTCGGACTAGGGTGGAGGTGGCAGAGCTGCAGAAAAGTGGGAAAAGTATGGGAAGTGTAACGTATTCGCTCTATTCCTTGAGAAGATGCAGATCTACTATAAAGAGGGAAAGGAGTGCGGATGAACTCCCTAAGAAGCTTTGGCATGGGTGGAATCTAAGCTGGTAGCTTATGCAACAGAGGCAAAGCGTAGAGGGTGTGTGAAGTATCTACATGAGTAAGTGGTGAGGCTTCGGAAGAATTCACAGGCATGTTAACGGTAGACAGTGGGAGTCAGTAGATCGTAATTGTGTACAGATAACATGGCTTCCACCTGAAACGACAAGAGTGTCGTAAATAGAAATGGGTGGTTAGGTCACATCATGGTCGTGTCACACCTTGTGTCACAGTGACTTCCAAACTGACTGCCCGTTGGTCTTACCAGTTCCGGTCTCATTGTGTCTTCACACTGGTCTGTCCCAGAAATTCAGGTAAAACCCATGACTGGTAGGCAAGGGGGTGGGATACAGCGTGGCCAGGTGCACGTACTTACCTGTGTCTCTTCGATAGACCTTCGTGTCTTCCATCTGCTGGAACCCCTTGTCCAAACTTCAGCTCTGGTCCTCTGAACCACACATCTGCAGGGCAAGCTAATGTGTGTGTGTGTGTGTGTGTGTGTGTGTGTGTGTGTGTGTGTGTGAGAGAGAGAGAGAGAGAGAGACAGAGAGAGACAGAGAGAGACAGAGAGAGAGATAGACAGAGAGAGAGAGAGACACACACACACACACACACACACACACACACACAGAGAACATCTTATCATTGATCCTGCCATTCTACCAGTGTTCCAGGGTCATTTGGACCTTTCAGCCACTTGAATCCCATCTTAAATGGACCAATCAACCTCATGTCTTTTTTTTTTTTTTTTCCTCTGTATCTTAATTGGTTTAATGAACAGTGTGATTTAAAAGTCTCAAGCTGGTCTTCGAGTCTTCCTGTTCCGTGGCCTGACTGAGTTCCCTGGTGGTCTCCTGGTGATGGGAGGAGACAGAATTTCGGGGGGGACAAGATGGACTGTCAAGAGCTCTCTTAAACCAAGACACTCCACTTCCGTTTGGGAGCAAACATTTAATGTAGCCAGAGCGGGTTGTGAGTAGGCACAGAGTTGTAGAGGAGTAGTCAGCAGGGGCCCTGGACTCAGCTATGTGGGTCCGTAATGTCTGGAGACCAGTCTAATGTTAGTGCTTATTGACCAGAGCCTCTCTCGCTTGTGCCTACTCCATTCTCCCTTGAACCACTGTCTCAGTTCCCTGCATAGTTTTCTGCCCATAGCCTGTCCATCTACCACCAATAGGGGTTATTCTAAACACATATCCAGGCTATCACGCAAATCTGTGTGCTTGGAGGTGGACAGATTCAAACACAGGAGGCAGGAAGAGGAAGTAATATGCTTAGCATTGTTTTTTGCTACACAGCAAACAATCACAAACATTTATTTTTATGCACGTGGAGCATTTGCATTTCACTTAACCTTGACTATACTTGGCTGGGCAGGTTGGACTCCAGGATTCCAGCTGGACTCAGGTTTGTTCCATGTCTCTTTATTTTGGGACCAGGCTGAAAGTCGGCAGCTCTCTGGGGTGTGATCGTCTCATGGCATTTCACGGAAGCACAAAACATGTAGTCAAACTATAAAGCACATTTAAAGCTCCTATGCATCCACATACTAACATTTCATTGGCTGAGAAAGTCACAGTGCTGAGCCCAGACCCAACAGGAATATGATTCAGCCTTTGAAAAGGAAAGCGATTCCAATACAGGCTCTGACATGGATGAACCTCTAGAACAAATGAACCAGTTGCAAAAACACAAGGACTTTCTGCCTTTAGTGGAGGTCCCTAGACTAGCCAAATGTGGAGACAGAAGGTAGAAGGTGGTTGCCAGCGGAGAGTGGGAAGTTAATAGTTAATTGATAGAGTTTCAGTTTTACAGGCTGAAAAGAGTTCTGAAGACGCCCTGTGCAGCAATGTGAGTATATGTGACAGTATTGACCTGCACAATTGAAAAAGGCTAAGCTGGTAAATTTTGTTATTCAAATGAAAAGGAAAATTCAACTTAAAAATCAAGTGGTAAAAACAAATACAGAGAGAAATATATTGCATTGTCTGTAATTCCCTACACAAAGATTCTATTAAACTCTTGATGTTCCAGCCAGACGTTTCTCTGTACAGTCACAACTCATTTTCTTGTACTTCCTTTATTGTGCTTTGTACAAATTGAAGGTGTGTGGAAACCCTGCATCCAGCAAGTCTGTGGCCACCAGTTTTCTAGTGGCGTGTGCTCCCGTGTTTGAACCATAAAATATTCTTAAATGAATGCATACATTGTTTTTGAATATAATGCTATTGTACTCTTTAAACAATGGTATACAGTAAACATCACTGTGCGCTGGGAAGCCAAAATATTAGCTCCACACACTTCATTTCAGCATTTGCTTTACTGCACTGGTCTGGAACCAAACTGACAATCTCTCTGAGGAGTGTGTGCCCTTGAGCATCTCACGGAAGCATGTTAATTTTCTTTAAGAAAAGAACATGGCCAGCCATGCTTTATTGTGGCCAACTTGCTTTCAGCCCCCAGGGCTTTGGCGATTTGTTCTAGACTCCAGACATGGAGCCCCCACCATCATTTTCAGTGACTGCGTAGTATTCTGTGCTCTGTGTGGTCTAATTGTAACAGGGCATCTCAAAACTCAGTGACTTCAGATGGCACTTGTTACTCACAGGAGGGTGATTATTAGGGACATATTTTATTGGGGAACTGCTACCAGGAGAAGGGAACGTCCCCTGACAAAGTAGGGGAAGAAAGTTAAGTTAGGATGTGGGATTAATTTGAGATAAGCTTCAGCCTGGAGATCTTTGGAGCAAAATGTGAACCTCAATGTTGGTTCTACCATAAGATCCTTTGATACGCCCTTTTCTTGTCAGTCACTGGCCAGAAGTGCACAGGTCCTGTTTAGTCAATGGTAATTCTGCAGAAAAGGGTGGAGGTGACAGCTAATAGCAGTCAGTGTCCGTAGCAGCTTGGGGAGGAGAAGTGTATTTTACCACAATCAAGCCCCCCACCTTAAAAACTTCAACAGGATGATAAAGTACATTCCATCTACTGTGGGGGGAAAAGGGTATGGATACACAATCCTGATACAATGAAGTAAATATTGGGTCCAATAATCCAGTCCATCCCATGCTCACATGTGCACGGTGGGGAAATTTCTCTGATGTCATCGTGGGAGAGGGTCTCAGCAAAGAGTCAACAATCCAGGTGAGTGAGGAGGAACCCTGAGCCAAGGTAAGGGCAGCGCAGCCTTGTTTGTTGAGGACTTACTCTGTCTGAAATACCACGTCCAAGAATTGGGATTCACCATCTCCTTTAAGCTTTCAACAACCCAGTGACATAGATCTACTCTGAATCCCATTTTACAGATGGGGAAACTGAGGTTGTGGGAAAAGTGTCTTGCTGAAGGTCACACAGTTGGTAGGAACTGAAATTGTCATTCAAACCCAGGTCTGTCTACCTCCAGCACCTAAGTCTTTAACCACCATGCCCTACCGCCTTGGGTGAGTGATTGAGGCAACTGATTTAAACTCCCAAGTTGGGTGACAGGTGATTCCATTGACTAAGGCTGAGCACCCCAATTTTGAGATCAACCGGGAATATTGATGTGGGAGAGACAAGTGAAAGGACACTGATTTTGGAAGGAAAGGATACACTCTCAATTCTGAAATAGCAGTGTTTCCGTTCTGCCTTACTTTCTCCATTTGTTTGCCTATAACTTCTCCCAACTCCGATAGCCAGGGACAGAGAGAAAGAGAGGATGGAGGACGGGAATCCTCCAGGGGCTCAGGCTGCTGTTCAGCTTGTAATGAAGTCTGACAAATCAAGTGGGTAAAACCCATTAATTAGCAGTTTTGGAAACAGTTGCAAAGTTAATTATTCCGTTTTCTGATGAAAGAAAGCTAATTTTTGGCATTTACACCGACAGTGACATGAACTAACATTTTTCGAGTTGACATCCCTCAAGATAAATGATGCTGTGAGGCATTTGTGCAAACATCCTGACCCACAGCTCACTGCCAAAGACTGTCGGCAATGGGTTTCTTCACCACTGGTGGTGCCTGGCACGCTTAGGGGGTGGGTGAGCCGAGCAAGGGGCTTTTCTGGGAGGAGGGGCAAGGAAGAGGGGGTTGGTGACATGCAGAGAAGACAGAGCATTTGCATATTCCAAAGGTTTTTCTGTAACTGAGAGTAGGGGAGTATATGAACCTCTCTGTCCATCTGTCCGTCTGTCAGTCTGTTTGTAGTGAGATTCTTCACAGAGGAGGGACCTAGTTTTTCCAAGTACTTGCTTCCAAATTTAGATCTTCTCCCTACACATCGCTTCTGTGTCCTAGGCCTGTGGAGCCAACTGTCTGCCCAACACCTCCCCTTGGCATCTTACAGGCATCTCAAACTCATTATGTCCCAAAGGAACTCGCCGCTCCCCGTCCTCATGTCCCCCCTCCCCTGAGTCTCCCATTCAAGGAATGACACCATCACCCATCTGCGTGCTCCAGCCAGCACCAGCGCCGTCATCGCTGATATTTCCTTCCCCTCACTCATTCTCGACATCCAATTTATCAGAAGTTCTGCAGTGCTCCCTCCGAACCACGTCTCAGACATGCTGCCTCCTTCTCGGCACCTGCCACCACTTCCCTCGTCTAAACTGTCATCTCTTCTGCCTCCGTGCTGTCCTGCAGCAACATAATGAGAGCCATACGTGAAGGTTTACATTGTCGTGTGGTCACACTCAAGAAAGTGAAGAGAAATTGTGAAGCTAAAAATGGTAGGTTCACAAACTGTGATTTCCGAGCAGTTAGTTGGAGGTTCACAGCACCAGAGACCCCCGCCATCACACCTGCACAGCCTCCCCTTCCAGCCACCTCCTCCACCAGCTGCACTTTCGTTACAAAATGTGACCCTAATGTTGACACATCACCACCCCGGACCCAGAGTTTGTCTGAAAGTCTGTGGGTTTGGATACATGTATCCACGTGTAAGGACATGTGTGTGTCCACCATTGCAATCTCAGACGGAATAGTTTCACAGCCCTAAAAAAATCCTCTGTGTTCCACCTATGTATCCCTGCTTTCCTGCTAGCCCCCGGCAAACACTAATCTTTTCACTGTCTCCATCATTTTGCTTTTACTTCAGGGCTGTTAGAAATAATGTTACCACCCCCTCTTGCTCCATTCTCCAGGGAGCAAATGGAGACAACTCTGAAATATGCATATTGACACATCATTTCTGGCTAGATCTAGGATAAAATCAGAACTCCTGTCTGCAGTCTCAATTATGACCTGATCCCTGCCCAGGTGTCCACCCACCTCATGCTCCTCTCCTCCCCAGTGTCCTCCAGTGAGTTCGACTCCCTTCGAGTCCCTCTACCACATCGCATGTGGTAAGACGGAAGGGAAGATTCTGCAGGTGGAGGGGTGGAGTGGGTCCTCGGGCATCCTCCAGGCAGGTGGTTCAGGGGGGTACCTGAGGGTCCCACAGGGGCACAGTGGAGGGGAGAGACAGGGTCTGCACTGCCTTCTACAGCAGCTTTCTCTGCCTCTCCAGAGCGGAGCTCGGCTGGCACGCTCTGGGCAGCATCCTCTTAACACGGGCAGGTTAATCGGAAACAGATGTCAAGTGCTGGGAGTCAAATACAGACATCTAACCAAATGTCAACCCTTCCCTGGGGCCTTGATGGAGTCCTCACTTCTCAGCCTCATCAGGGAATTGGGGAAAAGCCTCTGAGAAGTGCTGGTGATATGCTTGATCCTGACAGTCTTTTAGCCCTTCTCAAAAACTCAAGGCCAATTACAAATCTGGAAATGAGAACCTGCTGAAAGAATGTATTCCTGGAAGAGGCATACAAACACAGGTACTCTCAGAATCCTCAGATTGTAAGAACTGGAAAGGATAGTCTCATCTCTCCAATTCAAAGTGGGCAAAACAGAGGCCCACGGCGCACCCTTGTGGCTCGGGGGACTGAGACACTGGCGTGTGAGCCACAGGCACCCAAGGGACCTGGGTTCGAGACCTGGAGCTGGGGTGGAAAAACCAAAATGAACAATGAACTGAATGGAGATATTTCTTCCTGCCCTCCCTCCCTCCTTTTCCTCCCTTCCTTTCTACTTTCCCTCCCTTTCTCCCTCTTTTTTCTTTTTAGCAAAAATCCCCAAAACCCCAAAACCAAAAAATTCCTCCTGAGGCCCAGAGCATGGAAGGGACTATCCAAGGTCACTCAACAGAATGGCATCAAAGCTGGGGGTGGTGGGACCCACAGCCAGAGACTATTTTCTAAAAGTACGAATGTGGTGCTGTTTCTCTCCACACCTCTCTGTTGCCCGGAGAATAAGCCCAAACTCCTTGGTGGGGCCTGGGAGGTCCTTTATCCTAACCTTCCCTCCCCCTCAATCTCATCTCCCCAGTCATCCCAGGTCAAGGGACCTCCCTGAGTGTTTGAACATGTCACTCCAATGCCTTTGCATATGATGTTTCCTGTCTCGCTACCTTCCTAGTAAACTCCTGTTCACCCTTCACAACCCAAGTCAGATGTGCCCTCTTCTCAGAAGCCAAGGTATTCCCAGAATTCCCAGGTAGACTTCTCTGTCTCTCTCTGGGATCCTACAACATTGTCCTTGTAATTATTTGTGGATTTCTTTGTCCTCCCCCGCCTCTTCAAGTCCTGGTGTTTTCTTTGGTCTTTACTTCCCTGGAGCATGACACAGAGCCTGGCACACAGTAGGTACTCTGTCAATATTTGTGGTTTTGACATTGTTAGAGTCTCCTGTTTTACCTCTTCTTACTCAGCTTTTCCATGGTCTCTGGCCCCCTGAGTGCTGTCTTCTTAAATGCCCCCTTCCTTAGCATCTGTGGTGCCCCTGCACCTGCATGTCCCACCCACCTGTCTGACATTCGTGTCTGGCTCCTTGTGGGACATCCCCTCCTCTGTGCATCTCTTCTAGGCTGTGGTTGTTGGAGGATTTATCCTGACCATCCTCCTCTCCTCTCGTCTATCTGTCCTCCCCTCCCCTCCCCCCTTCACTCCCCTCCCTTCTCTGCTTTGTGTCCTAGAACTCAGGGACTTTGCCTATGCACTTCCCTCTCTCTGGGACACCCTTCCTTCATTTCTGGCATGATAAGCTTTTCTCAACCTTCAGGTTTCAGCCCAAAGGTCACCTTTTCGAGGAGTCTTTCCCCAGCCACCTGAGCATCAGCCCAGGGTTGGGCACTGAGCAAACAGGATTGAGGGATGATGGCAGAAGGGAGGGGTAGGCAGGACCCAGGGGAGAGCAAGCGCAGGGGAAGTGGAGGTGCGGGCATCTTGAGCACAAGCGCTGACAGGCCCTTCAGAATCAGTGGCGGGGCGGTCCACCTCTCCACAACCCAGAGACAGGCAGACCCTAGTGTTTTTGGGTTATTAACTCCCCTCAGTAAACTTCCTGCGAGTGTGATAAAACACTCAGCAGAATGCAGCAAGAGCTCATAAAAGCAGAATTTAGTGCCATTTTATAGATGTCAGTACTGACTTCCACACTCAAGCTAGTGTATATTTAAAATTCATGTCTGACTCACTGCCTTTGTGGAGAAGGCCTGGGGCCTGGGGGGAGATGACAGGCTCCCTCTCACCTCCCAGGTGGTTTAGTGCACCTGGGGGGTGAGGCCTCCCAGCAGGGATCAGGCCAGACCCAACTGGGCCTCCCACACCCTCCTGTCTAATGGGCTGTGAGTGTGGGCTTTGACAGACAGGGCTTGGGTTCTGGCTGGGTGGTCAGAGGCTGTCTGCCTAGGACAGAGCTGTTTCCCAGGATGGGGGACGTTCAATACTAACGCCAGGAAAGTCCCAGAAAACCAGGATCAGTTGGTCACCCTATGCCTGGCTCTACTGTTTCTTTGTAAATGGGAAGGATCACTTCCTTCTCTAGATCTTGTTAAAAAAGAGTAATTAAACTACTCTGATCATCAGGTTAACTAATCGCTGTCACAAGCACCCTTAAGTGGCTTCACATGACGCTTGTCACTTTTCTTGCAGCACAATACAGGCTGGGAGTCTCCCTTCATCAGGGACTCTGTTCTTACACTTTGTGATTCTGCTGTCCCTTAGGCCTCCCAGGGCCCTCTGCTGGGCACACTGTGTTAAGACAGCTGAGAGAGAGGATCTGGTGGCATGTTTTAGGGCAGGAGTTGGCAGCGACACCCACAAACCAAATGTGGTTTCTGCCTGTTTTTGTAAATAAAGTTCTATTGGAACAGACATACCCCTCTAATTGCTTCTCGTTTGGGCCTGCTTTTGCCCTACAGTGGCAGAGTTGAGTGGTGTAACAGAGGCCATGCAGCCTGCAAAATCTGTTTCCTACTTGACTCTTTGCAGAAAGTGTTTGCTGACCTCGGTTTTAGGGGTTAGGCCTGGGAGGGGGCTCCACCATGTCCACCTATGATCCACTCGTTACGGCTCAGTCTAATTGATGTGGAGGGTGGGAAAGGGAGCTGAGACACACTGATGAGACTCCGGGTTCATCCAGAAAGAATTCGTGGAGAGAGTCTGTGGCCAGGGACACACAACAAGTTCATTAAAAGCAGAAATAACTAGTTGAGGTGTCCTGTTAGACTAGAAAAGTTTACATCAAGAGAATACACATGTGTCCGTGTGCGGGACCTAAGCTGCCTGTCTCTCTCACACAGGCAGGATGGATTCTGTATGCATATGAGGGTTAGGGGCTTTGGACGTGTCCAGGTTACCTGGGGAGAAATGGCCTGAGCATCCAGGGATGTGTCCTAGATGCAGGGCTGCTAAGTTGAGATCCCCGCTGGGGTCTCTTTCAGGTTTTGCCTGTTTGTTTACTTTTTATACAACTGCAGACTGCCCCGAAGATTTCAAGCTATGTTGTCCAGCATCATAATGAGCCCCAATGAGCTGGAAGGGAGACGGAGGAACATAGAGGAGGATGAGACTGTTGGGAGTGCACCGTACCTGCCTCTCAGGGCCATTATGAAGGTGGTATGGTCATAATATTTGCATGAAGTATTTCTCAGAGGCTCTGGCACATGGCCACTCTTCCATAAGGATACCCCTGGCTCTGGAGGTCTCGGGCATATACTAAGTGCCCGGCATGCAGGATAGTGTGGGAGGACCCCCTCCTTTAGAAGAAGAAGGAAGAACCTGGTTGTGCAGATCTCCTGGTCACTAGGACTTGAGCTGAGCGCCTGGTCCTACTTGATCTGGATTTGGGGCTCTTTCTGTTTCCACGTGGCCAGCAGGGGCAAGTCTTCGGGGTGTTTAATTGGACCATAAAACTAACATGTCCCAACCAGATTTTTTTCTCCTGGACGAACAAGGTGTCTATCGTGTGTTTTCCCAGTCCAACCCTCAGGACGTTGCTCAGTCTTGGTGACTTGACTTCAGCTTACTCCCTGTCCCCCAGCCTTATTATCATTTCAAAAATAGCAAGTTTGGAAAATTAAAAAAATATTTTCAATGAATCGCCATACGGGAAAGATTGAGACCATCGAACGTATTCTGTTATTGATGGTATTTTTACTTTGGAAAGTAACTATAATAAAATTTCCTTAAATCCTCGAGGGAAGGTTAATTAGTAGTTAAGCTTGATATTTTAAAGTTAATTCAGTAATGTGAGGGTGATTATTCACTAATAATAATGAGGCAGTTCTCATTGCAGATTCAAGCTGGCTGAGTTTTCTCCCTCTCTGTGTATGATTTTTCTAAGCGTTGAGATTCCTACCGCATAGAAATGTGACGTTGAAATCACAAAGCAGAATTGTTAAGACTTGTGTGGTGGTGTTTTTTTTATGATGGAGGATTTCTTTTTGTAATAGAAATCTGGAACGACTCATCGAGAGAGCTGCCTGACTGTTCCATCTTAAGGTTACAGTCTGGAAATAGGAGTCAATTGTTTTTGTAAAATAAAGCCAAAATCAGCAAGAGCAGCACCCTGATCCTGACTGCAGTCACAGGGGGCCTGGCAGTGTCTATAAGGTGTCTATAAGAACACCCTCGTCATCAGTCTAGGCCTTGGGTACCCTCGAGCCCTGAGTCACTGGCTGAGGTGACCCATACTGTCCTCACCCCATGGTCTTCATTTCTTCAGAAGGAGGAAACATCTTTGCTAGTGTCCTTAATATATTTGAACAGAGAATCCCATCATGTAGGACATTTTGTGGGACTATGTCCATAGTGTCAGCTCTGTATTTGGGGAACCATCTATGGCCACCCATGTCCTGTGGTCAGCCCTTATCTGGAACTTCTTCAGCCTGGGGGGTCTCTCCCATTTGAGGTGGAGGGAGGGTTCCATGCAGAGGGGAGTGGGGCCCCTCCTCTCTTCCTGCCTTGTGTGAATTCTAGGAAGCAGGAGATTTAGCTGCAGCCTTTCTGCCCTCACATCTCTCCCATAAGGCACAGGGTTCATGACATGCAAAGAGTCTCAAGACAGCCCTGGGCGTTATGGTCCCCTGGGTGGTGTGGAAATGCCTGGAGGGTGGCCTTAAGGGTACCGGGCACACAGTAGGCCACCACATTCTTCTCATATCCGGTGTCTTCAACTCCATTTGTTACCAGAAGAAAAGCTGCTTGAAAAGCATCTCTATGACTCAAAACTGCACTTCTCAGAACATGACACCTTCCTGCTAAATGGGCCAAATGAGGTCGTTTACAGAGCCGATTGGGAGAAGGACTAGGACTGAAGAGAGGCCATTCCCCACCTCGACTCTTCCACTCTTCTGTTTTTCTTCCCCAAGGACACGGCCCTTTCTCCTGGCTTCAAGAATGTGGTGCAAGGTGCCTGTCTGTGGCGGGTTTTGGCCCTGTTGTCCTTGGCTTCCCCGTGTGGCTCCCTCTCAGGGCAGAGGAGGCTGTTGGTGAGGGAAGAGAAGCCACCGGGGCTCTGGTCGCCAATACGGCGTTACTGGTTCCAACAACGTGTGTGTGGTTAGGCCAGGATTTCCAGAGCTGCTGGACCTCTGGGGGTGAACAGAGTCTCCGGGGACAGTCCTGGGCCCATTTGGGAGGACAGGATGGAATGGTCGTCGTTTGCTCTCCTCAGAGACATACAGACTCCCCCCAGAGAGAATGCCCCTGGCAATTCAGGGCGCCAGGGCCCTGCTCTCCTCTCACGTCCTTGCTGGGCTCCCAGCTGGATGCTGCCCTCCTTCCCCTGAGGACCGCCTTCATGCTGGTGTGCCAGCGAAACTCCATCCTGGACAGTGACGAGGACATAGGGAAGGTGAGGTCCCTTGTCTGTGACTGGCTGTCTTGGAAGTGACAGCCTGGATGGCAAGGAATGTGACTTCTCTGTTCAGAGACCCCAATGGGGCAGATCAGAGCTGGAGGGCGGGTGGGGGAGGAGAGGGAGCTTGGGGAGGTAAAGGAGAGCATTTGGGGAGGAGGAAAAGGAGAGGAGAGGGTGGAGGAGGGGAGGAAGGAGACCCTGGAGGAAGGGGGAGGGATGGGCAGGTGGGAGGCAAGGGGCAGAGGGAGCAAGGGTCCCTGACGGGGGGCATTCAGAACAGGGTGACACGTGAGTGACGCCTGGTGACTTAAGAGAGAAGAAGTTGGCGGCCTGAAAGGGAGGGAGACAGAAAGCAGGGCTTTTCAATATGAGCACTCCTGTCCTGGTGACAGCAGTCATTTATCATGCCCTGAATGGGAAAGCAGGGCCCAGCGCTGCGCCAAAGGGCTCTGGTTAAAGTTTTACCTGCGTGTGAAAGGGCTGGGGCCTGGCCACGCATGCCTGCCAGGCTGCGGGGGTGGCCCGGGGCTGTCTGTTTGGAGCAGAAAGACTCCGGCTCCAGAGGGGGCACGGGACAGGATGTTTCCGGGTGTGGGGACCCCTCCAGGCATCTGGGGCCAGCAGGGGAAGGGGTCTGGGAGGGCGGCTCCAGGCACTGAATTAGTATCTTGTCCCCAAATCAATCTTGTGAGCCTGCCAGGGAGGTGCCTGGCTCAAGTTTCTAAGCAAGATTTTTTCAGTACTTGCCATGTATTATTCTATCTATCTGTCTCTCTGTCATCATGTCTATCTATCACATCTGTATCTGTCTATGATCCATTTATATATCTACTATATCTATCAATCATCTTTCTCTATCACATCTATATCTATCTATTATCTCTTCTATCTAACTAACATGATCACCCTTGTTTGTTTTCCGGG
Source organism: Solenodon paradoxus (assembly GCA_004363575.1). Lineage (NCBI taxonomy): Eukaryota > Metazoa > Chordata > Mammalia > Eulipotyphla > Solenodontidae > Solenodon > Solenodon paradoxus. The sequence goes on from RJWH01002146.1 coordinate 108,054, forward strand.
AACTCAAGGGTCTCTGGCGATACAAGACTCACGATGCTACATTTGGGGGAGTCTTGGGAAAAACAGGACTGATGGTCATCCTAATAGTAATTTGTTTAATTTTGCAGTAGCTCTTAGAAAGAGACTCTGCGTTTACCTCCACTGACAAATCTGGAATCAGACAAGGAGAGCGAAGAAATGTGTCTGAGGTCACGATGCCAGGGAGGGAGAGAGCCCGGTCCTGGGTCATGTTTCTGCTTCTAAGTCTGAGCTCTCGCCCCTCCACTTTGCTGCCGGGAACCTGGAGATGGCCCCAGTGTGACAAGCAGGTTTTCGGAATGGAGAACTGGGATGCTGAGGTGTGACGGGTTCACTGGTCTTTAGGTCCCAGTCTTCGAGACGGGGTTTCTTTCCCCCTTCTTGTCCCTCTGTCCCTCAGAGGGGCCCTCAATGGAGGAGCCAGGCTGTCCTGAGGGTGTGCAGTGCTTCCTGGGTGCCGAGGTGTAGCTAATGATGCCCAAGATTTTTGCCAAAACTCCCAGAGCAGAGAGGACTGGGGTGGGGGTCAGGGTGGACAGCCGTGTTAGAACTTGAAACTCGATGGGGCTCAGAACGCTGGGGAGGAGGGAGGGTGGTCCAGGATGCTTTGCCAAGAGGCCTCACCCACAGCAGGCACCTGGGTGACAGCAGATGAGTGAGGACGTGGGGTAAAGTAGTAACCCTGTCAGGAAACTCTGTGGCCTGTTTTTCATCGTAGGTGGTGGGACAGCTCGGTCACGTGCCTTCTGAAGGAGGCTGCTAATCAGATCCTGTAAAACAGATCTATTTGCTGAGAGGTCATTTGAGAGAAAAGTGCAATCGCCCTGAATTGCTTTTGGGAGAACTAGAAGTCTCTCTGCTATGGACTGTGGGGACTGGGCCTTCATTGTGAGTTTTTTCTGGATGCTGGGTTCCCACCAGCACTGTGGGCTGAGGTCTTAGTCCTGGGGAAGTAAGAGGGCCAGGGGCGTGTGTGTGTTTATGTGCGTGTGTGCACTCGTGTAGGTGTGTTATGCACGCATGTGGTGTATGCATGTGTACGTGTGCAGGTGCATGCATGAGTGCCTGTGTGGTACGTGTGTGTGTGCTCATGTATGTGTGTGCATGCTTGTGTGTGTGTGTTTGTATCAGTCTGTGTGTGTGCATGCGGTGCGGGCAGGCGGTGAGGGAATTGCGCGGGTCGTTTCTACTGAAAGGACAGCCGTGCTAGGAGCACAGACCAGCCTCAGCTCAGACCCCTCACCTCCCTAGCTGAAGGTGGCACTGTGCTGGGTTTGGTGATCAGGACTGGAGTGGCAAGTAGCTTCATCGTAAGGACCCAAAGCTGACATATGGGGTGCAGGTGAGGGGCATGCAGAAGCCCAGGATGGCAGCGAGAAAAGCTATCGGCTGGAAGTATGAGCCTTGTCAGGGGTCAGGTGATGGGAATTCACAGAAACAAGTGAGGGAGGGGGCCAGGGAGCTGTCAAGCACGAACCTGGGCCCTGCTGCTTACTACATCTCCGTTTTCCAGATCATCCATTCAGCACACGGGATGTATACTCACCAACGTCTGCAGAGTGCTTGTTCTGTGTTGGCAGAAAATATGACATGGTCCCTGCCCTGTGAAGCTCACATTTCCAGGCAGGAGGCAGGCTTGAGTCACATGGGTTTCATATTGTGGTTAGCAGTGTGAGGTAGATAAATGGGATACTGAGACAGTGAATGACAGGGGGTCTGGGAAGGGCTCTGGAGGGGGTGACATATAAGAGGAGCCTGGAGGATGGACAGGAGCCAGCCAGTGTCTGGCAGAGGGAACAGCATGTGCAAAGCCCCTGAGCTTGCAGTGTTTGAAGGACAGATGACTTGTGGGGTCACTGCCCCGTGAGTGACTGTGATGGGCTTGCAGAGGAGACCGGGTCCTCTGGTATTCTGAGGGCCCACATGAGGTGAATGGATGGATTATTTTACTAGAACTGGGTCTGGAGTCTATTACTAGGTGTCTGTTGGCATGAAACAGTAGGTGTCTAGTAAATGCGTGTCAGAGGAGTGGTGGCATCATTGGGGAGCTGGGTCAATCGGAGGGGGTGAGATGTGAAACTAGCAATCTTGGTGGTGGCAGCAGAGGGCAGAGGCAGCACCTGTACCAGCCCAGGTCCCTCGGAGCGACCCTGCCCTCCCCCCGTCCCTCTGCTGGGCTTAATTGCCTTGGAGGAGCTGAGTGGGAGCCTGCTCAGGGCCTGCGTCTGTGTCTTGCACAGGGGACAGACATTAAGTGAACAGAGTCCCTCTCAGTTTTTCATGTCATTAATTGGTGCTCTTCAGACTCTGAAATAGCATTTTCCTTCTCCCATCCCTTATTTCATTATCCTCAGTTCAATACACATCAGTGCCGCACAGGCAGCCGGCTTGGACATATTAGGAATTATTTAAATGAGATGGGGATGTATGGGTGGTTACAAACGCGGTCTTCTGTTCTGCCCTAATTATGTATCAAATGATGATACGATTGTTCCCAAATATAAACTTGCTGAGAACGTCAAAGGGGAGGTTCTGAGAACTGCAGGAGAGAAGTGAAGTTCGGTACAGTAGGGGTGATGGCCGTGGGCTCTTTAGTGGGTTCTAAAGCCCAGAGAGTGGTGTGTGTGTGTGTGTGTGTGTGTGTGTGTGTGTGTGTGTGTGTGTGTGTGTGATCAACTCTGCTGCCATGCTGTGTCCACTGAATGTGCCGCTGGCTAGGCCTTGGCAGCCTTGTGTGAGCAGAAAGAAGCCTTGTCCAGCCTCTGCCCAGTGCTGTTGTATGACTACCACTCCCCAGCTATGCGATCCAGCAGAGGTCACGCAAGCTCTTGAAACTTCAGTTTCCTCCTCTGCAAAGTGGAAGTGACGACAGTAGCTAAATCCTATGGTCCCTGATTCCCAGGAAGCTCTCAGGAAGCTCCCATTGTTACTGATATTAGCTAACCAGTTGGGTTCCTCAAGGTCATGAGATTCTCTGATGCTGCCCTCCTCCCCTTCTGCTCTCATTTTCTCTGCTGCTCAGGCAGCTAAGCCTGGGGTGGCCATGACTGGGGGCTCAGGCTTCAGCAAGTTCCCAGCCTCAAGCCTTTCCGGTCAGGCTTGATGAATATTTGCAGGGCACCCACTTGGCATAAGCATTTTGCAAATTTCCAGACAGCATTCACCCAGTCCTGAGAGGAAGGGGTGGACCTGCTCCAGAGGACTCAGCCTGTAGAAGGCAGAGTGGAATTCACACCTAGGTCTGCTTCTCAGACCACATGATCAGGGAGGCGCGAGGGAGCCCCTTGGTCCCCTCGGTTAGCGGGCAGATTTCTTCTGAATTGTTTTCACCCATTTGTCTCATATTGGGAATCAGTCTCCCCTGCAGCTCTTCGAAGGGCCTGGATTAATCTTTCTTAATGTCTTATTACTACTTATTAATGCGCATGAGACTACTGATGTTGCAGGGCTGAGTTTGGATGTCTCCTTTCTCCCACGTCTGCTACCCAGTCACTCAGTCAGGTCTGGGGATGGGAGTGGGGTGTCCCATCAGACAAGCTCTTCTTTCTCTTCTCCAGTTATTAGACAGGTGGGGTTGTCCAGGCATTTCTAGTCAAGAGCTCAAAGCATTCTGGGGCCTTGTTATAGGCTGAACTTCATCCCCCCAGAAATGTTACAGTTCTAATCCCACACCCATGGAGGTGACTGTAGTTGGAAACAGTGTCTTTGCAAATCATCACGTGAAAATGAAATCATTAGGAAGGGCCTTAATCCAATATGACTGTGCCCTTGTAAAAGAGGATATTTGGACACAGAGACAGAGGGAAGATGATGAGTTAAGAAGCAGGTCAAAGGCCAAGAGCAGCTGTAGCAGAGGTTGGGGTGATGCCTCCACAAGCCCAGGAATGTCAGCGATTGCCAGCACACCTCCAGAATCCTCCAGAAACTGGAGAGAGGCCTGGAATGGATTCCCCCTCACAGCCCTCTGGCAGAACCCATGCCTTCATTGTGGACTTTACCCTCGTGAGACAGTGCATTCCTGTTGCAACCACTAGTCTTTGTTATGGAAGCCCGAGGGAATGGACACAGAACTCATGGTGGGCAGAGGGCAGGAGTGGGGAGTAGAGAGCAGCTGGGATGGTGACCAGGAGCCTGGCCCTGCCAAGTGCCCTGCGGGTAGGGGCCTGACCTGTGCTCAGCTGGCAGCCAACTTTATGAGATGTCTTGGAATCTGGGCCGGTAAGCCAGCCAGTGGTTGAGGGGAGAGGGAGTTGAATCCAGGCTACAGGGAAGGGGGCTGGCAGACCTGGGTCTTGGAGTGGGCTTCGGGGCAGTGATGTCTGGCCACTAGTCCCCACCTCTTCTGTTATCAATGTCCCAGGTTTCTGGGAAGGTAGTCTAGCTCTGGTCCCATTGCACCTTGGTTCTGATCAGTTCTTCCAATGGAACAAAAGAGAGGTGATGGGAGACCCCTCTGAGCCGAGGTAGTTAAAGAGTGCCTTTTCCTCCCTGAGCTATGGATGAGGGGATAGAGGAGGGAGACTTACTCTAAAGGCATCAGAGTCCTAGAATCCTTGCCTGCACTGCCCATCAACGATTCCCATGGGAAACTGTTGCATGGGAGAGAAAGAGAGTTGTGTGCCCAGTCACTGACATTCTGGGGTTGTGACAGCCGTTTAGAGAGGAAGGGGGAGTGGGGCTGTGTGGGGCTGTGTACGTCTTGCCTTTGTGGTGTCAGGGACACACGGCAACCTCCAGGTCTTAGTGTTCTCACTTAAAATTTACAGGGTCTTTGTGAGGATAACCTACTCCATGGGGAGGACCTGCTCTTGCTCATGGCATTTGTCATAGGGGATAAGCCTAGGCACCATTTATGTGTATTTTCCTTTGGGGTTCAGCTTCCACTCTTTCCCAAATATAAAACGTCTCCCCAATGAGATCTGTCCTCCAAGTCCCCCCTGGATTCCCTGAGAGAAGCTGGGGTCGTCAAGCCTGACCTTGGAGTCTCTTTGATTTGCAAGATTGCTTATTTCTATTGTAAAGGAAACATTTCTAATTAAGATAACCAAACCCACTGTGCAGTTTTTGGATGCAACTTCCTTTTTTTTTTTTTTTTTTTGGTGAGACAATTTGTGCTAATTAGATGTAAAAATCATTCCGGGGAAAACTATGTAATTTACATGCAGTTTATAAACTAGACCTTTGATCTGATTGTGCTGCTGCTTTGCCATGACATCAGCAAGCAGTATAAACATTGGGCCTGTGTGACCGTGTTCCCAGGGAAGGGGCTGTGGTTCCAGGTCTTGCTCTGGCTGGCCAAGTGCTGGGACAGGGTCTCCCTGTGGAGACCCCTTCTCCCCCAAGGCAGCCAAGGGGTGCCTACTGACCCAGCCTTGCCCTGCATGTGCTGGGTTGCAGTCTCAGGGTAATTCTCCTATAGTTTCTTTGATGTGATTCGCAAGTCCCCAGGCCCGAGAAGGGCCTCGTGGGAGGTGCTTTTGGGGGAAAGGAGGAGGAGGAGGAGAGATTTTCTTTCTTTCTTCCTTTATTTTTTTTTAAAGGAAAGGAACAGGCAGGAATGAAAGAAAGTGGGTAGTCAACAAGCAGAGAGAGGAGGAAGAAGCATTTTATTTTATTTTTGTTTAGCTGTTCACATTGGTTGTCTCTTCCCCCAGCCACCCCAAAGTGAATGGGATGTGTGTGGACTGCTCTCCTTCAGAACTGGTAAACATAACCCTACTTACCAGGGTGCACGGGGAGAGAGATTTTCAAGGTACACAGAGGCCTCTGTCCTAGGTAGTGTTTTGATAGTGACTGGGATAAGGTCTGGGGGTTGACGGATCACACTGGTAAATGGCAAACTGGGAAGGGGAGTAGACAGGTGAGAAGACATCAGGATCTGATCATCTCTGGTCGGTACAGATGAGAGCTTTGTTCAGACCAAGAGAAGGCAATCTAACGGGTGCATCTAGAAGTCATCCACTCAGCTAGAGCAGGGGAAGACGAGACTTCGCAGCAGCCTATCATTCAGAGCCCAGTCAAGAGACAGAAGCCATACCAGGTCTGTCCGCAGCGCTCGCAGGTCCGGGAACAACATCCTTTCGTTCAACATTGTTTATTATGATGTTGGTGAGAGACAGATGTTATTCGAGGACCTGCTTTGTCACTGTTTCCAAGAAGTTTGTGATGGCGTTAAGTGGACACTTCTTATGTTTTGTATAAAGAACTGTCATGGGAAAACTGGGAGGGTACAGGTGCCTGGGGGAGCATCTGCAGAAACCAGCCCTCTAGGGTTTGGAGTACAGGGAGGAGGCTGAAAGCATTAAAAGTGAGAAGCTGAGAGGAGAGGCCCCAAGGAGCTGGGACTCCCACCTCCAAGGAGGAAATGCCACCGGCAGGTACGGGTGTCTCTGAGCAGGTGGGAGGAGGCTGGCCGGCCAGCGCGGAGCAGACTGCACACTGGGTCCAGTTTCTGTTCAGGGTGAAATGCCATTGCCAGGGCCAGGTAGCATGTGGGGTGATGCCCCCCAGAATAAGAAGTAAAGTAAGAACTGAGAAGAAACATAAAGGAGCCCATCTTCTTCCTCTTCCAGCCTCCCGGTCTCCTTCTGGGTCTCTGTTGTAGGAGACCAATAGGGACCCTTCTGGGGAGATATGGGGTTTCTGAGTCCCAGCTCAAGCATCCATATCAGAGTATATACACACATATACACAACACACACACATGCACATATACACAAATGCACACATATATGCACACACACACGCACACACACACAGGCACACATATATATATAATATACCACATTCACACATACAGGTACACACATATATACATGTATTTCTTTTCCTTCTTTATAGAGATGGCATTTATTTACTCTCCCACCAACAGTATATGAGGGTTCCCTTTTCTCCTCACCTTCTTCAACATTCAGTGTTTCCAGTTGTTTAGAAATAGGATATCTCACAGGTATGGGCTGATATCTCATTGTAGTTTTGATTTGGATTTCTCTAATGATAAGTGATGTTGGGCCTTTTTTTCCATATGCCTGTGGGCCGTCTTCTTTGAGAAAGTGTGTATTTAGGTCTTCTGTGCAAATTTTGATTGAGTTGGTTGTTTTCTTATTGAGGCGTGTGAGTTCTTTTTATATTTTGGACATGACTCCCTTGTGGGACGTAGGATGTACAAATATCTCCCAGTCGGTAGGTTGCCTTTTTTATTTTTGTGGTGGTTTCATTATGGAGAGTCTCAAGAAATTAAAAATATAACTTCCCTGTGATCCAGCAGTTCTACTTCTAGCTGTTTCTCTGAGCAATACAAAACCACTAGCCCATACATTATCTTTATCCCTATGTTCACAGCAGTGCAACTGAGAACTGCCGAGACATGGGAGCAATCCACATGCCCATCGGCAGAGCGCTGGAGAAAGCAGTGGTTTCTCTCCTCAGTGGACACTGCACAGCTGTAGAAAGATGAACGCCTGTTTTGTGACAACCTGGATAGCACTTCAGGAGGTTATGGTAAGAGAAATGCTGGATGGTTTCACATACTACATACTACATACTACATGCATATGTATAAAGAAAGAAGCAAAGTGAAGACATAACACAGTCAAGACACTCTTAGATCTCCTTGGAGGGGGACAGCATGGAGAGGAGTAAGGGAACAACAGGTAGAAGGAGTCACGTTGATAGTGATGAATGACGCGATGGTAGGTGCAGTGAAGTAGGCCTATTCTTTTGAAACATGCGCTATCGTAAACCAAGAAAGCATTAACAGAAAAAAAGATCAGAGTAAGATAAAAGTTGAATAACTGATGGCATCTATATCAATAAAAATGTAACGTAGCAGTAGGCTGCATTATTAGAAGTAGAAGCCTAGTTCAAGGGAGGGGAAAGTTGCCTTTTCCCTTGAACTGGTCAGAAGTGCTGTGCTCAGGTCCATGCAGTACAAATGAAGCAGGATCTAGGTCTCCTGGTGCCTACCTAGAGAAGGGGGCTTCAACTAGGGAGGAAATTCAGAGCCAAGGCAATGTCAGGAACACAAGACCCAAGGAGCTAGAATCAGCAGAGGAAGCGAGTGCCGTCTTCGCTCTGAGGTGCAGGTAAGAGTCAGAGCCCACGTGGTCTGGTGGATAAGGAGAGAGTGTGGCTGCAGAAGGCGGGTTCCAGTCTGGGATAAAGAAGACTTTGTTTTCCTTACAAAGGAAACCGCGCTCCCTGCCCCCTGCCCCAGTTGTGGAAGCCATGTCTGCTTACTGCAGAGCACTTGGAACGTATAGGTAACTGAGTCTTTGGCTGGGCTGCAGGGAAATTACTGCTCAGAGTTGTAGGGAAGTGACCCAGACCCCTCCCTCCCATAAGAGGGGGCACTCACAGCACCTCTGGGAGCTCTTCGTGACCTTCATGCCCCCTCTGATTTTAGACCCCTGCCCACATTGCTCTGAGGCTCTGGCCTCGTCGTTCCCCTGGGGTCTTCAAGGATTCAGCTTCCAGCTCAGGTGCTTATCAAGGCGTTTCTCCAAACCATAGGATTGATCTCTCCAAAGTGTCACACAGGTTTTGTCCCAGATGTCCAGAGCAGGCACCCTACCCTATGTGTCAGCTAAGGTCAGCAGAGCCCTGAGGGTCTCCAAAGAAACTGTTCTCATTACTCTTTAGAATGAAGATTACTCAGATTTGGGGTCATCTTTGGAAATAGCTATTTTATCCAACAAACCCGTTTAAAGGCAAGGCAAGCTTTCAGAGGCAGGGTTTTTATCATATGAATCATCCTTTCCTTGTCATGAGTCCTCTCTTCTTGAAGCCACAGACCCCTAGCCCATTCTTGCTTTTACTTTCTTTCTTTCTTTTTTTTTTTTTAAAGGAAAGATGCAGGCAGGAATGAAGACAAGTGGAGGCAGGAAGGAAGAGAGGTGAAGAAAGAATTATTTTATTTAGTTGGTCATCATGGCCATTCCCACCAGCCCTGGTCTTTGAACCTGGGACCTCCGGATGTATGTGGAATGTGCCCAGCTGCTGCTCCACAAGGGTATGCACTTTTTTTTTTTTTTTAAAGGGAAGGTGCAGGCAGGAGTTGAAGGCGAGCAGACCAGCAAGCAGGAAGAGAGAGGAGGAAGAAATATTTATTATATTTACTCGTTCATCTTGGTCCTGAAGTCAGGTCCTTGGGATGCATATGGACGACGTCAGGTGGTCTTATCCACTAGGCCACTAGGGATACCCCCGGCCCATTCTCCAGCTCAGGATATAAGCCTTCCATTTGTCCCATTTACTCTAGGATTTATAGCCGTGTAAATTCTCCATACATGTCCAATTAATTTTGGTCTTTTTCTCCTAATATGTCTGATGTTAATTTGTTTGCTCACCCAGCCCAAGAAGAACCCAGAGGGATGGGAGAATTTTCCCTTGTGCCCCTACAAATGCCAGATTCTTTCCTAAGAGGAGTTTTGGCACTAGCCCTTTGTTAAGATAATTATGTTTTTTTCCACCTTGCTGCATACAGAAAAGTTTAAAGAAGCAAATAAAAATCATTTGTAATTATACTTCCCACAGATGACCACTGTTAACATTTTGGCCTTTATCCCCTGCACAAATATATTCATTTTTAAGATAATTGGGATCATGGTGAATATATAATTTTGTTTCTCGCTTCTCTTTTGCCCCTTACTTAACACATGAGCATTTCCCAAGGGCCAATATATGTTTAAAAAATCCCCGAAAACTGATTTCCAGAAGGATTGTAATAACCTGTGTTCCCACCAGCAGTGTGACGAGAGCATATCTCATCCTCACCATTGAATATCATTAAAGATTTAAAAAATCAATTTGATAGGTGAAAGATGACACCTTCTGGCTGCTTTAACTTGCGTGTCTATGATTATGAGCATGATCAAACTTTTTCTCATATGCGAATTCGATGTTTGTATTTCTTCTCTGCATGATCTCCTTTGACCTTTGCCCCTTTTAAAAAGTGGTATTGATTACCCTGCTAGAGTTTATCACAGAGAGAAATTTAAATTTTTATCAAGTCGCATTATATTTTCCTTCGTGAATTTGTCCACAGTTTTGGTTTTCACTGTTTGCTTAGAAAATTCTTGACCTCTCCCCATATTCCACTCACCTACTTTTCTAGTTTGATGTTTTACTGAATCTGTAAAACATGCTGAGATCCTGTTGGTCTAGTCCCATGACTTGAATAAGCCTTCATTTTTTCACCTGTGACATGCCATGGTCACACTGTGATTTCTTTTACACACGCATGCACACATGCACACACAGTGGTCTGTTCAAGAACCGGGTGGTCACTAGTTTTCCAGGCTTTTGAAAAGTGGTGAGTGGCCCAATGTGGGAGGTTTGCAAACCGGGACAGGGAAAGCCCCAGATCAGCCCAGCATATTGTGCCCTTGTGTTCTGGGGGTATCTGACGTCCTTGCACGGGAAGGCAAGTGTGCCTCTCATCAGTTCTGAGAGGCAACGGTGATTTCTCTGCCTTCTGCCTCCTTTTCTAGTTCCTCCGGCCTCCAGGCTGGACTTCAGACTCCCGCTTCTATCATTGCTCATGGCTCTGGGGCCTGGACTTCAGCCTCATTGGAGGCCAGGTGGCTGGGCTGCCCGCAGTTCCCACCAAGTACTCACTTGGCGATGGGCCTCCGGGCTCAGCTCTGAGAAGTGGGGCTTATCCGCTTGCCTTGATATTCTTTGTCTTCAGCATTTCCCCTCAATTTGTAATTAGAGCCCATTTCGCTGTATGCTTCTCCACGGGACAGAGGCCTTATATGCCCATCCTTTGGAACTGAGGGTGAGGGCTATGGCGACTTCATAATCGAAGCAAAATCCAGAGATTGTCATCTGACCAGAGCAAATGATCTTTTGGGAACAAAGGGACAAAATATTTGAAATGAAGGCCTATCCCAGAAAATCTGGACCAGCTGGCTGCCCCAGGGAGGCTGCGTCTCTTGAATCCCAGGTTGTATGGAGCCGTGAAAGTCACCCATTTTGACCCTGAGCTGACATGTGACCTCTAGAGCGGATTATTTCTCCTCTCTGTGAGCACATTCCCCACAAAATGGGGTCGGGAGACATTTGCATCCAAACCACCAAGCTCTTTAAATGCTGGGGCCCGAAGGCCCGATGGGTTTATTAGATTATCATTGCGGAAGTTAATAAAGAATTAATTTCTCTTCATGTGACATCCAAAGGCAGTTATTTCAGGAGCCTGTCCATTTACACAAAGCCAAGTATTTGTCAAGTGTCAGAGGCAATTCCCAGGTCCCAACCCCCCCCTCAATAATTCTGGATTAGGGACAGCCTGAAATGACATTACACAAATTTTCTTTCAAGATGCATTGAGCTCTGGGGACCACTCAGGAATTTCAGGTTCCTGAAGGTTATACTGTCAGCAAAAGGGCTGGGGGTGGGGGGGGTGGGGGGCACAAATCCAGCAACTACAGTTTTCCAGCTGGGCCAGCTCTGGAGGGGAGACGCTTGGGCGGGGAGGGGGAGGACGCTGCGGACCGCCATTAGTCTGTGGGGGCCCATTTGCCTCCTGAAAACAACTTACTTACTGCCATTTGTATTGCAAGCCTTGTGCCAGCTTGATGGTTTTTCCTTGTTCTTTGCTCAGGCCCGGGGAGGGGCTGTGGCCCGACGGGGGCTGCAGGAGTGCCCATGTCACCCTGCGGCGATATATTAAGGAAGGTCAAGGCACCATCAATACCTGTCTTGGAGTTAAGTGCTAGGAGGGAGGCGGTGTGGGGGGCGGCCCACTGCTGGGCTAGACTCACCACTGGACCCTAAAAGCAAGTTGTCCAACAGCTGGGTGCCCCTTAGAGTCACAGGGCACAAGTCCCCGGTGGGAGGGGGCCTTGGAGCTGCCTCAGGAGATGTGTGTGGACCAGTCCTGCCCTCTCGGCGGAACTCCTGGATACCTCCCCATGAACGAACACCAGGCCCCTCAGACTGCTGGTCCCAGGCTCTGCATCTGAGCTCGTCCACGTCCACAGGCCTGCCGCTTCTTCATCCTCCAAGGCCCTTTCACGCTTTCCTTGGGATGACTCCCACCTCTTTCCACAGTTGTCTGAGATCTAGCGCAGAAATCACCTCTTCTGGGAAGGCCTCCCTGACCACCCCTGGGAAAATGAAAGGCTCCTGCCAGAACCAGCCGTGTGGCGCCTCTGTCTCTCCCTCCCTGACTCTGACCACTGCTCTGTCTGTTATCACCTCTCCTTCTTCCCTCTTTCACTGCTAAGGACCCTATTACACTGTGCTCATGTGGCTAATCTAGGATAATGTCCTATCTCTTAATTTGATCATAGCTGAAAAGTTCCTTTGTCCACAGGAGGCAACGTACCACAGGGTCTAGGGATTAAGGACATGGATATTGCTGGGGATCCTTCTCTGGTCCACTCTGCCACATAGCCTCACATTTGTTTCTCCCACTAGTGGCAAAATCGCTGAGAGTAGACTCACTCTTCTATTCAGTGCTCTCTTTAGGGCCCAGCACTGGTGGGGCCCAGAATGAGTGTTCAAAGCCCGTCTATCCTTCCAGGGTGGGAGGCTCTGGACACAGGACCATCTTTGAGAGACAGGCTGTTGGAGACACCGACACACAGCTTTCTTCTAAGGGCTGGTTATAGACCCACGTGGTTTACTTGGCGGGGACAATTTTGTTTCCAGAGGACATTGGCAATATCTGGAGCTACTGTTTGTTCTCATATTTGGCCTCTGAACGGCTTATCACTCATGAGAGCAATCAAGACTTATCCAGCCCCAGACGTCTGCCATGCTGAGGCTGAGGAACTGGTTCCCCCCAGGATGGAGGCGCTGGAAAACCCAGGAGCAGCTGTGCGCTGGAGCCTGCCTGGGGTGTCTCAGTGTATCCCACACCTGCTATTCCTCCACGGGCCCAGTTTAGCCCACTCTGATGGGCAGGTGAGAAATCAGACCACAGGAGGTATGGCAGCTTGCCTGGGTTTTGTAGTTTGTCCCTGAGAGGGCCAGGGTCCCCCGAGCCACACAGTGGGCAGGATGCCGTGGCTTGGGCACAGTGTTCCCTCCTGCTCCGAGCTCCCGGGCTGGCCGGCTTTCCTGCTTCTCCCTCTCTGACCTCTCCTTGTCTGCTCTCCTGAGCCTGCTGCTCTGTTGAATCTCTGTCCTGTACCGAGGGGCCCCAGACTCCGTGTGACTTCACCCCTTAATGCTCTCCCTCAGTGATCTCCATTATTCTCCCTGTGGCTAGTTCTTCAGACTTTACTGCAGCAAAGACCTCTTTCCTGAGCTCCGGTCCTGCATTTTGTTGGGTCAGGCGGACTCACACCGTCTTCCGATCAGTCTCACCCACCTCTGATGATGTCACCGCTCTACACCCCTCCTCCAAGCACCGAGGACCATCTCCCATGCCCAGCATTCAGGCCCTGCTCTGGCCAACCCGAACTGGTCACTGTTCAAACCCACTTTGCACTTCCATACTTCCTTGTCCTTGCCCAGTTCTGCCCTCCACCCCAACGCCATCTTGCTCCTCATCTTCATTCTCCTGGTGCCCTCAAGCCAGGCACTGACTTGCATCAAGCCCCTGGGGCAAAATGTAGTTTCGGAAGAGGCTGGAGGTGTTAGAGAATCAATTATCTTGTTTATTGACTCAGCCAGTGTTTGCAGAACACTACCCTGTGACTGGGATGGGGTTGGAGTTGGGCCATAGGGAACAGATGAGAGAATTGTTTCCGTTAAAGCTTGCAGCCTCCAGGGAAGACAGGTCCAACTCGCAGCTAATTTTGTCTCCGTCATTTGGCTTCAGTTGTGGTCATGGTGCTGGGATTGGGGGGCTGTGGAGTCAGGTCAGCAAAGGTTCCCCAGAAGGTGACATCTGGACCCAGGGCCTGCTGGTCATTGTCTGCACGAGAGGCAGCTTGAAGGGCGCGGAAGGAGGGGCTCAGAGGAGGGCAGTGCGGCCAGCGCCGGTATAAATCAAGGAGACTCCTGCCAGGGCCCCTGGGCTCTGCGGAAAGGTTACCCCGAGCTGTGGTTCCTGGCCGGGCTTGCTCAGACACCATTAATCCAGCTTCCAGGAAAGGCCTTGGTGGTGGGGGGTGGGGGTGTCCTGGGGGCCTGAATGACCAGGGCAGGAGGGTGTGAGGGTGGAGGCGGCCAGACTGAAGTGCTCAGGAAAGCCGGGAGTGGTTCTGTGCACCGCTTCCCTGCCGTGTAGTGTGTGTGCATTTCTAACCGCTCCCCCGTTGGTTGCAGAAACCAACCAGCCAGTTGGCATGTACATTTGCTGTGTGATGGACTCATGCCTGCCGCCCTGCCACCTATGGCCTTATGGGGCAGACACCAGCTCTTCCCTGCTCCCAGCCCTTTATACTGGACTCGGTGGGTGCTCCAGGCCCCTCTGCCAAGTGAATTGGGACCACCGGGACTTGCTGCTCCTCTGGGTAAAGAATGATGTCCCTCCAAATTCATATGTTCAAGTCCTAAGCCCCCAGTATCTTAGATGTGACCGTATTTTCTTTAAAAGAAGTGATTAAGGTAAAAAGAGGTCAGAAAGGTGGGAACAAACTCAATATGACTGGCGTCCTTATAAAGAGGGGGAGATTTTGAGATGCCCGCCAGCCCACTTGCCTGCCCGGCATGCTCTCCAGAAGTTAGGAGAGAAGCCTGGCAGCAGGATGGCCCCGCCTGCCTCTCCGTCACAGACTTCTAGCTTTGAGAACTGTGAGAAAATAAGAGCTGTCGTTTCAGCCACCCGGTTTGTGGTATTTTGTGTGGCAGCTCTGAAAAACTCTCCTAATGCGCCCCCGCCCCCCCGCCCGGGATTCCTGTGTCCCGGGCTGTGGCCTCTGCCTAGTTTAGGGTGGCAAGGGCTGAATATACCACAGGGCTTGCCCCAGCCCAGAGGAAGTGGTGAGGTCTCATTCCTTGCCCCATGTCCGGTGACCCAGGCAGGCAGGCTAAGGCCCTGTAGTCTCCCATTCCTGGAACCTGCATTTACAAATCAAAGGCCTCTTCCGGGCAGGCCCTGGGCCCCAGCGGGTCCAAGTGACAGCGTCACTCTCCAGACTCCTGTAGACCCTGCTGGGATGGATTTTGGCTGGGAGTAGCTGGAAGGGCTGCTCTCCTAGCAGCCTGGGGAGCCAGGTGCATCTGAAAGGGGCCCTCTTTGCCCTGCATGCTGGCTGCTCCCCGCAGACAGACATCCTGGAACAGGTTAACCTTTAACCAGGCAGCCCCGGGCCTCAGCTGCTGGGCCGGGGCTCCCGCCGCCTGTGAGCAGGCCTGCTTTTCTGCTCTTGTCTCCGGTGAACTGGAGTCCCTGATGAATTGCCCGCACACCCCCACCCCGAGCCCTGCCACCATGTTGAGTGCTGGTGTCCCCAGCAAAGATGAATGGGCCCCACTAATGAGCCGGAGGCACGGCGCTGTGACCCATGACCCCACGCACTCGGAGCCAGCAGCCAGGGGAATGGCTGCCCCAAGCCTGCTTAATGTGTGGGGCTGGCCTCTGAAAGGAAAACACATTTATTGCTACTTAGAGAAAATTGATCTAATTGGGTTGGAAGCATTCTGCTGATGGAACATGGAATTTTTATTAGGAGGGTGAGTCAAGTTCAGCCAAGGTATCCCAGTTGGGAGGAGGAAGAAAGTGTTTCTAGGGATTTCACCCAAAAACCTCTTTCGAGCTGATACCAAATCTCTTTGGAGGTCTGGGTTTGAATTCTGACTGCTGCCTGCAGCTGACATCCTGGAAACATTTGGCAACTTCTCTCAGGCCTGATGTCTTAACTGAAAAATGGAAAAAAACAATGATCGTGTTCTTGCTGTGAGAGGGAAATGAAATGGTGCACGCGTCCGGCCTCCGGCGCTGCCCCTAGCAGGGGCTGGGGTCCAACGGGACCTACTCCCGCCAAGACCGCATGTGGTTTCAGTCCCTTCGGCCAAATCCCCTGTAATTCAGTAACAACCCATCGAATTCTGTTGGCTGCCAGTGCGGTGATTCATGTGAGAACTCTTTTTAGATAAAACCGTGGTCTCTGAAATGTGGGCATCACACCCCCTGATAGCCTTCAAGTCACGATTTAGCGTGTTCTCCTCCATCTCTTACGCAGGCAGGTTTGTTTGATATCTCCTATATTTTCCTAAACTTCCCTTGACCCCGTTACTGCTGTTCCAGCTTCACGACAGGCTGTCATGGTTACTGACCCCTCTGGTGGAGGGATTGTCCCCATCTCTTCCCTGGCCTCACATTTTGTTCTTCCCTTGGTCAAGCCTCCATACTCACTTTCCAAGCGAGTCTACTCTTCGTATCAGTTCATCCTGCACACCGGGGCATTTATTGTCTGCAAATGAATGCTTCTAAAGCACAGTTTTGAGCAAGCCCCTCCCCGGGTTAAAATCTTTCTATGCTCCCCGCTACCTCCAGGGTAAACTCCAAGTGCCTTTTGCCTTAGCCTGCACACTGAGCTCATCAACAGGGTACCCATACAATGTATCACCCTCTAACTGGAGACAGTTTTATGCAGGACAAGTAGTAAATGGCATGGGATGCCCAGTCGACAGGCATAAATCAGGAACGTCCTGGGCAAACTGAGATGTATGGTTGCTCTGTTCATCATCACTGGGTCCCTGTCCCATCTCCAGGCACATATTGTGCTTCCTATGACTTCTGCAAAGCCCAAGAAAGCCAGCTCACTTTGCTCACTTTGCTCACTGATGCCTTGGTGCGGTCTCTTCCCTCTACAGGAATGAACGACTCTCTATTTTGACTTGCATTCTTCCAATTTTGGCTTAAGTGTCATTTCTGCAGCTTTTCCTGACTTCCACTGACAGTGAAAGCTGCTTCTTTGTGTATTAGTCATCTATGACTGCAAAACAAATGCCCCCAAATATAGTGGTATAACGCAACAGACACTTAATACCTGACAGTTTTGTAGGTCAGAAATTTGGGAGCTGCTTAACAGGGTGTCTGTGACTCAGCATCCTTCGTGAGGTTGGTGGGGCAAGACTCATCTGAAGGCTTGACTGAGACTGGAGGGTCCAAGTTCAAGATGGCTCACTCACTCGATGGCACGGGCTATGGGCAGGAGGCCTCAGTTCCTCCCCACCTGAGCCTCTTCGTAAGGCTGCTTGAGTGTTCCATGCGTGGCAGCAGCTGGCTTCCACCAGACTGAGGCAAAGAGGAAGTCACAGTGCTCTTAGGACTTTCATGATGCTTCTTGATTTCTCATATCCTGCCTGACTAAGAAGCCAGTCCTTGTACTGTTCTTTCCTCTTGAATGTTGCATGTCACACACCATCATTTTGATTTTATGATGTTTGTTAGAAGCAAGGCTCTCTATGCAAACCATGCTCAAGGAGAGGGAAACTAATTTTCACCTTTTAGAGGGAGGCACAATGTAGAATTTGTGGACATACTTAAAAACCATCACACCTTGTTTAATCCGAGAGTTTCTTAGAAGATCATCCTTAGCACACCTGCATCTGAGTCATGAGGGACACGTAAAAAGAGGTAGGTTCCCAGGTTTCACTACATCTGATTGAACTGGAATATGAAGGTGGTGGTAGTTGGGGATGGTGACTGAGGCCAAGAATCTGTTTCTGTACAAATCCCCCTGAGCTTTGGGAAGTACTGCTTGTAGAGAGCAGAGGTTAGAATCATGGTA
Organism: Solenodon paradoxus; assembly: GCA_004363575.1. NCBI lineage: Eukaryota > Metazoa > Chordata > Mammalia > Eulipotyphla > Solenodontidae > Solenodon > Solenodon paradoxus. Next base: position 125,708 of record RJWH01002146.1, read on the forward strand.
TTTAATTCTCAGGGTTTGAATCCTGACTTAGGCACTTCTTAGAGAAGATAATTTATGAGAAATGAGAGATACATGAGAGAGAGAGAGAGAGAGAGAGAGAGAGAGAGAGAGAGAGAGAGAGAGAGAGAGAGAGAGAGAGAGAGGGAGAGAGAGATCAGATGCAATCCTGTTATGTTCTAACATGTAGAAATTGTGTTGTGACAGAGCGGGAACTTGCAAAGACAGAGAAGGAGCAGCCAGAGACAGGAGAAGAGCTAGGCCAGTATGATGTCATAGAAAGCCAAGAAGCTGCTGCTACAAGGTAAAACAGTGGTCTTGAGAGGAAGTGAGAGAGCCAAGTGGCCCATAGGGAGGGAGACATAAGGTTGTCCTGTTGGGGGAGACAGCCACCAAACCACCACGAGTGTCTGCACACTATCTGTGCGCCATGTCTGGTAGGCTGGAAAGGTTTCACAGAGCAGGAAAAATGGGAACAGATGGGCCAAGATAGGCACAGACTCTGGGAGCTCTGGTCACACCCTCACCTAGGAGTCTCCCAACATTGGGGTTCCTCCTCTGCTGGCCCCTTGGGGACACTGCTCTGTTCCAGTCGGGGAGAAAGAGAGATTTCCTATTTTAACAAACCAGTGTGATTTCATTTTATATTTCAGTGGTTTCTAATAACTTTCTGGATGTCTTTCAGAGACTTCCTATCAGAAGGTATTTCATTAATTCCTCTCTGACAGACATGTCTTTAGCCCCCAGTAGCTGGGACCAGCCTCCTGGTTCCCAGCTCTAAGGGAAGGCTGAAACCTTCTATGTGGAGGCTGTCAGGTGGGTGGCATCACAGGCCCTGAAGGAGTCGTCACTGGAGACTTGAGATCCCCAAGAATTTTGAGCCTATTTCTTCAACATTCTTATCACTGTTCTGTGATGCTATGCTATGTTATGCCTGTAAAGGGTATGGAGAGCTGATTTTATTTTATTTGAAACTGGCCACATTTTTTCAGTAGTATGGGCCCCTTTGTTCTCAATTATTAACCTAGCCAGAGAACTAAGTTTGTACTTACCTTTGAACCCTAGGAATGAACCATCCTTCATCCCCTCCCTTTTCTCTTTCCTTCTATATTCATCTATCTATCCATTCATCCACCTTTCCATCCATCATCCACCCATTCATTCACCAATCTTTCCATCCATATTTATCTATCCATCCATTCATCCGCCTTACCATCCATCATCCACCTATTCATTCACCAATCTTTCCATCCATATTCATCTATCCATCCATTCATCCGCCTTTCCATCCATCATCCACCCATTCATTCGTCCATCCATCCATCTATCCTTCTATCCAACACATACTTTCCTCAGTTTATTCCAATCTTTTTGTTCCTTGACCTGCCAGCCATGTTCCTGCCTTTACATTGGGTATGTCCTCTGCTCAGAACGTTCTTCCCCCACAATCATACCCAGTCAACTCTCTTGCCTCCTTCAAACTTTACTGAATTGTCACCTGTCAATGAAGGCTTTTGACACTCTTATTTAATGTTGCCAATTGTATTCTCACCACTGCTCAATCTCCCTTACTCTAATTTTCTACTGGCCCCCCATGGTACTCTATCATCTTCTAACATTCTGTTTATTTATTATGTTCCTTGTTGAATGAGGAATGTGAGCTCCATAAAGAGAGGGCTGTTTTGTTCACTGAGATCAGCATCAGTACATCACTGACACTCATTAAATTATGTCAGTAGCTAAACCTTTATTTAGTGCCCACTATACACCAGGTACCACAGGCACAAGGTGCCAGGACTTGGCAGAGGGCAAGGTTGGCAGGCCTCTGTCTTCAGAAGACTTCCACGCTAGTGAGGGAGATGGGAAATGAACAAGCTCAGAAACAGATGATTATTGGTCGTATTACTGGTATGACAGAGATAAAAAGGAGGAGGATAAGGGGAGGATAAGGGACAGAGAATACAAGAGGGACCTCGTTTAGTGAGAGGGTGTATTAATTTTCTAAAGCTACCATGATAAAGCACGACATACTGCATGAACTTAAGACAACAGAAATTTATTCTCTCACAATTCTGGAAAGTCTGGAATCGAGGTGTCAGCGTGCTTCCTGTGGAGGCTCAAGGGAAGAATGCTCCCTTGCCTCTACAGTTTTGGGTGGAGCCCGCCTTCCTTGGCTTGTGTCTGTATAACACGAATCTGTGACCGTCTTCCCAAACATTCTCTTCCCAGTGTCCAAATTTTCCTCCTCTAATTATGAGGAGTCATTGGATGAAGGTCCACTCAAATCCAGAATGATCCATCTTAACTTGGCTGCATTTGTGGAAACCCCTGTTTCCAGTTAAGGTCACATTTGCAGGTCCCCGGTTATCTGAATATGTCTTTACTGGGGACACAAGCTAGCCCACAGCAGGGGCCAGGGCAGCACTCTCTGGGAGATGGCAGCCCCGCTGCTACTGAACCTGGAACCTGGATTGGCCCCGGGACAAAGGCTTCGGAGTAGCGCTTCAGACGCAAGTGCTGGGGCAGCCGCGCCTGTGGCGGAAGCGTGGAGCCATGCTGCGTCCTAGAGGTAACTGCTGAGCTCTCATCGTGAGCAGGGCCTGACCAGGGCAGGGGGAGAGATGGAAGGGTCTGTGGAGACCCCTAGCCTGGCCCCAGCCCCGGTGGCCGCGGTGGGCGGAGTCAGTCACGGAGCTCCCGCATGCGGCTGTGACCTTGTCCTTCCCTGCTTCCTCCTTGGTGACCCCCTATCGCTCCCAGGACCAAGTTCAGGCTGGCTTCTTCTCGCTGTCCCCAGCCTGCAGAGGTGAGAAGAAGGTGTGTGATGACTCTAATCATCTCCTGCGCAGTACCTCCTGGGACTCAGCTAATCCCTCTGAGACTCAGCCTCCTCATCTGTAAAACGGAAGAGGCCACAGTTGATGTGCAAGGTTGGGGGCTCGCAGTCAGGTTAATTAGCACCTCCTCTAGATCACCAGGTCTTCCTGCTGCCCTGGGACCCCTTCCGCTGCCTTGTCCACAGCAGACACTGCAGCGCAAAGCAGAAGGGAGCTGCCACCAGTCATCATCGGGGGCTGGAGATCAGGAGCCCGGCCCACCCTTGAAGCTGTGCAAAGGCTTTCCCTTCTCCAAGGGCCCCTCCTCCCACCCAGGATCATGCCCTTCCCACCCAGTGCTGCACGGATGGCTGGGAGTCACCAGGGAAGGAAGGGGAGCGAGAAGCAGGACTGGCACTGGAATACCAAGATGACTGACAAGCTCCCTTTCAGGGTGGGGTCTGTGGGGCCGGCAGCTCCGCGTGGAGCTGCTTCATGCTCCCACTAAGGGGTGCGCCCAAACAACGGGCCACTTTTTCTTCCAGAAAATGGTGTGGGCCACTGAGCCGACGGGGCGTGCTGAGAACCCACCACAGTGCGGCATGCTCATGTCCTGTGATGGGGAGCTCCCCAGGGTCCGGAAACCAGGACTTGGGGTCCTTACTGGCTCCCAGCCCCACCGGTAGGTGCTCCCTGGAAGACTAGACCAATGCTGACAGGTCCATCCTGTGATCCTCAGGAGGCTCCCTCTCCTTCACGGGTTTGCCTTTTTATGGTCCCTGCAGAAGCAGCTCCTGGGACGAGGATTTGGGAGGGGGGTCCCAGGAGGCATTTGTCAGGCTGGGGGACATGCAACAGAGAGGAAAAGGCTGTGTTACTGGGCAGGGTTCCCTGCGGGAGTTGGGACCCCAATCTTTTGGGGGGCCTCTAGGAGAACACACAGCCCTGAGTTAGTCCACAAAGGGAAAGGAAGCTGAGCTTTCCACAGCAGCTCAGTCCCCCAGTGTTGCTCCTGGACACTGGTGCTCTGGCCCTTCCAGCTGGCTGTGTGTGGCTGAGCAGGCTCCTGCAGCCAGAAGGAGCCTCGAGCAGAGTGTGGGAGCAACTGAAGGTGGTGGAGCGAGTGGAGGGGAGTCTGGCTGGGTGCTGGAGGCTTCCCAGGCTATGGTGGGTGGCCGATGACTCACGCGTCTTTGAATGGGGGCATGGCTTCCTCCTGGTTGTCCTTGGGTCCCTACCAAGGGTGGCTGCTGGAGGAGAGCCTCCCCTGGTACACCTGGGGCACAGCTCCCAGCGTCCCTGCCGTGGGTCCTTGTCTCATCCCAGGCCGTGTCTGGCCCCGGGCCTGGAGAGAGGGATGGCAGTGGGGAGGAGGGTGCCCGACTGGCGGCCTTTGGCTCTCCCCCAGACCGGAGCTGCCTTCCGTGCTGAAGTGGGGATGAAAAACGAGCAGCCTCGCCTGCATTAAATATTTAACATTCTCTCCCTGGGAGGTGTCAGGGAAAGGGCCCTATAATAAATACCGCACGGGACAATTCCATCACAGAGCTCGTCAGTTAATGGCCTCGTTTGCTCTGACAGAAGCGGAGCCTTGTGATGCCTGGGTGGTAGCGTGTTTCAGGAGCTCCCTCGAGCCTTGGACCCAGGAGGGTGGAGGATGCCGGAGAGGAGAATCCTCCAGGGCTGCCCGTTTTACCCTGACACAGACTGAGTGGGATGATGGTGCTGCAGAGAGATGCGTCGAATGCACACGCGTGCTTGGTACCTGTGAGGCCCTGATGCGGGGCTTTCCTGGATCGCAGTCCTTCAGTCTGCACCTCTACTATCCTATGGTTATCATTCCCATTTTATAGGCAGGAAAACCGAGGCAGAGACTCTGTTGAAGAACTTATTCACAGTCACAGCACTGGTGAGGGGCAAGGTCGAACGTGAACCCGGCTCCTGGTCTGGACCACGTGGCCGAGGCTCTGGAACTGGAGAGCTGTGCGTTGGGGACCCTCGTTTCCTCTTACCTGCTGTGGGTGGCTCAACCGCTCTGAGCTTCAGTCCCCATGGGCGCAAAGCTGGGGTGTTAGTCTCGTCTCAGGAAGTTGTGTGACGTGTTTGAGGAGTCACTGGAAAACTTTCAATCAGCACACTGACAGACGTTAGCTCTTTTCACTGCTTGAATTCTGTTTCCCTGGTGTTCGGCCGTGTCATCTTGCGGCAAGTACTTAACCTCTCTGTGTATCAGTTTCCTTCCCTTTTCTGTAAGTGGAGTTGGAAGTCCAGTCTCCCAGGGATGCTGGGAGTGCCCTTTGACCTCTGAGCCATGGACCTGGCAGCCAAGGTTCTGCTTGGTCCTGGAATGTCCCAGTGTGCCCCAGTGGGACAGTTTGCATCAGGACACCCAGGGACACCTACAGATGGGCAGTCCTGTGGCCCTGGTACCCAGCTTCCCTATGCGGCCTGATGGGCCATCTGAGAAGGGGCAGCCGATCCAGGCTGGGAGGCCCCGTGTTCAGACAAACAGATGGAGCCCTGGGCCGCCTCGCTCCCAAGTGGCTTTCTGGTGGCTCTGGGCTATGAAGTCTCTGTGTTCTGACACCAGGTTGCCAACCATTGTTCTATGAGCTGGGCTCCGGGCACAGACAGACACATCGACTGCCTGTGTCCCAGGACGAGAGTGCGGGACACGAGAGGTGGGGGTCCAGCTCCGGACAGTCCCCTGTTCTTCATGGCAGTGACTCTCTGGACAGCAGTGTTCCGAAGGTCCTTCCAAAGGTCACAGGCTCTGAGGGGCCGCCCCCTGGTCTCAGGAGTGCCATCCCCATCCTTACACCTCTGCAGCTGGAGCAGGTGGCGGGGCAGGGGGACAGGGAGTCCCAGGCCGGGAGAGCTAGGGAAGAGTGCATGCTCAGCAGCGGCTTTATGGATGGCCGCACGAATGTGAGGTGAAAGGGACCGCAGGCTGCGCCCCAGCAGCCTTGCTCTGCCTGCCTGGGAGCAGCCGAGCCGGGCTCCACTAATTTATATTAATTCAAGACCATTAATGATGAGCTATGAGCTCTCTTCCCTCTGTCTCTCCTCCCCCTTGCAGGAGGACAGTGCTCAGATTCAAGCCCAGGGCCCGCTTAGGACCAAGGTCTAAATCAAGCTGCCGCAGCCCGACTCCCATCCCACTCTCACCCTCACCCAGAAATGTCCAGGGCTCTTTTCTTCTCTAAATTTAGTCAATTACCGAGGAAGAGCACCCCACAGCTGTTGTGAGAAGTTAGCACTGGCATGGGGGTGCAGGGCTGCTGGGGGTCTCAGGTTCAGCTGCGACAGCCACATAATCTGGACTTGGAAATATTCTCCTCCTTCCTCCTCCTTGCGCTTGAAACTGCTGGAGGGGCCGGGGGCCTCCTGCTGCCCTGCTCTGTGGACTTGGGCCCAGAGCTTTGTCTCTTTGCCCTAACTGGAAGGTGACAGCAGGACTAGGAAGCAGCCAGACTGATGGAATCGTCTTGCTTGAACAGTGAAGGGAGCTGGGCCCAAAGATAAAGATGGAGTGGAACCCAGGACCAGAACTCCTGGGCCCAGGCTCACCGCCTCCTGAAGTCACTTCCCACCAATGATGTGACCGCCATGGTCCAGCTGCCCTGAGGTCTGGGGCAACATCAGGCCACAGAGATGTTTGCCCCCAGGATGGGGTATGACAGGCATCTCATTTTAAAAAATAAACACCAGGCATTTATTTTTCAGCATCTTGGAGGCTGGGAAGCTCAAGCTCATGGGGCCAGCGGAGTAGGTGTTGGGGGAGAGTCCTCTTTCTGGTTCATACAGGGTGAGGGAGCACTCTGGTCAAAGCAGTTATCTTTCTGATAACAGCATTGATTCCTTGGTGCACCCCGGGGCTCAGGCACTAAAGTGGCAGCTGGGGTGCAAACCATGTCAAGTCCAAGGACTTGGGTTTGGGAACTGAGGCCGGGGGAGAAACTGAAATAAACTAACACGTATATAAAAATGTTCCTTCTCCCTCTTCCTGCCTGCCTGCTTTCGTTCCTGCCTCTTAAAAACAAACATTGGTGTGCTCTGGAGGACAAGCATCTTGTTTTTACAGTGTCTCCAGAAGTTGGGGCGTGGTCCTCAGAGAGCAGGTCAAGGACTGGGGTGTGCAGGGGTCCTGGGGAGAAGGCCTATGGGCAGGGCCCGGCAGGGTCCAGAGGACAGCGGGCCATGGCAGTTAAAGAGCCTGGCCAGCGCAGCCCCTTTGGCAATGCTTTTCCCCTTCGGGACCCAGTCTCTCTTTCTGGACCCTGGGATCTGTCTGGAGCATCTGCACGAGGACCTGCCTGGAGTCTCCTAGTGGGGCTTTCCTGGAAGGAAGGCCCTTCAAACACAGTAGGGCCTCCCCAGCATTTTGAGTCTCAGCTCCCAGGCCCAGCTCTTTGGAGAATGCCAGGATCAGGCCAGGAGTCTGCAGAAGCCCCCCTACCCTCCAGTCCTCCAGTTTCCTCAGGCCTCCCCAGAAGAGCAGTGGTCTCATGCCACCGTGTTTGCTTTTGCTCCTGGTTGATGATGTTAAACTTGGTGGGGCATCTCAGCCACTCACACACAAATCCACACAAGTGACTTTTACCTACATTAGCATATTTCTTTTTGAAACCCTGTGAGGCTTTTCTCCAAAGTAATGGATTTCTCCCCCCCAAATCCCTTGTCTGGGCCAAATGTATTCAAATCTGGTCAGAAGATTCCTATCAGCTCGGCAGGGCTTCCCTCCTGTTTCCTGGCAAATCAGCATCCTTTTTATTCTAACCTCAGATCTCCCAATAAAAGGGAGGCTTTCTGTGTGCAAGTTTTACTGGGACAGACAGATGGACTGGATGTTGCTTGGGCCTTTGATAGCCAAGAACACAAGATCTGACTTCAGGGGTCTCAGAAACTTCATCAGTGATGATGGAGGGGGAGAAGAACAGGATCCTGCTGAAACAGCCCTTTGAACCCCCGCTAAATGATGTTTGATGTGCTGGTGCCTTTCAGCTTCAGCCCTACCTTTGGCATCAAAAGCACCTTTTGAAAAAAAAATTAGCTGTTTTTTAAGGCACAGAAGGAGTAAATTTAATATTAAATCCTAATGGCAGAAGTCTTTGAAAAGGCATTTCTGGATTTGGGATCATTTAATACTCTCCCTCATCTAGCGGCACATGCTTTTCATTCTTTTTTATTTTCTTTCCACCCTCCTTTTCATTCTTAATCCTCTTCTTTTCCAAATCCTGGGCCTCTGTGATGGCAGGTCGGTGTTTGGTCTCCCATGGGGACGCAGTCACTTCCAGCAAAGGGAGTCAGAATTTCATTCCTTTGGCCGCTTAGATACCCCAGCTTTTAAGGTCCTAGCCAACCTCTGATTTTTTTTTTTTTTTTTTAAAGGGGTCACTTAGGTCTGCAGAGGAGGTACTGGAGGAATTGCTAGTACTGGGAGTCAGTGAGAGCACAGACCACCCAAGGTGGCCTCCAGCTTAGAGACACTGGGGTGGGAGCTGGAGAAGCAGCTGCCATGGAGCCAGGACCACCCGAGGCCCCAGCGCTTGCCCCGCTCAGCTGTCCTGGCTCTCCTGGAGGCTCTGACATGGGCTCTGTTCCCCAGGGACCTTCTAAGCCCTGATTCTGGAGGGGATCCGCGCTGACCCCACCTGGGACTTTCCGACCTGCCTTTGGAGCATCTTTCCCTTCCTCTTCCTGGACCCCAGGCAGCCACTACCTTGCCTGCTGTGGGCCTGCCCAGGTCGGGTGGCAGGGGACGCTTTGCTGCCTGGGGTCCCTCTGGAGTGTTAAGGGGGAGTGTTTGGACTCAAGTGACCTTAACTTTTGGGGGTGGGCCATCACGTTCTTGTAGCTGGGAGCCAGCCTCCAGGCAGAACGTTTGTTAAGAGAATCGTAGAAGAGGAGCGTGAGTAGAAGGGCACCTCGGTTCCCTGCCAGGTGACATGGACACTATTGTGGGAGCAGGGCAGCTGGGGCCATTCAGTGTGGGATAATGCAGCGAGGGAATCCCTGGGGGACAGGGCTATGCAGTGAGCCCACCCTGTGGGCTGTCACATCGCATCTAGATCATTCAGCTTCCACAGCTCCCCATTTAGAATAAAGGACAATCTCCTCAGCCTAGCAAATGTGACCTCTGGACACCTGGCTTAGCTAGATGGGACAGAGCAGGACGGGGCTTTTGCGTCCCCTCAACAGACTGGGCCCGGGGCCGCTCAAGTGCCCCTGTTCCCTGTGTTACAGGCGACCTTGGTTTCTTAAAAACTGGACAACATGGGCGGTGAGCATACATGAAACCAACGGTCCCGTCCTGTTTAAAAAGAGGTGTATGATCAGTCTAGGCTTGGCCCCTCGGTCCCGTTCCTTGTCCTGAAATGGTTCAGGCATGCTGGGCGCCTGGCCTGTGCCCTCCTTCTGCCCTCGTGCCTCTGCACATGCTGTCCTCTCTGCCCAGGCTCCGTGTCCTTCACTTCACCTGCAAATACCTGCTCTTCAGTCAAGACTCAGCTCAAGCGTCAGTGTCTTGGGAAGCTCCCTCTGGTCCTCCCAGCACTTGTGTTTCTAGCGCTGCGCTCAGTCATCACCAGCAGCAGTGGTTCTGGCGCTGTGGCTCTCTGCGCGTCTCTCCCCTGTGTCTCTGAGCTCATTAGAGTTCCCACCTGGATCTTAGTGCTTTTTGCCTCCGTATCACCTAGAAATCCAACTCAGTCTCCTGCCCCCAGCTTCCATAAATGCTGCCACCCCCATTTTGCAGATGAAGCAACTAAAACTCACACACCATCAGTGACTTGCTCAAAGTCACACGGCTAGGACGCTGGATATCTCCAAGAAAAAGAGGGGACCTGGAGAAGAAAAGGAGTTTCCTGCAGTTCAAAGATCATTTCTGATACCAGAACTTTCTGAGATAGTCAGGTGGAAGTGTTTTCAAGTAAAGCCTCCTTCCCGGGGCTCTTTTCTCCAAGCGGGCAGGATGGGAGGGGGGTCCTGCCCCCAATACCCTGCATGTGATGTTCTGGATCCAGGGCAGCCCAGGTCTTGATGTGGCAGAGTTAGGCAAGAGGAGATGGTGGAAGGGAGAAGGACCTACAGACAGAGCAGAAAGGGAGACATGCATTCAGCATTTTCTGGGCCCTGTGGCGCTGGCCTGGTCGCGTTCTGAGCAGGTGTGGGAGTTCCTGGCTGGGGCTCCCATGGATTCATGCTGCCACCCCTCCTCCAGCCCGCCCCCAGGCATTAGCCCTTTATGACTTCATATTAATCTGCAGGCACTTATTGCTCTGCAAGGCTGTTTTGACAAAAGTTCATTATCAAGACTGCTAAATGCTTTTACAGCATTGATTGGGCGAATTATTACATCACTGGGGTAGACACTGTTTGAAGATGGATGGCGCTGCTCAGACCATCTGAAATTTTCCTTCTTTTAATTGGATCGATCCCCAGAATAAACGAAGTTTAATTGAATTTTGAGGAAAATTGAGCAGTTGTTTGTGAGTCTCTGTCGATAGGCATTATTTCAATTACATGGTGATAAGTGAGCGGGGGGCCGGGTAGTGGGGTGGGCAGGGTGGAGCTGTGCTGTACACAGGACTGGATTACAATTTCCCCGAGGTGAATGTCACCCCTGGTCCCAGTCATTCAGCAAATATTTATTGAGGATCCACCTTGTGTACCAGGCTAGAATCAGGCCAAGTCCTTCCTGGGTGGCCTGGAGCCTGGTCTCAAAAGTAGGTGCTTGGATCCAAACTCAGATTCTGCCACCACTCCCTTGTGATAACGCTCGGAGCAAGTTACATACGCTTTTCAGGTCTTGGCTTTCCCATCTTTAAAATAATCCGATGGCCCCTATCACATGGGGTTGCTACATGAAGTAAGATCATGTAGGTGCTGTCTTTATAATACCTGGAAGGGCATTCGTGGATGTACTCACATGTCAGAGGATGAGACCAATCTCTTCCTTGACGTGCCATTGAAGGTTCATGGTTATTTATCATGGAATCTTTTCTCTCTTTTCTGTTTCCTTGTTTCTCTTTCATTTATGGGCATACCCTCTGAGGTTTCCTGCTTTTTAACCTTTTCCACCGTTGCCTCCACCTTTTGGCCCCACCATACTTACTTGTGGCTATTGTGGACATACAGGGAGCTATCCAGTGTACACTATGAGAACCGAAAATCCAGAGCACCAGGGAAGGCATCGGTAAGGAACAAGATTTAATCTGGGACCTAGAGAAAGGCAGGGGAGAGTGAGCTCACTGTGTGTGAGTGTGTGTGTATGTGTGTGCGTGCGTGTGTGTGTCTATAATTATAGGCAGTGGTAACAGCATGTGCAAAGGCCCTGAGGCTGAAGATGGAATGTACAAAGAGGTGCTGGAAGACCAATGCGACCAGAGCATGGAATAGAGGGAGTGGTCTAGTTAGTGAAAGACAGTAAAAAATAGATCACAAATGACAAATGGCTCAAACCCAGGGTATAGAGCTCTGACTCCATGCCGACCCCATTATTCCGTGCCATCTGATCAGTTTTCTTTAGTCTTTTTGAAGTCTCAGACAGATCAGAGTTAAGGGACTCTGTGCCCTCTGCCTTTTAGGTCTGTTATGGGAGGACAGTGGTGAACTTTGTTGGGTTAAACTGAAGATCTGTAGGTTCTTTAGAAAGGATTTCCTTTCCTTGTTTTAAAAACAGTTTTATTATTTCTTTTGTTTGCATTGCTGTACTCTTTTTAAGATATTGCAAGGGCACCCCAACCTGTGTGTATTTCACACCACACTCACGACCAGAGTTCTCATGTCCTTTATCCCCACCTTGTTCCCTCTTTCCTTCCCTTCCCTCTCTCACCCACCTGGGAACCACAGTCTTGTGGGCTGTGAATTTTGTTGAGCTTTGTCTGTTTTGTTTCTTCATAGTCTACATAAGAGTGAAACCATCCTGTATTTCTCTTTCTGGCTTGTTTCACTTAGCAGAATCCCCTCGGTTCCATCAGGTTGTTACAAAAGGGCAGCGTTTCATCTTCTATTTCACAGCTGCATAGAATTCCCCAACGGAACACTTCCAAGCTGTCAAACAGATCTCTCGCAAATCCCAGCCTGCTCTCCCAGCAGCCAGAATTGGTCATTGAGTCTAGGTTACAGAGTGTCTCAGCTGGGGGTGACTTGTCCCCATGGGGACATTCGGCTGTATCTGGAGGTCATTTTTTTTTTTTTAAGGAAAGGTGCAGGCAGGAATGAAGGCGAGCAGGCAGGCAGGCAGGCAGGCAGGGAGAGGAGGAAGAAGCACTTCAGCTGTTCATCACTGGCTGTCTCCTAGGTCGCAGGTCTGGAACCAGGAACCAACCTGGTTTAACCCTCCAGGTCACCGGGGCGCGCCATGGAGGCATTTTTGATGGTTACCAAGGGGAGTGCAATTGGTGTCTGTGGGTAGAAGACAAGGATGCTGTTTGTTCCTGTAAGTTATCTACCCAAAGAATTGTCGAACTTAAAATGAGAAACTCCGGCTTAGCAAGTACTGGACAGTGGTCACTGTCCCTTTTACCGCTCACGGCTGTGGAACAGAGAAATCTGAGGCGGCTCTTCTGCCAGACGTAAGACGTTCTCCGCGAAGCTGTATCTGCTCACTAGTTGGCCTGGGTTCGCAAGACCCCAGCTGTCCAGACCTCGGACAGTGTTTCTTCCGCTGGTTTCCTCTATGTCCCAGCAATGCCCGCACCTCCTGACTTTAAATCACACCTGTGCTCCTGCGAAGAGCTTGAAGATGCTCCGTTTTTCAGTCTCCCTTCTGCGGGTTCTCATTCTTCACAGCAGCCCCCCTCCCAAGCCCCATTCTCTCATCAGATCTAAGTACTTGGATAATATATACCCGGTGTGATGTGGCGTCATTTGGATATTTTTCTCACTTGTCACTAATTGCAAACAATAAAAAAAAGCATCAGATTGCCACCAAGACTGCATTATGTTGAAATCAAGTCCATTTCCATTTAAACAAGTTTGTGAAACACGCTCATTGGAAGCAAATGTGTTCCCAGCACATGAATTCATATAATGACAAATGGCTTTTTTTATTTTCTCAAGTGCGTCTTTCTCTTCATTGGGAACTGCAAACTTCTTGCCAGTGCTTTTGTAACCTCTGGAGTCAGCATGAGGCTGAATTCTGTTTTCCCCTTCTCTCTCTTGGTGATGGAATCCAAGAGAAGGCAGATGGCTTTGGGGTGGCGGTCTCCTTGGCAGGAGGGTTGGGTGGATGTGACATCATGGGTGTGTCATTCCCACCCTCAAAACCATGCTTTCTGCTGACTGCAGGTTTAGAGCTGAGCTTCTGCTAATGGCACTAGATTATTCACATTTTCCTGAACACCATGTATCTTTGTAGAAATGATTTCTTCTGCTAGAAATGCCTTTGCAAGTCATACCTGCCAGGTGACCACGTCCTCCAGACCCACTTCAGATATTGCCCCCTCTGGGAAACCTGGCTTCCTCTTCTAGGATGCCTCCTCCTCTGCATTCTCAAGGTGCTTGTCCACACCTCTCTTGCAGGCTGTTCCTCTGGCTATCCTACCTGCATATGCACTTGCATAACCGAAATAAAACCAAGGACCCATGTGGTCCAGTCTCAGCAAGGAGTCACATTCATAGACTCACATATAGAATTCAAAGGATTTGAAAGCAATTGAAATCTTTTATTGGTATCTCTCCAAGAATGTCAAAGAGGATCCCAACATAATTGCAACACTTACAATTCTCTTTCTTCATCCCTCTGGCTTTTCATTTTTGCCCTCCCTCCGCAGCTGCCCTCATAATTAACTCCCAACTAGAGTTCTCTCTAAGCCAAACCACTCATGGCTTTTGATTTCCCTGTTATCTTTCATACTTCTTTTTTTTCTAAGTAGTTTGTCCTTATATTTCCCCAAATGACAGTTATGGAAAAAAAAAAAATCAACCCTGGGAAATTAGGGACCGACTCAGAATGTCTTGGAAATAGCAGAGGAGAAAGGGCCTGAATAGCCAACGATAATCTTCTCTTCGGCAGTCTGGGAGGTGGAGAGGCTGCGGCTTTTATGATTTAATATGTTTTTCCTCCACGCGCTTGTCTGTCTCTGTTTCAACCCTGGAACTGCATCTTTTTCATCTGAGGCTTGAGCCCCACACAGAGGACTTGTCACCAAAGATGCATTCATTGTTCCAGAAATCTTCTCCCATGGCCAAACTGAAGCATCAAATCGGGTGAATGGAAAAGACTGCAGGCTCATCCCTGATCCTTGGGATTCCAGATGGGGGATCAGGCCTGTGTGTGTCGGGACACTCCTTCCTTCTAGTCCCCCTGCAGCGAGGGGTGTGCTTTCTTCCCCCCACCCGCTTGGATCACGCTTCCTTGTTTTTGTTTTTCATCTGTGAGCAGCTAAATTATTTTTACATGTTCCCTGAATTTTGGAAAACAGATTTTTAATTATACATTTTCAACTGTCTTAATGTGAACATATGAGCAGCTATGGCGAGTGCAGATACACGCACCACATTTCCAATTGTTTGTCACAATATTTGCTTTTTGCGAAACATTCCAGGGATGTGGTCTCCCACCTCCACATTTTGTAGGCTGTTTTGGAATTTCTGCCAACGGCAGGGCCAGTGTTGTGAAAACCGAGAAAGAGGAGGCCTGGGGTTTGTACAGTCATGGTTTGGGTGGGCGGACTCGCAGTGTGCTACAGTATCCTTGGCCAAGCCGTGCAGACGGCAGGAGTGTGGAGGTGGGACTGCGTGTAGGAAGAGGACATCCGATGTGGCAATGGACAGTGTCCGAGCGGTGAATTGTGGGGTCATTCATTCGTTCCCAGTCATTCTGCCACATCTGCTATGTGCCTGGAGACCTGCATCAAGCTTAATATTTCACACGATGACTAACAAGTTTGGAAAAAGTACATCCTGGACAGGGTAAATGTGAGTTCTGATAGGAATCAAGTTAGTGTTAGTGGTAAAGTGAGGCCTAAATTCTTGTGCACGGAGAAGGGGAGGTCCCTCAACTTTCTCCTTCCAAGGAAAGAGATGTACTTCACTCTCCCCGGAGAGTGTGGGGCCTGTGATGAATTCCACAGTAGTCAGGCAACTATCTCCTCCCTTTCTCTCTCCCTCTTCTCCTCGCCCATGAGGGGAGTTCACTCCTCCATTGCATCAAATTGGATTTTGCCGTATGCCTTGCTTTGGATTTATGAATGTTGGAATATTTTCACTCCTTGACTTTGGTCATGGCTCATGACAGTCACAGTCGCAAGAGTGACGTACTCTGGTCAATGTATTGTCAGCAGAACCCAGTTTCTGGTCTGGAGTCCAGCCCAGCCTCTTGGAGCCTAAATCAGCCAAATCCCAGATGATCTGCAGACCTACAAGTGAAACATCTGTGATTAATACTGTATGTGACTGAGATTTGCTGTTGTTATGGAGTCGTGGCTGCTCTGTAGAGGGATCGGCAGGCCCAGAGGACTCCTTGGATGCCATACTGAAAGGCTGCACAGTGATTTTAAACTTATGCCTCTCTGATAAGTACACAAATATCCTACTGTCCCTACCTAAGCTTGAAGATGACAACACCTCCTTCAGGGACTGTGCCCTCTTCTTCCTTTCTTCCCCTCACTGTCTTCTGAGCCTCTTCACTGACCAGGACATTTTTTTTTTTTATTAAAAGTTACCTCTACAGTTTGAGTTATGAAGGGAATAGGTTGGCTTTTCCATTTCTAAGAGATCACATAATGTTAGGAGGTGAGGCGCTACTTTCTAAAGTTGGGCAAGTCTTCTGAAATGATCTCCTTGAAGGTGGGCTGAGGCCATTACCCCAAGATGACCACAGTAGACCTGGACCTGTGTGGTCCAGGTTAGGGCTTCTGTCTCTTCCAGCTGGCACCTGTGCATCCAGGATTAGAGATCTGGCCTGATACTTGGAGTCAGCTAGGGCTCTAGCATCTCAGCGATAGACTCACCCTCAGACAACTCAAGGCCACTTGATCATACCACCTCCTATTGGGGCCACCTGTGGCCAGGGCCTTTGTGCCTACCCAGGGCACCGTGGTGGCATCTGTGGGTCTTCTGCTTGGATTGAGCTCTCGCTAGATAACCCAGAGGCCTGAGCATGACCTCAGGAGTGTAGGCAAAGCCCTTCCTCTCACGGCTCAGAAGTATCCATGTTTTTATGGTCCCAAGAATCAAATATTCTCAAACTTCTGATGTCAGCTCCCTCCAAGAAGCCTTCCCTGATCCCTCTGGTGGGACACATCTCTCCATTCTGCACTCCTTTTGCACCTCTCAATCTTAGCACTTCTTAATGTAAATATAACATAGTTATAATATTATCATATACACTAGAATCTGATTAAGTCATCTGATCCCACTTCCCTCCACATTACAAATTCCACGAGGGTAGGGACTGGGTCTTTCTTTGTTGGCTATTTTATTCCCAGTACCTGGTAGAGTAGTTTGTCTACAGAAGGTGATCATTAATAGTTGATGAATAAATCAGTCTCGAGCTTGGTGATATGTATCTTGAGTCAATTTTGTCTTCATGGACAACTGCTCCTGCTGCTCAGAAGAAGAGCAAGAGGCAAGAATGACAAGCAACCACAACAGTAAGTGCTATTTATTTATTTTCCCTCTCCTGCCCCCAATGCTATTTACTGAGCTCTGACTCTACAGTGGGCACTCAGCGAAGTCCTTTTCAGGTGTTTGCTCAATTAATATTTGCAGCGGCCCAGAAGTCAGTCACATAATCCCTGTTTTAGAGATGAAGAAATTGAGAGTAAGGTAAATTCAGTCCCTCACTCAATGCCACACAGATAAGACATGGTGAGTGCAGGCTGAGAACACTGGGATCTCTGGCTTGTTTCCTACTGCAGCTGTAACAAGTTACCTAGAGCTTAAGACAACACAGATTTCTTCATTTATAATTCTGGAGTTCAGAAATTCAGAGTGGGTCTCCCTGGGCTAGTCTCAAGGAGTTGGCAGGGCTGTATTCTGTTTGGAGGCGCTCGGGGAGAATCTGTTTCCTTGCTTTTTCCAGCTTTTATAGGCCTCCCACTTTCCTTGGCTTGTGGCCTTTCCTTTGTCTTCAAAGCCAACAGGGATGCATCTTTAATTCTCTCTGGACTCCTCAAACAAATAAATATGGATCTACCATTCGATCCAGCAATCCCACTCTTGGGCATACACCCAGAGGACACAAAATCTCTAATTAGAAAAATAATCTGCACCCGATGTTCATAGCAGCACAGTTCACAACAGCCAAGTGTCAGCAACAGATGATGGATAAAGACTCAGTGGAATTCTGCGCAGCTACTAAAATAATGAAATTGTGCCCTTTGCAACAATCTGGATGGAATTGGAAGGGGTTGTGTTAAGTGAGATAAGTCAGAAAGAAAAAGAGAAAAACAGGATGATTCCACTCATGTGTGGAATATAGCAAAGTGAAACAAAAAAAACAGATAAATCCCAGCAAGAACTCTCAGGACAGAAGATGATAACTGTTGGGAGGTGGGAGGTGGGAGGGAAAGAGAGAGGGGAAAAGGTGGGGTAAAGGACACTGGGACTCTGATGGAGGGTGTGGTGTGAAATATAGACTGGGATGCAAGTCAGTATTCACAAATGAATGCAGCGTTGTGAACAAAAGATATAATGAATATCAACAATTAAAATCTTTCTCTGATCTACTGCCTTCCTCTTATGAGGATCTTTTGATGACATAAACTCCACCTGGATAATCTGGCATAATCTCACCCCAAAATGCTAATCAAATTGGCCAAGTCCCTTTTGACTTGTAAGGTTTTGAGGACTAATGTGCGGACAGTTTTGGGGAGCCAGATATTTTGCTGACCACAGACTCTGCTGTGTTATTTTCGTTCTGAAGTCTTCTTTGAGGGCCTCAAGCAAATCCCAAAGGGTCTGCCCTCTCTGTCTGGGTCCATAGGACCAAAATCTCAGAAAAGAAGATCTCAAAATCTCAGCAAAGGTACCCTCAAACCTGCTGCTAGGATGCGTCAGAGGTCACAGGGCAGTCCTCACCCTTGCCTTGGGGCCAGGGAGGTGGGTGGCAGGAACCCTAAAGCAGCCAGCCCCTCTGTCTGTACCAGCATAGCCCCGAGGCTCTAGGACCTGGGGAAAGGAACAGGTTCCTTTCTAGCTACACTGATCTTTAAGATGTTTGATATTTGCTGGCCGGCCCTGTCTGGCTGTAAGTCTTCAAGTGTGATAGAGGACAATTAGAGTGAGGTGTTAGCGAGCTGTGTGTTGCCCTGTGATAGTGCTTCTCTAGCGTGTGTGCAGCTGAGTGGCTGGATCCCTGGATCCCTGGATCCATCACAGACAGCAATGCCAGCCTCCAGTTCATGGCCGACCTCCCATGCATAATGAATTAACGTGGCAGGTATAATTTCCCCGGGTCAACATGCTCCACCCTGCAGATCCATCTCAGTTCAAGCTCCAGGAAGGCTGACTGCAGCCACCTGCTTGCTTGGCCTTGGAGACCTTGTCTGGTCCTGTTTGACTTCCCGGCCACCACCACCCCCCACCCCGCCCCGCGCCCTCCTTCTCTCCAGCTTCTGCTTCTAGTATGATCCCCCTCATGTCTAATCATCCGCGGGAGGGGAACACGATCAGCGAGGGTGGGAAATTCTAAATTAGTCCTTTGGAAAGACATTCGGACACCAGCCTGTCTGTGCACATCTCCCAGTTAATTATCGTCGGTTGTATTTTGGGCATCAGGGCTGAGCTGGTGGAGGCGGCGAGGCTGGTGGCCACTTGGTCACAATAGCAGTTTTAGGAGTCGTTTATCTTGTCTTTTAGACTAATTATCCCAAACTCACCACGAGCCTGTCACACTTACATGCTCCAATAAATGTAGTTTTAAATCAGCCGCTGACTCTGCGGCAGGGGTAGCCACGTCCCTGGCTCGTGTCTAACTAGGGCCATCCATCTGTAATCATGGCTCTGAGGGAGGCGGCTCTTCGCGCCTCCATGAATGATCATGCTTATTTATATGCAAATACATTTGACAAATCAATAATGTATGATTTAGTTGTCCGAAGTCTGTGGTAGCCTGCCTGGCATGCCCAGGCAGGGGTTCCACAAGGGTCTGTTTGGACCTCCCTGCCCCAAAGGCCCAGCCACCAGGTCTTTGCTGATAAAGCCGCCCTGCTCACTGCCACGAATGTCCTAGGTCCCCAGGTTCAAGGTTTCTCTTTGTTGAGATCAAGGAGGGTCTTGGTCCCCAATTAGGACTGTGTGGCTTTCTTAGACTTGGGACATTGTGAATTCAGCAAATATTTATTAAGCATCTGCTAGAATATCTGTATCACTGTATTTCTGCCTAGATCTTTGTACATGTAAAAGAAACCCTTGTATAGTACTGTGTCCCAGCACCGCTTGATACTTTGTATATCACTCAGTCTTCCCAATGACATAATTGGCTCCATTTCACAGAGGGAAACACTGAGGCACTGTTGTCGAGAGCTGTGATGCTACAGAGTCCCTGCAATGGACTGCAAACGTAGGCATTCTGGTCCACTCTGCTTTTATCTGCTGGGCTTTGTTGTCAAGTGCTAAGCTCGTCCCGAGGCTTTGCGACCAATGGACAGACAGTCCCTGACCTCAGGGAGCTTTCATTCTGGTGGCTAGACTAAGAAAAGGGACAACATACAAGACAGTGAAAAACAAGAACAAAGTCCGGGGAAGCTCACCACCAGACCTTCACAAGCTGTGGGATTTGCTCTGGAGGACAAAGACAGAGCATGAGGGGAGTAAGCAGAAGCAGAAAACTCACCCCGCGGAGCACGCTACGGCTGGAGTGCGGTCAACCAGAGGGAGGGCATCGTCTGGCTTTGCCCGCTTCTGCCTGGTCCAGTCTGGTGGGGGAGTCTGGAAGGAAAATGTGCCGGATTGGAATAGTAGATAGTGTTTAAGAACTGAGAAGGAGGTTGGTGGTGGGGTGAGGTCCTGGTCCCAGAGAGAACCTTCCACACAGGTTCAATCTACAAGAATTCACTGAGCAAATACTATGTGCCAGGTGCCTTTCCTCAATCAACACCCACAGCAACCTTATGAAGTAGGTGCTATCATTATCCCCACTTTACAGAGGAAGCAACTGAGGCCCCCCGAGGGTAAATGACTGTCCTGGATTGATAGCCAGTCAGCGAATGGGGGGGGTCTGGCCTTTGGGACAGATCTGGTGACCTCTGTCATTTCTGCCTCTGACAATTCTAATTGTAACCTGAAACCTCTGTATATAATGTGCTGGATCCCAGAGTGAACTCATGCTCTGAATCCTCTTCTCTGGAGCTTTACCCATCTCACCCACCATTGCTTGGATCAGCAGACTTGGTGGCCTCCACACCCAGAGGGCAGGCTTAATCCCTTTAAAGGCTCACTGGTGCCCTCAGGGTGAAGCCAGCTTTCAACACCCTGTTTTAGATCCAGTCTGTTTTAGTTCCCTGGTTTTCCTGGGCCCCTGGCTCTGGCCGCATGTCGTTCCTTCTGCTGAAGACTCTTTCCTCTTCCTCTGTGTTGAGACAACGCTATCTTTTTCTTTTTTAATTAAATTTTTATTGTAATTATTCTACACATTAAAATAACTTTCTTTGTATAGGTTCCCCATTTCTTAGATATATGTCAACACATCCTGCCCTCCACCACATCACCAAGTGTTCTTCCCCATTGTCCAGTGGGCTCTGCCACCATTTGTCCCCGCCCACCCCATCCCTTTTGGTGACCAGTTCTGTTACAGATATTTCAAGGTTGGTTATGTTTCATCTGTTCCTTTGTTTTGTCTCTTCACATTCCACCTATGAGTCAGGTCATCTGCTATCTATCTTCTTTCGACATTTCACTTATCCCCTCTAGATCCCTTCATGTTGATTCAAATGACAGGATTTCATCTCTTCTAAGGGGTACATGGTATTCCAATGTGTATATGGTCCACATCTTTGTTGAGGTAATGTTATCTTTTAAGTCTCTTAATTGGATGCCATTTCCTCCAGGTATGTTTGGAGGAGAGCGACTCTGTCCTCCAGGAAGCTTGCCAGACTCCCTTAAACCAAACTAGCTCTACCTCTTGATGCTTCCACATCTTCCAAATGGGACCCACGCTCCAGACAGTCCCCAGTGACCTGCTTCCTGGTGTCATACCTTGTGGCATGGCCTCCATCCTGGGTCAGGGCCTATCGGTGGGGTCAGTGGAACACAGGGCAGTGATGGTTTGCCGCTTCTGGGGGAGGGAGGTGATAAAAGACAGTGACATCCCCATCTGCTCCCTGGGGTCACTCACTCTGGGAAGGCCAGCTTTGAGGGCACTTGAGCAACCTGATGGAGAGATTAGTGGGGACCTGAGGCCTCCTGCCAACAGCCGGCACCATCTTTCCTTACATATGAGAGAGTCACCCTGGCATGGGCTCCATTAGCCCTAGTCAAATCATCAGATGACCCTGGCCGACTTGTGAGAAATCTTGCGCAAAAAAACCACCCAGCTAAACCACTTCCAAATCCCTGACCAACAGAAACTGTGATTAACACATGCTTCTTGCATTAGGCCGCTAAGTTTTTTTTCTTCTAAAGAAGCACTTTAGTTTTCATTTAGTTGTTTCCACTTCTTCCCCCACCCAGGCCCAGGACTCGAGCCCAGCCAGGGTTATGTGGCCTGCAGCCTTCAGAGGCAACTGACCCAACTGCCAGGGTGTGCCAAGGCCAATATATTTTGGGGGTACTTTGTTAAAGCAGTGACAGCCCATGAATATATTCGAATAATGTAATTTTCCATTTGTTTTGTGTCTTTGGCACTTGAACTTGAGCTCCATGAGAACAGAGACTGTGTCCTTTTCACAGCTGTGTCCTCAGTACTTAGCACATAGCAGGGGCCTGGCATAAGGCAGAGAATCCTAAGATAATTGGTAAGTGAGTAAGTGCAGGTGCCAGGAGCTCCCAGGGGTGGTTTGGGGGGCAGGGAGAGGAGCTGGGCCAGGCCTCCCGATTCCTCCTCCAACCTCCTGTGAGGACCATGCCATGTATGCCCCTTGCTTATTTCTGCTCCACCCACATGACTGGGGATGTCAGTGTGCAGTGGCTTGAACCAACTCCCTCCTCTGTAGAGGTTTCCAGAAACCAGAAGGTAGAGGCAGGAAGCAGATATTTTGCTGACTTGAAAACATGGTGGCAGCCTGTGTCCAGATGATGGGGGTTTGTCAATGCCAGTTAGCGGTCCCCTCCTATTCTTGCCTCATCTCCTGGACTGTTAATGCCAGCTCTCCCGAGTACACACATGGCCAGACGGAGCTCCGGGCCAGAGACATTCCCTTCCAGCGGGGCTCACAGCCATGAAATATTCAGTGCCGGTGACTTCCCCTCTCATATTTCTTCATATTCAGAGTGGCCACTCAATTGATATGTAAATAAAGCGCACCAGCGCCGAGGCTGTCCTGCACTGCATTATTTAAGCCGTGAAACGATGCATCATCCGTCATGGGGCCCATTGGCGGGACCCTGCTGGGTGCCGGGCAATAAAGCCCGCAAGAGCCTCATCAGAAGCAGCGGGTGGCCTCGTGGAAGTTCATTTATGCATGAAATATTCAGCCAGCAACAGTGCCAGCCTTAAACATCAGTAATTGGGGGGTTTCTATCGCTCCTAACTAGTGCCTCTAAATTATTACAAAAGACTGGCCAATTTTCAAATTACATATATTTGTCATGCTCTTGTACCTTTCCTGAACTAACTGAAAAGTGACTGCTTGTATGCTCACCGGGGTGAGCCATGGCCAGCAGAGCTGGAGAGGCTCCCGCAGCCCACCAGGTACGGGGCTGTCTGTCCATCGCTGTCTCCTGACTATTGACAATATCCCTCACTTTGCCCCACTTCCTGGGGCCATCTTCATGCCTAGGCCAGGTGTCTGTAACCTTGGGGGTGAAATAATCCCTGCAGCTTTCTTGAGAAGGGATAGGTCCAGTGTCTACCCTTATGGGGACTTGCCTCATTCAACGAATATTTATCGAGTATCTTTTCTGTCCCAGGACCCTGGGAGATGTTAGAGAGATGGCAATGAGCTAAAACTCAAGGCTAACCCAGCCTTACAGGAGTTCACAAGTTTAGTAACTCACAGTATGCTCTTGAATTACTAAAGAATAACTGAACTCAAAAAAATTATTGAAGAGACATTGCATTTTAACATTATATAGGTTTAATGCATGCATCTGTATCTAATCCATTAAGTCTATCCTTTATCATATAATTGACTCATTTTGTCTGATTTCTCCTCTTCCCTCCCCCTTTCCTTCTGGTAACCATTAATTTGATCTCACAGGCCAAAAGTCTATTTTTGTTTGCTTTGGTTCATTGAGTTGTTTGGATTTGCTCTAGACCACATATGAGTGAAGTCATATGGTATCTGTCTTCTTCCATCTAACTTATCTCCCTGTAGGTTGATCCATGTGGTTGCAAATGGCAGGATTATATATATATTTATAGTGAGTGGTATTCCATTGTGCATGTAGACTGCATCCTCTTTTTCTACTCCTCTCATGATGGGCGCTTAGATTTTCCCCAATTCTTGGCCATTGTAAGTCATGCTGCAGTAAACATGGCGGTGCAGATACCTCTTTGAGTGTTTTTGCAAGTTTGGGTAAATACCCAGAAATGGGACTGCAGGATTCTATGAACTGCCATTCTCAAGTTTTCGAGGCCACACTGCCCTCCATAATGGCTGCACCCATCTGGGCCCCACCAGCAGTGGAAAACGTGGAACCAGATCCTGGTCACCAACGCCCTCCAGCAATAAATTCTCTTTTGCCTCTTTTCAAAACCCTGGCACACATCCATTTCTCAACATTCACATCTCCTCAAGCCAGGCCTGGGAAACTTGAGGCCAAATTCAGCCTGGAAATTCCCATGAGCCCAGATCTCAGGAGCTGAATGGCCCACGCACGGGGCAGGGAAAGAGGATCTTTCTCCTGGCTGGGGTCACATCTGGTAGGTCCAGGGTGAGGCTGGCATGTCTGACACTTCTGTTTCCTGCTGCCGCAGGGACATATTGGGAACTAATTCCCAAGACTCATCACCAAAGCAATCAAGGTCCTGAGGATGAGAAGAAAATATCCAAGAAACCCTTCAGGGCCAAGACCCCTTTCTGCTAAGCTCCTTAGAGGCACTTCCTATTCTAGTCATAGCTCTGTTTTTGTTTCGTGTTTGTTTTTTAAAGATGTAGATAGGAATGAAGTGAGCAAGCAGACAGGTAGAAAGAAAGAGGAGAAAGAAGCGCTTTATTTTATCTCCGTTTTAGTTGTTCACACTGATTGTTCCTCCCACCCCGCACGGCCACAGGCCTAAGACTCAAACCCAGGGGCGGGTGGCCTGTGCTCCTTCAGAGGCGATTGATCTAACCACTACACCAGGGCATGCCACCCTTTTCTTGTTGCCTCTGCAATGGACTCACATTTTTTTAAATCCCTCTTTTGAAAAATGAGGCAAATGAGTCATCATGGGATTAGGTGACTTTAAACATGATTATCATTTAAAAATTTTTTTTGAAGTGATCCTGGAATTAGAGAAAAGTTACAAAAAATAATTGAAAGAATTTCTGTATACTCAGATTCCCCCAAGTTAGTATTTTGCCACATTCATTTTAATCCTGGTATATGAATATCTGTGACTTTTTTTCCCCTGAATAGTTTGACAGTCGTCGGTAGAAGATGGCCTGTTTACTTTTATTATGTCAGTCTGTGCAGTCTGAAAGCCAGGAAATTCTCACCAGCCACAGTCAGAGTAGAATTTTCAAAATCAGGAAATTAGCCTTCATACAACATTATTGTCTCATCTACCAATTTATCAGGATCTCACTGACCGCACCAGTATGGACAAAGTGTGTTTGAAAGAGCACACACTCTCCCTGGAATGGAGACTTGGTCCCCATTCTGACTCTTCCCCTTTTTAGTCTTGAAGCCTTTAATAAACAATATTTCCACCCTGAGCTTTGTTTTTGTCTAGTATGGAATGGGAATGATAAAAAGACCGTCCTCCTTTTTTATTTGTGCAGGAAAGGAGCAGGCAGGAATGAAGGCGAGCAGAGGCAAGAAGGCAGGAAGAGAGGAGGAAGCAGCATTCTATTTCATTTAGTGGTTCATGATTGTTTTCCCCGGAACCTGGGATGCGAACCTGGGTCCTTGGGACGAATGGGGACTGTGCCCAACTGTGACTATACCAGACTGTGCCAGGACATTCCTCTTCAGACTGTTTCAGAATTGAATGAGGTGGCATGGAAAGTGCATCTGGCAGCAACGCATGTGAGTGAAAGGCGCTCCTTCTGTGAGTGTCTGGCACTGTGGCGTGGGCGGCGATGCCACCTGTCCCCCACAGCTTTGGCATGGCCTAGAAGATGCTTGACTCTGTCTGGATTCACTCCCCACTTGTCTGCTTCCTCCATCTGTGGGTGGTTGTGGCAGGTGCCACTGCGCCCCAGAGGGCATCGCGTTGTCCCATCTCTGACTTTGGCTGGCCCTGTCATGGGGTGGTTCCTGTGCATGGATAAAGTTCCACTTGAAATGTTGTGGGCCTCTTAGCTCTCCTGTTTCAGGCCTGTTCCCAAGACCTTGGGAGTCTCCTCTCACCTGCTCAGGTGTAGTTGGCAAGCGTGGGAGAGAGAACAGCCCTGGTGGGACCTACAGGGACCGGTGGCTGAGAGCTCAGGTGCTGGCTCTTGAAGCGACAAGTCTGTGATGCGTCCTCACTGCTTCCCAGAGCCTCGCCAGGGGCTGGAGTTCAGCTGCCCACAGCCGTCAGCAGCCGTGTGCTGGATTTCCATCCTTGGGCCTCACTGTCCCCATCCCTAACTTCAGGGGTCGCTGCCTAAGTTAACTACCCAAGTTCAAGTTCTTACCTTAAATTCTTTTTTTGGGAGAACCCATATTAAGGAAATGGGCCTCTGGAGCTTTAAAAACATCTGCCTTGTCCTACATTGCCTTCACCTTTCCTCCTAGAACCCAACTTCACCCTCAGGCTCTTAAACTCTGCCTTTCACATGCTCCCCGCTTCTGGTTTATTTCTCCTTTAAAATTTTTTATTGAGATAATGTTGATTTACAAAATAATAGAAACCCATGGGTGTAGGTTCCCCATTTGTCAGATATATGACAAATGCCCTCCTCCAAATTACAAAAGTCCTTCACCGTCATCCGTCAGGCTCACCATCCCAGTCCCACCTTCCCACCCTCACTTCTGCTGTGTGTCCAAGGGTAGGTTTTTGTTCAGCCTGTTCCTTTACATTCCATGTCCTCCCTTCTGTTCTCACTCACCTTCTGGATGTCGGCTGGTTAGAGAGGAGTGCCACCCACCAGGGGCATGGACCTAGGGCATCCCTTCAGAATACAATGGATGTCACTCCTCTCTAATCTTGCAGCCTCTGCCCTACTCAGCCCTCATCATCTTACGAGGATGCTGAAAGTGTCCTAGTTGCCTCTTGTCCTGAATCTCTCCCCTTCAATCTGTTGTACAAGGCTTCTCCACAGATGGTTCTATTCGTGTGTTTCGAATCCACTTCAAGCACTTTTTGGAACTGGAGGATGGAGTCCTGTCCTGCAGTCCGGCACACAACGTTCTATCCAATTTCTTTGGTCTTCTGCGTGTTCTGTGTCTTCCACGTTTCCTAAGTTTCCGAAGTTCCCCAAACACCAGCTTTTCTCATGTTCCGTGTCTTTCCTCGTTGGCTCTCTGCTAGGAAATGTTCTCCCTCAGTAGGCATGGAAACCTCCTAGGGATCTTCAAATTTCATCTCAAGCATCACTGCCTCTTGGAAACCTCTGCACATGTCCTGCCTTATCTCTAGAACCACATTTATTGTCCTGAACTGAAATTGCGTCTTCATTTGTTGAGACCAGAGCTCCTTACAGGCAGGTCTGCTCGTGTTCATACTGCATCTCTCGACTCTAGCTCAGTGCTTGGCTGAGAGGAGCATGTGGGAAGTGTTTGTGGGATGAATTGGAATGAGAGTCTTTTGATCCAACACAATCTGGACTCCTTTTATTTGAATCCACATGTCTGTGTTTTGTGCTCAGTGGTTTGTTAAGAGATCTTGGGGCTGGAAAGACTCTCTGTGGAGAAGGCGAAACTCAGTTATATTGGACCGAAGCATTGGTTGTCATTTTCCTCTTCCCACATTTCCTTAGGCTCTAAATTTGCTTCCTTTTCAACTGTCCTGGTCCCAGCCTTGGATGCTTGCTTCTCCTTGATCCCTGAGTTTCCCAAACAAACTTCCCATTAACACTGGCCTGATGCAAATGTCGAATGGTTCTATGAGGCCGCTATTAAAGTAATGAATGCAGAAGGGGATAGATGAACAAGGCGGAGAATCGATCTTGGACCCCTGATGAGATCATTAAGAACTGGGGGAAAGGGTAGAAGCATCACTCTCACAGGTTGAGATTTCACCAGCGCCTCTTCCCCCCTCCATCAGCTCTTCCCCTGGTCCCATCTCCCCTTTGATTGATGAGCTGGGAGCCTCCCCATCCCCCATCCATTACCCTCAGCGCAGCGCTAACTTACCATGGAAAATCTATTGGAGTCAAGTGGAATTTTTGCCTTGGAATCGTTGCCTCTTGTGAAAGAGGTTTTGATTGTGCTTTCTGTATGGCAAGAATTATTGTGTACAAAAGCTGCTCAGAGACTCAGGCAGGTGTCATGTAGAAGAGAGACTTTGGCTCTTTGATGGGGAACACTTGGCAAGGAGTTTAGATTGATCAAACCTGAGGGCTCGATACTGTGGGGAGAAGAGGACGTTATACGGAGGGGGCTTTGGCTAGGTGATGGAGAGTGGGGCATGAAGAACTCCTGAAAGTTTTTTTTAAAGGAAAGGTGCAGGCCAGATTGAAGGTGAGCAGAGACAGGCAGGCAGGAAGAAGAATGAGGGAGAAACATGATTTTATAGTTGTTCATCTTGGTTATTCCCCCTGCCCCCGCTACCTGCCCCCCACCGACTTTTGGACTTGAACCTGGGTCCTTGGATGCATGTGGACTGTGTCTGGTGGCCTTATCCCCAGGCCACCAGGGTGCATCAGACTCCTTAAACTCTCAAGAGCATTCATTTCTCTTATTGTTAATAGACTCTTGGACTCACATCCTTGTAAAAATAAAGAGTTTAATTCTGATGATTTAACTCAATTCAAAAGAGGTTGAGAAGCATTCACACCATGGGGGTAAGAGCCACACCTGGAGAGACCCAGGTCTCCTCCATACCACTTTACAGATGTGTGGGGAGGACTCCTAAGCTGCTGCAAAATGGGGGATTACCTTACTTACTAAATTCTTGCCGCACTGAGGATCTAGAAGAAAAGTCTGCACAGAGTGGCTCCGCTCCTGTCTGGCATGTAGTCAGTGCTAGTTTCCCATTCTTTTCCCATTTGGAACACAAGCCATCAGGTCAAGTTTGAGCACTGCTGTGTGCTGTGGTCAGGCACATGGCAGGTGATCGCTAAGTAGATGCTGAGTGAAAGAATAATTTACTGCTTGGATCACTGACAAACTCAGCTCTCTTTGGCTGGTGGTGATAAAAATTCTGCCAAACAGACCTTACCAAGTGGGCTATGGATTTTCTATTCTCTCTGCAGCTTACCTGGATTTAATTTCTCCATTCAGTCACTATTATGTCACCTTAGTTAAATGCAATCCTTTTATGATCTGATGTATATTAGATACATCTTTGCTCAGTGCCCGCCTCTTTCGGTGGGTTTCAAACTTCGTGGTGTCCCGTGTCTTTCTCACATACCACTGTGTCCCTAGGACCTGAAACATAGTAGGTGCTCAGTAAAATATTTGTGGACTAGACTCCTCGCTATGTGAATCCATGGGATACGTGAAATAGCTTTTCTCTTTGTTGATCCATAGTTGGTTGCAAAGGGGTCAGAAAAACTATGGTGGGCCCGTCCATTTCCAGAGTAGCTCATCCGAAGGACTCAGGACTGTAGCCAGAGGAGTGGGGTGGGAGATACTAATGAAAAGAGGTGCCTGGAGGTTTGATGTAGGATCTCTGAACATGGCAAAAATATTGCTCTCCTCCTATCTCTTTTCATGTGGGAAGGGGAGAGGGAGGTTGGGATTACAAAATAGGAGGAGGGAAGAGAGGGCCTCTGGGGGTCAGTTAGGAGAAACTTTTGCAGAGGCCTTTCTGAGAGGGGTAGCCCGCTCACCAGATCTGAGGGATTGGAGGAGACAGAGGCTCCTCTCTCATCTGCTCCTGGTTTAATGGTTGAAAGGGAGAAATAGCTGCTTGAGATCCTCTTCCATTCTCTGGAGCGGATGGGATGGCGTGACCCCCAAGACTCGGGCAAGACATTGCGGGGAGTCCTCAGGGATGAGCGTGCCTCCTAGAATCACAGAAATGTGCATCCAAGGCTCACATAGGTTCACAGGGGTTCAGAGTCTCATGGCTGATGATCTCAAGGATGAAATGGCTTCATCCCTTGCTGGGAGTCACTCTGGAAAACAGCTCTGGCCTGGCCGCGAGGGGAGTGGGAGGAAAAAGGCCATGGGAGGAGTGAGGCCTTGGTTCACTTCAGGTGGCATCACCCACTTCTTCACTCACTCAGTTAATTCACTCCCTGCGCTTCTCGAGCACTTCCCACGTGTCTGGCACGCCGCAGGCCGAGGCGCCCAGTGATGAGGAAGATAGACATGGTACCTGCACGCGAAGCTTGCTGCCCAATGAGGAAAAACACTGATACGATCAACACACAAATAAACGCGTAACCACACTCGGGACCTGCTAGGAAGAGAGATTTCAGATATGTGACAGTTCTCGATTGTCCCCAAACGCTGTGTAACAAAGCACCCTAAAAGTGCTGTCTCTAAACAATGAGCATTTGTGCAGCTTGGGACCCTGCAGGCCAGCCCTGGATTTGGTCGTTCTGTCTTTGCCTCGGTCACTCATAGGTCTGGCGGTTGACTGATCTGAATGGCTTTGGCTGGCATACCTGCAGTGACTCATTTCTGTGCTTGCCATCTGGGCCACACGCTCACGGTGAAGGCGGATGTGCGGCATGGTTCTGGAGGCCAAGGCTGAGTACCGGCACATTGTTCCTGTCGTGTCATTCGATTTACCAAGCAAGTCCCACAACTAGCCTGGGGTTCAGTGGTGGGAAAACAGACTCCACTTTCTTTAGGACGGAGCTTGCAAAGTCAGAGGCAAAGGCAATGGGTGAGAGGAGAGTGGAGAGGCGCAGCGTCCGGGCAGTGAGGTCATCCTCCATCACCGCTGATCTGGATCACAACTGGCAGGCAGTTGACTTAAATTCAGTGGTCATGGAGGCCCCTCTGAGGAGGGGGCGTTTCAGCCCAGTGAGGAGAGAGGAAGAACATTCCAGGCTGAGAGCATGTGCTCTCTCCCCTGTGAGGCTGGAGCGGGCTGAATGGAATCAAGAAACTGAAGACAGGGCAGCAAGGCTGGAGCTTGGCGAGCGTGGCCAGGGTTGGTGAGGCCAGCCTAGCTTGCCCAGGAGCAGGCGCTTCTTTGAAACAGTAGTTGTGTTAGGAAGTCACAGGAGCTCAAACTTATTGAGCATCTGCTCTGGGCCAAGCTGAGCGGTGGCCACACTAAGCGACCTGCATGTTGAGGACTGTGATGGAGCTGAGTGTGGAGAGCACTGTGGGCCCTGCAACGGGAGAGGCCACCATGTGGATGGGGCTCAGGGCAGGGAGCTGTGCCAGAAAGATGAACAGGTGTGTCAGGTGCAAAGGAGAAGGGCCTGCTGAGTGCAGGGAAGGGGCTGAGTGACCTGTGTGTGAGAGGCTGCTGGTCGGTGTGGCTGGAGAGCATCAGGCTGAGGGCTGGGGAGGTCCGTGTGTCTGCGGGTGGGGCAGGATGGAGTCTGCGTTTTACTGAAGGCTCATTCTCGAGTGTGTGTGCATGTGTGAGTGCAGGCCTGTAGTGATGACGGGTGTGCAAGCCAGGGCTGGAGCCAGAGTCCTCACAAGTGTGGGCAGCAGCGAGGCCGCAGACTGGCGAGGAGACATAAGCTCAGACCCTGAAAGAGCCATGGGGCGTTTGTGTCTGGGGCCGGGGAGGGGGTTCTGGAAGCAGGAAGTGTCGAGGGGGCGGTGAGTTCTGGAGAAATAAGAATGAGCAGAACCAGGTCCACTCTTGATCTCTCCTCTCTGGCCTCAGCGTCAGGCAGCAGAGACCGCGTGAGCTGCAGCAGGATTCCTAGTCTTGCGAGGGAGTGAGAAGGAGGTGATCGGAGGACAGAGGTGAGAGGAGGATGTGGGAGCCATGGGCCGCCAGGAGGGTCCTATCTGCAGAAGGCCGGGGACCAGGGAGAGCCTGGAGGAGTGGAGTGTTTCCGGGTGAACTTAGGCCAGTCAGTTCCCCTCTCTGAGCCTTGGTTTCTTCATCTGCGAAATGGGCACTCACAGTCGCATTTACCTTCTTCACAGGTTGTGGGGAGAGGTTCATGGGTGGAGCACGTGGAATGCTTAGTGAGAGTTAGGCGGGTGGATTCATCTAGAAGGCCCTGCAG
Source organism: Solenodon paradoxus (assembly GCA_004363575.1). Lineage (NCBI taxonomy): Eukaryota > Metazoa > Chordata > Mammalia > Eulipotyphla > Solenodontidae > Solenodon > Solenodon paradoxus. The sequence continues at coordinate 157,023 of RJWH01002146.1, forward strand.
GGCCTCTGCATTGATGGAATGCAGGCGAGTGCCACCTTCTGAAATAGTGAAAACAGAAAGGATGGAGATAGTGACAGGAGACAGTGATGGCCCTTGGTCTCTAGAGCCAGGTGACTTGTTGGGACTCAGCGTCAGGAAGTGGGACTTGGAAGGAGGCTCAGCACTTGGAGGGCTGGCCCGTCCCCACACACCCTCCCGCTCCCGTCAGAGCTGCCCATCTGTCAGGGGCTCAGCCTGTCAGGCAGGCCTCTAAGGGGGCCTGCGGGTGAGGGACGCTTCCCCTGACAGGGGAGTCCTTCACTGTCAGCAGCTTCGCCTCGGTGGGTTAATAAAGTCATCCATCACCCTTCTCCACGCCAGGTATTGAGATGCCTGCTTAATTCTACCCTGCGGGTGTGGGAGCCAGAAACAGGGCTGCCTACCTGGGCCCAGGGTGCCGGGGCATGAGGGCCTCAGAACTCTGCTGCCCAGGTGCACACCCAGCCCAGGACCTCCCTCCATCTGACCGGCGTGGGCCTCTGTGGAGATCACGCAGGTCCTGGACCCAGACCAGTGGTCTGGCAAACAGTGCACCTGCAGTGGGCACACTGAATTCCTCTCTGTCATTTTACAGCCAGCGAGGACAGATGCTGGACTGGGATCAGTGTCTGCTTCCCAGAGCTGCCCACGTGCTCTGGCCCACATCTGCCGGACACAGGGTCAGGCGTGTGTAGGCTTCCTGGGGTGTCCTTGAGCACACATCTGGCTGTTTAGGGAAAGGCACCTGAAGGGCACTTGCGATGACCCTGACACCTATGGGAGTTAAGTCCAATTGGGCTCGTGGAAGAAGGGAAGCCAAGGGGACTCGAGTTGAGGAACATCCATCAAACGTCCAGCTCTTGTGTACTGAGCCTTCACTAGTTACCTGCAGGACCCCAGGAACTGGGCTCAATCAATGTCCCCATTGTGCAGATGGCAAGACTGAGGTCCAGAGAAGTGAGCTGTGTGAGCCAGAAAGCACAGAGCTACCATTTGAACCCAGGTCTGTCTGATTCTGAACCTCACTTGTAATTACAGCACTGCTGCCTTCAGGGTGCTTGCAGAGTCCTAAGATCCTCCCGACAACTCTTGGTGTTATTTGTCCTGCTCTCTGAAGGGAAGGAGCTCAGAGAGGCAGCATGAGCGGTGCAGCCCACACAGTTGGGAGCTCAGCTGCGATGCCTCCCAGGTTGGTGGGCACACGCACACACACGCACACACTCTCATACACACTCAGAGAGAGAGACTTTCCCTCAGACAAGTGTATTTTCAAACTTTTTCAGTCATAGAACCTCCTTTTTCTAAAAAAATAGAAACCCAAAGCGGATGCTGCTATAAAGAGCCAGTGATGAGGGGACTCTGGCTCCGTGGCGTCCTGCTCCAGTTACCTCCTGCTGCTTAGCACACGCTCCAAAGTCTGGTGACTTACAAACAGCAGTCATTCACTATCTTTCATGGATTTTGCGCGTCAGGAATCTGGACAGGACACAGTGGAGCAGGTGATTTCTGCTCCATGGTGTCAGCTGCAAGGCTTGATGGCCGGGGCTGCAATGTGAGGTCTTTTACTCACATGTCTGCTGTTGATGTGGATTTTATTTATTTATTTATTTTTAAGGAAAGGGGCAGGCAGGAAGAGAGAGGAGATAGAAGCATTTTATTTTATTTTTAATTAGCTGTACACGCTGGTGGTCCCCACATCTGGACCTGGGACTTGAACCCAGGGTTATGTGGCCCGCGCTCTTTCAGAGGCGATGGGTCCCAACACTCCTCCACCAGGGGGCGCCGATGCTGGCTTTCGGTTGGGGGTTTCAGTTCCTCCTGGGCTGTTCTCTCCACGTGAGTCAGTTTGGGCGTCTTCACAGCCTTGAGATTGCGTTTAAATGTCAGGCCCCCAAATTGAGGGAGAGGTGGGCAGAAGCTACATTGCCTTTCGTGACTGAGCCCAGGATCATGCAGTGTCCCTTCCCGTCCAGGGTCAAGGGCAGAAAAATAGACTGGAAAGCCAGCTGAAACTAGAATGATTGCTGGAAAATACCATCTGCAACAGGGCCCGAACCAGCAGCTGGGTGACAGCCTTCCTCCCTCCCTAGCTGTCAACTGCCTATGGGTCCCAATGAGTCATTAGAAAATTGTGCCAAAACTGGGGGCCTGATACACAGGTGGCATTTCGAAGATCAATTTGTTAATCAACAGTCAAATCACCTCTGAACTTGCTGGGCTTCTGTGGAAGTAGAATTCACTGAGCTCAGTAAGCCAGTTCCCTTTTATTGAGTCATGTGTCAAGGTGGGCACGGGGTCACAGCCTAAGGAGCCTGTGGCCAGGTGGAGAAGACACATGCAAGCAACACCATCTAAGCGATGTGCGGAATAACGCTGGCTGCCACCCAGTGCAGCCTGGGCAGGGATGAGCAAACCTGGGGATCCAGGGATGATGAGACCTCCCTCCGTCAGCACCCCCAATCCCCCCTCCTGTTCCGGTCCTCCTGATTTTCCTCTCTGTGACCCCTGGAACCGAGCTGCAGTCCTCTGCGTGGCTGTGGGTGTCCCCACTGCTGCTCTGCCTGCCCTTCCTCCTCTGGTAGTGCCCCCTCCTGGCCGGCTCGGAAATAACCCTGCCTCTCGCTTCCTCCTGGGGCCTCCTGGCCCATCCATCCACTGCCTGCTCACTGGCTTTTTGACCAGCAGCTGTATTAGTTCAGATAATTCTGTCAACACATGCCTTTTGTACCCAGAACATGCCTGGTAAATTTGTTAAAGAATACCCCAGGCTAACACATCATTATACTCCCAAACTCATCTATCTTTTACTTCGGATTAATTCTTTTTTTCTCTCTCTCTTCACCTCCTCCATAAATCCTGGTGCACTTAATTAATTTCAGTTCCACTGTAAGGTCCATAATACAGAATTGTTCAAGCAAACACAAAATTAATTATTCTATTTACAGCCTTCTCATTGAGAGGAGCATTTCATCTTTCATAATTATATTTTGGAACGTCCAATTACGAATTCAGGCGCCTGCTGTTTTGCATACGGGGACAGTCCCCAAGTGTCCTCGAGGTAGGCAAGTCGGCTTGGTTGCCTCTTGTGCCTTCTGCCACTGAACCAGGCACCATGGTTCAGCCCCTTAAGGACTTTTAAAGAGACACTGAGGCTGGGGCAGGATGGGAGATCTGGAAGGGAGGGGTCCAGGGATGGGAGGGAAGAGAGGGAAGCGAGGGTGGGGGGCGGTGTCAGTTTAATTGGGAGCTCGTCATATAAGCAAGAGCCTTCAAAAGGGAGGAAACAATGTCTTCATCTTACCAGGTTGGCAGGGCAGAGCCTTGTCTCTGCTACAAGTCACCAAGCCAGGCACACGAGCCACCCAGGTCTGGCCCTTGCTCAGCCCTCAGGCATGAACTCTGAGGTCTGACTTTTCCTCCTTCCCATTGACTCTCGGTCACCAAGGGCCACTGTGGTGGCATGAGTCTCACCAAGCTAACAGGCTCTTGGCCAGGGTACTTCTGGCCGAGCAGGAGCACCGCCCTCTGCTCTGTAAGGGCACCAACCAGCAGACCTCTCACTGGGGGGTCAGGG